>WBNH01000456.1:736732-897780 GCA_013401255.1 Urocolius indicus | reverse complement strand
GGGATGGGGCAGGAGGAGGAGGAGGGTGGGGGGAATCACTAGGAAGAAAGCCCTTCTGCTAACCCGACTCGTTTTATCGTTACAAATGGCAAGACAGGGATGGTGGTCCCGAGACACTCGAGGTGGTACAGACACGCTGGGAGACGGCTTTCCCGTAGTTAACAGGCTGGATGTAATTCCCAGGGAGTGAGAGCAGCTCGGGCTGTGCCTCTCCGATGGTCCTGGCCCCGGGCAGGGAGACGGCTCCCGGCTGTGTGACGGAGGAACGGACCCGAACATACAAACTCTGCTCTGGGATTTGGACTTTTGACACCTATTCATTTTATTTTATTTTATTTTATTTTTCCAGCAATGACATGAGAAGGAAGGGGGTGGTTGTTGTTGTTGTTGTTGTTGGGGGGAGAGCAGAGCTTTTCCGTTTGTCGTTTCTCCGCAGAGGCTGTCGCTTGCGTGTGCCCGGCGGAGCCCACGGCCCGCGGGATGGGTGGCAGCAGCGAGAGGGCTGACGGCCGGGATTTGGGGTTTTCTCTTTTTTTAGTGGAGACCCGAGGTCGAGCACGGCTTCTGTTCAAGTAGCACTTTCACGGGGGAAAGATTTCTCGCTCTGCCTGGCCACTGCCAAGCTGGGCTTGCATCACAGTTTCCATTCTAGCTCCCCTCGTCACGGGGACATAGAGAGCAGACACCAGCATCCCCGATGGGCTGGGAACTGGGTGGCCTGGGTGCCTTTGTGGGTTTTTAAGTCTTTCTCCTCCACTTTTGTACCTTCTCTCCTCTCCGTCATCTGAGGCCTGACCCGGGTGAGCTCCTGTCTCCCACTCCACCTCCTATCGCTTCCTTCTGTCCCCCAAAACCAGCAGCGGTCCCTGTAGTGCCTTGCTGGGAGCTTTGAGGTGCTGGGGATGGGGTTGTTTCTCTGAGACCCCTTTCCCCATGCCAGCCAGAGGGGTCACTGCCAAGCAAGGCCTCCTTGCCCTCATCCGTCGTTTGTTCCACCTGGATCCCACAGCTGGTGCTGGTGGTGGCGGTGGCTGCCAGGCAGGCAGGGTGGCAATGTCCCAGTAGGGTGACCTCCCTTGCTTCCCCTAGCTTCACTTTGCATAGGAAGGTGGCCCCGTGGCAGGGAGGGTTGCCAGGGAGGGTGGAAAGCCACCAGCAGCCCCCATGTTAGCTGCAGGACATTCTCCAGTGGCCTCGGCCTCGGGACGGCTCCCACACACCCACGAGGTACCTGTGTGGCACGTGGAGGGGCAGCAGCTTGGCCTTGCCTGTGTGGGCTACTGCAGCCCCACTGCAGCTGGGCCAGCCCCGTGCACCCTCATCTCAAAAACATCCCTCAGCCTGCAGAGACCCCCTCAGCCAGGAGGAGTTTCAACCCTGAGGCATCGCCCTGCAAAGCGGTGGCAATGGCAATGCTGCTGGAAAACGGTGCCCTTGGAGCTGGCAGCAGGTTTCCTGGGCACACCAGAGTGGCTCCGAGGAGCAGACACAGGAGCAATGCTGGGCATCGCTACAGGTGCCTCACACCCTCCTGCAGGGCACCCTGCTCCAGCCTCTCCATACCCCCCCTACCAAACAAAGCCCCTGGGATGAGAAGCAAGCCCTCTGCTTGCGTGTTGGCATGCAGGGCACGGAGCTATGTGCAATTGTTTAGCCCTTCCTGAGAGTCACAGTGTGATGGTGAAAGCCCTCGGAGCTGACGATGCTGCCTGGCAGCGATGGGACACGCTGGGGTCTGGGTTGTGCCCCCCCACCCCTCTACCCAGGGGACGTGAAGCAGGTTTTTAAAGCGGTGTTGAATCCAGTGCATGTTTTTTCCCAGGTGAACCACACCTCTGTAAAGAAGTCCCTCATCTTTTACAAAATCCTGCTTAAATAAACAGTGCCCCACTGTAATTTTTCCTTTTGAAATTAACTCCTTCAGGCCACGAAGCTTGCCCAGTCCCACGCCAAACAGCTGCCAGGGCTTTTAAAGGGGAAAAAAAAAGAAGGTGGCTGGGAAAGAAATGTTTAGCTTGACAGAAGAGAGCCTGCAAATGTCTCCCCTTCCCTGTGGCAGTCGAGGATGGGCTGCAGGAGCAGCCTGCCCGTTCCAGAGCTGGCTGCCACCGTACCAATGTTACTTAAAAGGAGTTTTGTGCATATTAATGTGCATGCACCGAGGCCAGGCTGCACGCTGCGTGGGGACAGCCTATTCCCTGGCTGAATCAAACTATCTTGTTTTCTAATCTAACCTACTTTTTTTCTTCTTTATTTTTTTCTTCTTTTTTTTTTTTTTGGTCAGAGGTTGGTGCTTTGCAGGAACCTGTTCTCAGTGCAATCTCAGAGCTTTTTGTGGGTGTCTGATTTCTGTAACACATTTTGGTTTCCAGTATGAATGTAACGTACAAAGAATATCATGACACTGCTCTAGGTGTATGTGATCTTATCTACCTGACATTTAGGGCTTTTTTAACCGTCCAATTCACCTGATTTGCATAAAAATCACATGATTTTTCTTTTTTTTTCCTCCTTTTTTTTTTTTTTTCTTCTCATGCATCGTCATAACAAACTACTCAGGTCTACCGGGCTGTTTTCTGCCTGTCAGCATGAACGTAAGGGCCCGTCTCTCTCCCCCTCCTTCCTCCCTGACGGAGGCTGAGGATTGTTAAAGTTAGTGCCTGGAAGGGACCCGTGAGCCCAGCTAGCCACTGAAATCCTTGATAAGCAAATGTGTACAGTTCAACTTCCAAGAAAACAAAGCAGCTGAGCATGCATCCCATCCGGTTCTTGTTAATTGAAATAGACGAGACTTCTTTTTATTGATAAAGGAACTCCCTCGGAACAGCCCCTCGGATCCCCCAAGGCTCCCCCTGCTGCTGCCGTCCTCATTACAAAACAAGGCCGCAATTAAAATAAACTCCAAGAGCTAAACAAACTGCTGCATCTCGCTGGTCATGTGTCAGCTTTAGCCTTTAACGCAGAACAGAATGTTTTCCTGGGTATCGGAAGAGGCACAGGCTCGGGCTGGGAGGAGGAGAGGGAGCAGCAGCCGGGTGTATGGCGAGGGCAGGGAGTGCTGTGATGCTCATCAGGACTCTTTTTTCCTTGCTTTCTTTTATTTTCTTTTCTTTTTTTTCTTTGTTTTAATTGGAATGTTTGTGATCTGGCTGTGTCCTTACTGCAAGGCAAAAGTCTGGAAGTGGAAAAACTTGAATGTCGTGATAGAGCCTGGCTGTTGCAGCACCTGACTGTACCTCTGCCCTGCTCAGCCTGGCTCCCAGTCAGCCCACCCACCATTCACAAGCCCCCTGTCCAAATTATGTTGCTCCCATCACACCTCGTGCAGAGGCTGCAGACGGCTGTAGGTACCACTCAGCATCTGAAGGCAGCTGGAGCTGGACTGGTATAGGGGGGTTGGCACACGGTACCCAAGAAGACGGGACCAGAGGGATAGAGAACTGGATGGAGAGAGGGACAGGCAAAGGCCGTGCCATGGGCAGATGTCTCATTTTGGGGAAAGGAATTGCACTCGGTCTGATACCCTGCAAGGAGAACTGCTCCCCTGACAGAGCTCAGATAAAACCCCAGGATAATATTCTTGCAAAATTACCCAAATAACTGGCACATCTGCTTGGCTCTCACTGCCAGGAGACCGTGCAGATTTGCCTGTCAAAAATGACTTTCCTCCCACATAAGCAAAGGGATGAGATATCTGCCCGTCTGCTTGCCTCATCTCCCAAACCCTGACTGAGGACATATCAGTTACCAGGAGGTGCCTAAGGATTGCCCCCATCCCACTGAGTACCAGCAGCCCCGTGCCGTTTCTGTCTCATCTTTGATTTAAAAGGGAGACTTTATCCAGAGGTTTTCCAGCTGTAATTACCTCCCACTCCTCCTTGGTCTCAATCCATGTTTGACTTATTATGGACCAAAACCTGGCAGCGCCTTGGTGGGACTGTGCGGGGCGAGGAGCCTCCTGGCAGGCAAGTGGTCAGGAAGGCCTTCCCCCAGCCAGCATCTCCAGTCTACTCCCTTGCTTGTCCCCAAACCTTCTTATCCTGGACCTCCCCAAAAAGTGAAATTAGTGGACCTGTGGAAGCTGAAAATCCCTGGCCCAAGGCTGAGTGGTACCACTGACCTCTCTCCTTTTCAGCAGATTTGTCAACTTTCAGCTATCAAAAAAACCCCTCACTAACCCCTGCAGATACTTTCCTGATGAGAAGTTCTGCTGAGGTGGCTCAAACCTGATGCAAAAGTGTGGGGGGAAAAAAAAAAAGAAGAAAAAGAACAAAGAATAAAGGCAATGTTTGCTTTGGATGGTTAATAGTATTATTTATTCCTCTTACGCCTCAGAGAATCTTGCAGATCCTTGATGTTAAAAAGCAGAAGAGAGCCTAAGAAGCAGGACGATGCCTCCGAGTTTTTTGGGCACAAGCACATTGAAATTAAAAGAGGGATTTGCACCGATCCTGATCATTTTGAAAGGGGCCTCTAAAGTTTGGGCTAAACTGCCTGGATTTGGGTTTTTTTTTGTTTAAGTAACTCTTCAGACGTCTCAGCCAGTAGAATGCTACGTGAATTTCAATTTCTCTCTTCAGATAAAACATCCACGTAACTTTTATATTCTTTGAAATGATCTGTACAGTTTTGTTCACTGAAACCCTTTGATTTAGGCTTAAAGGATTTAGTGACTGGAGGGGACAGTATCTGGAAGCAATGGTGAAAATGGTAATTATTTGTTTTACTGCCTCCTGAAATTCTTTTATTTCTCTGTACTATCTCTAAAAGCATGTCTGGCAATAACAAGCTGTCTCTGAAAAGAATTCAATTAAATGTATTGCCAACAGAAGACTTTATAATTTTTTATACCAGTAGTTAGAGTGTTAAATAATATATTAGCAGATTTATAGACTACATTTAGGTATGACTATGAATAGTTACAGTAAAACCCCAGAATGTTCATGTAAAAAGGTGTGTATGTGGGGGGGGGGAGGGGGCAAGTTTGGTTTCTGTGCTTTAAGATCTTTTCTCCTCGTCCTGCTTATTTGAGTTTCAGTTTTAAGACTTAAAAAGGATTAGATTTTCTCTGTCTCTTTTTTTTTTCCCTTTCTGTTATTCTCAAATGACAGGAATAAGTCAGCTATTTTTTGAGACAAAAAAATCCCGTGGGATTTCTCCTCGTTTTAAATAATTAAATATTAAAACAGTAAGAAAGAAGCAGGCAGAGTCTATGGTACGGACGTGAATCGAATGGGGTATTTATTTGCATAGGTACATGGCAAATAGGGAAGGATCGATCCCGAGTCTGGATGAAATTGCCAATTACTCCATTACAGTGTTGCAAACAGATTATTACCAATAAGAACGTAACTCTTTGTGTCCTAAAAATAATTTAACTCTAAGATTATTTTTATTTGATCTGATAAATGACAAATATATTTTAAATTCCTACAAAGCAGAAATAGAACATCTCCCAGGAGCTGGAAGCTAAACCCAAGTTCTCCCCCCACCCTCCCATTTTTTTATGGACATTTCTTTCTTTTTTCTTTTTTTTTTTTTCTCCCCTTTCCTTTTTTTTTTCTTCTCCTTTCAGAAGTCTCATCTGCTTTCCTGAATTTTGCAATTTATTTCTCCTTCCTTCTCCCTCAAGCAAAACCCATTTCATCAGAAAACACGATCCTTTTTTTTTCCTCCGAGCCTCCCTGCAAATTGCCTCGTTCTCTCCAGACAAGTTTCTAGGATCAACAAGTTAACCTTCAGAAAGATTACAAAGGTACAAGTGGGCTGCTTAAGAGGTGAATCATTAAACATAAGGTGAAGTATACGACTGGAGAAGGTTTCAATTAAAGTGACAGTTCAGGCAGCCTTTGCCTGCCCAGGAAAGGTATGCATTTATTGATGGTGCGGTGCTGGGAGCTGCATCCATCCCAGGCAGGGAGGGCTGCTTCCCCCCAGCCGCGTTCTGCATTGCCAGGGCTGCTGCTGCTCCTGCAGCCCTCGCTCCTGCAAACAACTGCACCCGTTTCAGCGTGATACATTCAATGGTGACAGCATTAAATATGGGAAAGGGGCCAGACCTCCTTTCTGTCCCACCCAGTCTGATGTGAAGCAGCCCGCCTCAGACCTGGCTTCACTCAATGCTCCTCATTACCCCAGCCTGAAGGAGGGAAGGATCAGGCCCACGACCTTCCTCGCCACGTCCCCGAATCTTGCTCACGTCTACTTTCTATTATTTTTTGAAGTAGTTTTGTTTTAATATGACGGCATATTTAATAAGCAGCCCCGGGCTGGAGGGAGGAATGTGAGATCTTTGCCGAGCCGTGCAAATCTTGCACCCGTGCCGCCTCATCCCCACAATCCCACAGCTGCTTGCAGTGGGGCTGGCACATTGGCACCTCTGGCCCCCTTACCAACTTTCCCATGGGTGCCCAAGGGCTATCTTCCCTGATGCACAGCCTATGTCTATGCACAGAGGGCAACACATGGAGTCCCAATCCACAGGCAGCTGCCACTGCTCTGTCTGCCCTGCACGGAGGTCCCGCGTGCTTAAAAGGGATACGTGCAACATTGGACTTGTTTTTCCTGGCTTTTGAGGAGTACAGACAGCACAGTGGTGAGAGGGGTCAGCTGTTCCCCTGACCTGGAGCAATGTTGTGACATTTTCTGGCACTTCCCTGATTTAGATTTCAAGTATTTTTGGGTTTTACATTTCACTCCAGCATGTTCTCATACGGCAGCTCAGAGTGTGGACAGAATTCTCTCCACAAGGATGCTCCAGCGATCGGGTTAATTCCCTCCTGCTAATTCCTTACATAATCATCTGGGTTCAGATCCTCAAAAGTATTTGTGTGCCTGCCTCCCTTGGAAGTCAGGGAGTTTAATTGTCTGCTGAAATTATTGTGTTTTGTTTTGAAAGCAGAGCAGGAAATAACAAACTTGGATTTTATGATATTTGTTTGCCTCTCCGTGGTCACAGAGCATTTTATCTACCTTGCCAAATAAATCCATGGCTAAATAGTGTCATGCCCAGATTATAGATGGATTTTTAGACTGTGATGGGTGGGACCTGGGTGCCAATATAGGTTAGGGGTGCCGAGTCTTGGCCTGTTGGTGCTCGTGGTCCCAGTTGGTAAAATGCATAGGACAATGGCACGGTCTTGCAAAGATGCTGGAGGGAAGGATCCATTAAAGACTGTGGGATGCTGAGATAGGAGGATAATAGAGATCACGACAGTGAGAGATGCCATCTATTACAGATAACTATTGCACAGATGACTGCATCTCCCTCTCTGGAAATGGTTCCCTTCTTAGTTTCATTTTTGGCTATACAACCTGAGAGAATTCTTCTCACTCCTTGGCCTTTGTCCCCTTCAGATATTTCATGCAATAACAGAAGAAGGAGGAATCAAAATACCATGACATTGAAGTTTATTGCCGATTCTGCTCACGTCGGTTGAAATCAGTCACTAAAACCTCAGCCGGCAGGACCCTGTGCTCTGTATTTTTCTTGTCTAGGTAATCACGATGGCAGCAGGGGGAGGCAAGTAGAAGGGAAAAGGACTGATTTTATTAGGTGTTAGAAGAGCTTATTAGAAAACAGGGGGGAGAAAAGCAATAAAATTATAAAGATGGGAATTGAAACAAGTGATGAAATCCAGTCCCTACTGACTGCAAGGGGACACTTCTCTCTTCATGCACCCTTTCTCAGTTTGGAAGATGCCCAAGCACTGATAAACATTTTACAAGAGCCCGACTCCACAGCAGCAAGCGGTGGTGAATACCGAGAGAAAAAATACTCGGGTGCCAGGATCAGCCTGGCAGCGTTTAACCTGCTGCCTTGCAGCCTGTGGGCCCTGTTTGGGTTTGTTGTCAGCGAGCAATTTGGATCTGCAGTATACCTGGGTTATATTTAGGCCAATTAAATTAATTGCTGGAACAGACAATCCTTTCTAGACCCAAGGCACTTTTTGCCCCCCTTCTTGATACTGTAGGGCTGATGTAGTGATTCTGAAGCTTTGGTTTGGCAGTCAGAGTGTGTGTATATTTTATGTAAGGAACAGCAGTGGGAATGGATGCTACTAGACAAATATTTGGTTAATTTTTGTAATTATTAGTAATAACAATACTCTGCTCTCTCAAACACCTTTCATCTCAGAGCGTTTTCGAAACACAGGTAAAGCCAAGCAACACAGCTCAGCTCTGGGGATTGTAATTAGCTTTAGCTCCATATTGTAGATTTGGAAAGGGAGGTGGGAGAATGGGAGGTGCAGCGGAGCCGGGGAGCAATGTCCCGATCAGCAGCCAGCAAAGCCTGCCTGAAGCAAAGCTCCAGTGATCTCCAGGCTCCTGATAGGCCTGTTCTGCCAGGTAAACTCATCTCACCATGCTATGCTTATTTTCAAGCCTGAACTTTCCATCCTGGGAGGTTCAAATGCACCCTGACCAGGAAGGTATCCTTTGATCACCAGACCATGTCATCTCCCATCAGTGTCAGAAGCAAAGGGACAAGATGGTTTCATGTAGTTCCCCTTCACAGCCCTCCTGGTGCCTGGGCTCCACATGCCAGAATTTCACAAGATGAGGATAGCCCCCTCAGTGACAGGTGAGACCAAGTGAGCTTTGAGGCCATCACATCTTCATTGGCCACTACAAACTCTCCAGGCTGGCTTTTTGCCTCTGACTGCCTGTTGCAGGACCTCTTTCCCCACATGGTTAGGATGCTTCTTCCAGTTTCCACCCCGTGTTTGTTTATAGACCATCAGTGCCTCACCACGCTTAGGCCAGCTCTGTACCAGCTTTGCTCTCCTGCTCTTGTGTGCTCTGGGTCTCTTGGATATCTGTGTCCAGCTGTGTCTATCTTGCTTCAGCATCTCATTCCAAAGTCATTTAACACATCTCTGCCTATTTCTGACTGACTGATCTCTGCCCCTGTTTTTGGCCCTGGAGCACAGGTAGCAGAATACACTATGTGTCCTGCAACCTGGCCATCAACCTGGCAGCATGTCCCGTGCCTGTATTACCACCTCCTTCTGCAGTGAGTATATGAGGCTTTGGTTCATGACTCTTCTTGGATACAGCTGTGATGGCTGAAGAGGTTGCCATTCCACGTTGTGACTCATGGATATATGTGGAGGACACAGATCTCTCAAGAGTGAACCCTCTGATATTTCAAGTAGTGGGCAAGATGGTTCACGTGGGCACTTTCAGTCTGCACCTTCCTTTAACAGGGTCGTGCCATGTTAGCCAGGATGTAGGCCTAAAGCTAAGATGGATAAGTAG
This sequence comes from Urocolius indicus, assembly GCA_013401255.1. NCBI lineage: Eukaryota > Metazoa > Chordata > Aves > Coliiformes > Coliidae > Urocolius > Urocolius indicus. The sequence continues at coordinate 888,519 of WBNH01000456.1, read as the reverse complement.
GTTCTGGATCTATTTTGGAAAAAAAACCCAAAACAACCCAAATACCAAACCTTTAATAATATTTCTATTCTATTCTATTCTATTCTATTCTATTCTATTCTATTCTATTCTATTCTATTCCATTCCATTCCATTCCATTCCATTCCATTCCATTCCATTCCATTCCATTCCACCACAAATGTACATTCTCAACAGGTTTCATGGTTTAGGCCCTAAGTGCCAGCACAGAGGCTGTAATACTGAAATTAGTTGTGCCCAGCAGATAGTCAGAGCTTTGACCCGACACAAGGATTCAATCACCTAAGTATATTTCAGATCCCAATTGACCTGGTACTTCTCTCTTTTATTATCCATGCACAATCTCTCCTGCTGTGCCAAGATTTCTGTGTTCTTCATTTCTCTTCTGTCTCTGATGCCACAAAGTCAAGTGAATGTCTTCAAGGAAATCTCGGTAATAAAACCTATTTCCTCCTCCCTGCTGCAAAGAGAGCAGAGTAATAGTTTCTTTATCCATCAGGGACCGGTTAATGCCTCACTCCTCATCATCACCAAATGCAACTAATAAAGGAGTAAAGGAGATTTGGCAGTTTAATGCAGCAGCTAATTTTGTGCCTGCTGTCCTGCCAGAAAGTATTTTCACTTTTGGGTGATGCCAGAATAGCAGAGCTGATTAATTAGCCTTCTCTTGAGCAGGAAGAGCTCAGCTAAGGCTGCTGCAGCCTCCAGATATCCCAGATATTGGCCAACCTTGTTAGTATCTGGCATTCCCAGTATCTCAAGAGTACATTGGTCTGTCTGGGTAAGGCAAAGAGATGACGGTGCAGACCTTTCCCTTGGGAGGGAGCAGGTCTGTTATACTAATCAGGTCTAGCTCTTGTCATTGAGAGTCCTGGCTTAGAGAAAGCTTCCAACATGTAGATGCTGTGCAGGCACTGGTGAAGTGGTGGCTCACAGTGAGTCACTGCAGAGATTGACTCTGCAGGGGTCTACGTAAGACAGCCCTCAGGAACAGTACCTGTGTTTGTGCAATGAGCAGAGAAGCAAAACAAGGGAAATCCAGACTCAATGGGAGAGTCTTTTAGCAGAGACTTCCACTCATTCATTGATTGCAAGCAGCCAAATATTTGGGAGATACCAGCCATGCCTGAGGGCAGCCCCCCAGAGAAGGAAGTGGCCACAAGACCACAGACCCCCTATACTGGCTCAGTAGTGCTTTCCATGGGTCATTAAGTCCTCCTGAGCTCTCTCTGCCTAGCCTTTGTATTCCACAGGGTGTTTCAGAATAGCTTAAGCCTGTGGAAGGATTAATTATACTCAAGGGCAGGAACAGACAGCTTCTATAGGGCCTGGTCATCTTCCTTTTCCATATAATTTCTCCGAGGTTTTATGGTAATATCTGTAAGAGTTTGCAAGACCAGGAACTTACTGAGTATGTATGTAGGAAGAGAAACTCCCTCCAAGCATATGATGTGCAGGATCCAGCAAAACAAGTCCTTTGGTCTTAGTTGGGTCCCTCTAGATGCTGTGAAGTAATGACAATACCAGGAATTTCACTCTGGAAACTCAAACATCTTCTGCTGAGAGCTGGTGAGGAGACGGATGTCTGTGAAGAGGAAAACAGGCAGATGGTATGGTCTACTCCGCCTCTAAGACCTGCTGTTGGGCTGCAGCGTGAACCTTGGCAGGTACTCCAGCATGGACATCTTCACTGTGGCTGCCTAGCTTTGCTGTTTTAGTAATGAGTGCAGGAAACCAGATGCTCCAAAAAGGCCCTTCATCTTATCCTGAAGGAGCACTCTATGGTAGGCTGGTTGCTTACCTCTATGGACATTCGAATGGGAGTACCTGCCTTGCAGATGTTCAGACACAACCCATGTTTGGATTTTTTCTGCTGCTTTATGCTCAGGGTTAAAACAGAGAATGGAAAGTTGAGAGAAAGCTTTGAGAAATACGAGTCTCCATCTCTTTTCTCTGTTGACCTTTCAGCAGGAGGTGGGTCTCAGTTTTTTGTGATCTAGGGAGGATGAACAAGGTGATTAATGCCACAGGGCCCTCCAGATGGAGGCCATAAGTGCATGGTGGTGTTATTACAGTGAATATTGCTTTATTGCCCTTATACAATGTCAGTATTCTATTAGAGGTGTTGCTGTGGGGAGCAGAATCTGCCTGATACCATCTGGCAGCAGAGAAGACCCCTTTGATCCCACCTCCTCAGTTCAGCTTTTCCAGGAGCTATACTGAGGCATAGCTGTGCTTCACTGGGCTCACTCTGACAGACCCAAAGTTTCCCTTTGCTTTTACTTGCAACATGTCCCTCTCAGCCAGAGCAGGGTGCCAGGGCTTGCTGCTGCCCATCCCGCTGCCCATCCCGTCCTGCCTTTGTCTCTCAGATCTCCATGTGCTGTTCAGGCTGGGGATCCAGCTGTGTATCCGTCTGATTCTGAAGCAGAGGGATTTCTGCCCCAGCAAGTGTAAATCACCTCCATCCTGAAGGATGCCTGGGTCTCCAAGGCTGTTCTTGGCTCCTTAAGCTTTCCAAGCCAGCCCTATGTGTCATGCTGAATTTCCCCTCTTGGGTGCTTATTCAGAGAGACATAGGCTTAACTCTGTTCTTATCCATCAGAGAGCTGGAACATATCCTTAGCAGGAAGCAAGGGCTTATACACCTATTCCAGGCAGGTGAGGTTTAAGCCATGGGTAAAAGGATCGGGTGGGAGGGAAACGTGGTGTCTCTTGCATGGAAACCCAGAACAGCTGGTAACAGCTGAAACTTGCTGTTCCAACATGCCACGCTGCTCAACTGCAACACAGGGAGGGGAGACCTTGATCCAGCAAAGGAAATATGATGTTTCAAGTGGTACAAAGTAGCCAGTAAAAAATTGGGCTGAAAACAAGTGAAAGTTGTGTCTCTGAGGTGGTGCAGCCTGGTGATGGGGCAGCAGCCCTCAGGCACAGCATGCTGTGATGTAGTGCAGAGATAAGGGAGAACAAACATGAAGCCAGAAAATAAATGCAGGATTGGTCTGGCACTTTCCTGGAGCAAAATACTTTTCCATATAAAACACACTGTGCAGGTGTTTCTGTTGTGTTGCATCCACCTTCACGATGAGGAGGAAGAAGCTACTTTTCTTCCACAATTCACCTTTGATATGGCTACTCCAGTCACCACAAAACCCTCAGGACTAAGACCTGTTTAGCCTTGATAACAGAAATCTGAAGGAGGATCTCATCAGCACTTGTAAGTACCTAAAGGGTGGATGTCAAGAGATACTTTTTTTCTGTAGTGTCCAGTAACAAGGGGTAATGGACATAAGTTGGATGACAAATAGTTCCACTGAAACACAGAGAAAAACTTATTTCCTGTGAGAGTCCGGGAGCCCTGGCACAGGCTGCCCAGGATATGAAGTCTCCTTCTCTGGAGATTTCCAAAGCTGCTTGGATGTCACTTTGTGATCTGATTGAGCGGAACCTGCTTGAGCAGAGGACTGGACTGGATGACCTCTGGAGGTCCTTTCCAACCTTGATCATTCTGTGATTCTATGATTCCATAATTGCTTAGAGGTTGCAGTGGGCAAGCAGTAAGGAAGGGTGATGTGCGTGCATGACAAGAGCCAGAGGAGGCTATAGCATCCCCTGAGCCCCACTCCATTCCTGGGGGAACATGCCCAGGCCTGGTTCTGCCCAGCATGCTGTGAAAATGCTGTTGGCACACGGTGCAGTCAGGGGGCTGCGGTGGCACTGCACTGGCTGCACACATCGTAGCACGCTGCAGAGACTGACAAGTCACCTCACTTGGATTTATCTTGCACTCCCAGATGATATCTTGCAATGTCTCAATCCCATTGCTCCAGCCCAACCTGCCAGATAAGAGACAGCTTGTGCATGGCTGGGACAGAGTTTGGGCAGCAAGCGAGTCCAGCTGGCAGGAAGCACGTCGCTGGGCTGCAAGGGGACAGATCTCTCTGCTGTGGCAGTCATGAGATCAAGAAATGCTTTTCCTTAAGAGAACTTGTTGATTTTAAAAATAAAGCAGCTGTGGCCTCTGCTCCCAGGAATGTCAGGGTTCAGGAAAATGGAAGAACATTTTTCCGTTCTGTTGCCCTGTGTAACCTACACAGTGTTTGTCCTCCTGGACCTCCCCAGATCTGCACTTCTGTGGCATTTATCAACACAATCTTTTGGTGAGTGACCTTCCTCCAGATCATTAACATGGCTGAAGTGATGTGGTGATAGTGCCAAATTAAGGCTATCTTACAGGCTATCCCCCTTCCCCCTACACAGAGCAGCCAAGTGGATACGGTGACTGCTCTGCTCATGAAACAAACAGCCTGATCCAAAGGTATCTTTGGATCTAACCAGGGCCCAAACTTGTAAAAACTTGTGCACCTGCTCAGCACTGAGAGTGTGAGTAATTACATAGGCTGCACATATTATCGCTATCATTTCTTTGTATGTGCTATTTCTGTGGCTCTCTTTGCCTTTTATCTCAGTGTCTTGTAAACATTAGTGAATGGTTCTCAGGTCCCAGCGTGCTACTTCATTGTTTTGGTCATTTTTCTAGGCAAAAAATGGGAGATTTCTTTAAAAAATATCTGGCTTTATTAAAGCTTCTTTGCCTAGCTTCTGGAGGATAGGAAATTCAGGCTACCCTAATGGTGAGTTTTGAGCCATTTCAGGAAATTGGAACCATTTCCCAAGCTACTCCATTTCATGTTGCTCCTGAAGACTCATGAAAGCCATTAGAGGCATTTCCAAACCTTACTACCCCTAAAGAGTTAAAGCACATGGCTTTACAACAGACTTTCTGGTCATTTTGGTTGAAAAATCATTTCCTTTCACTCAACTTACCTCTGAGAAAAATGTTACTTCTAATCTTGGCTACCTCCTTTTATTAACCACTCTCATTTTCACTGGGATCTCGGAAAGACAGAGCTGGCCAAAGTCCACCTGGCCTGAGCTGTGTGACCACCTGCCCGTATACCCTGGGAGGGTGCTTGTCCCCTCCAGCCCTGGGTGCTGGGGCATTTGTCCCACGTCAGGGAGATAAATTTGATCAGGGAGCAAAGCCCCAAGGTGGCTTTTTTTTTCTACAGCCATGCAGCTGGAGTGGGGACCTCTTGTTGGGTGCCTGGGAGTGATACTTTTGCCTCTGGATCCATGATCTGGTTGCAATGGGGCTGGCACGGGTTGTCTCAGTGTGGGATTGAGTCTTGTAGTGGGTTCCCTGGCCTTCAGACTGGGGACTGGCCTTGTGTCACTTTGTATGACACCACAATGGGAGGGAAACCTTGCCAAAATGTTAAAAGGACAGAGCTGCCCAAATACAATATGCAAAGCAGGGTCTGGAGATGTATCCTCAACAGTGAGATGTTGGATGCAAGCATCCAATTGAGTTAATTCACACAGTAGCAAAGGACTGGGACATATCCTCAATTCCCAGGCTCAGAGATAGGGATGGGTCAAATTCTTTCACTTGAAACTTCCCTTGTGTGAAAAATGCAAATTTGGTGACAAAGAGTTTTGAACATTAGTTCTAGCTGCACTAAATTGTTTGTCCTGAGAAAAAAATTCCAAGAAAGTACATTTGCAATGTTTATTTCAGTTTGAAATTCCCCTCCATTTTACTTGTAAATTGCTCCAAATCAAAGTGCAGCATTTGCTCCCCACCTTTCACGTTTGCTGTAATTTAAACAAATAGTCCTGGTTGCAATCTGAACTAATTCCCTCCTTCCCGACTTTTCAGAACTACTCATGAAACAAAACAACTCCAAATTCATTTTTTCAGACAACTCTCCTCAGAACCATTAGACGCATTAACAGCCACCACATAAATGAAACCACAGGCTATCGATGTTTTGAGACAGCTGTATTTCCCACCAGAAATTTGCATAGCATCACCTTTGTAGCACTCTGAATTACTCTACCAATATTTTCTTGGTGAGGAATATGTAAGTTACTGGTACTCGATCTAGAATTAGGACACTGAAAGCCCTCAAGCTAAACCCCATCCATGCTCTTATCCAGCAGTCCCAGTTCTCTCCTCTTCCCTATATGCACCAGGCAACCTTTCTTCTTTACCCCATCTCTCCTCACTTGTATCTGTCCTGAAGAAACGGCACTATCCTGTTTTCCTAAGCCATTTCTTTCTTCTCTGGCAAAGCCATTCTGCTGAAAGATCTGGTCCAAAGGAAGGTTTGAAACGCCTTTTCAGCAACAAAGCCTGACCTTTCTGAGGGCTCCAGCAGCTATCTCTGCAAAGTTTCCATTTTTTTGCCACCACTTAAGGTTTTCATCAAACTCCCATCTAACAAAATGTAGTTCTCAGCAACTGGAAGCAGAAGCAATTCAGCCCTCTGGGCAGTGATATTTGTCTGCATCAAGAAAATTCTTGAGATTAGACAGAAAATGGATGTTTTTTTCCCTTGTAATATATACTTTTAGTGAAATCCCCCAGCTCAATTCCCCTCCTCCCTCTGAAAAATAATAAGAGCAGGAAGAGAAAATAATGAAACAAAAAAATGCTTTTCCTGCAGAAAGCACTGTTTCCTAGCCAGCTCTGCCACCAGCCTGCTCTCACTCTATCTCTTGGAAAGTGCGCGCTGAGAGGGTGTGTGAAGGCAGCACTTTGCTTGTGGTTCCTGCCCACTTTTTGCCTCCATGACCCCCAGGTGCTCAACCCTGTGGAAATACAAGGTTTGGCTTTCCCCACAGTGGGGAATGTGAGAAGATGAGCCTTTTTGGGATTGGTTGCATGGTTGAATGGAGATGAGGACCATGGTAAGGCTAATGCTTTGCTCTCCAGGGAGCCATTGCTTCTCCTTAGGGATGACAATGGAAATGGCCCAGTTCCCTCCATCCGGTGCCATGGCTGAGGATTGTGTCCCTGGGTGGAGTGGCTTGGTGTGGACCCTGCAGCTTCCGGGCCTCCAGTGGGATGGAGGAGGTTGGCTCTGCACAGCCCCTGGGCTGGCATGCAGCACTCAGCACAGCAAGCTCATCCCACCCCCTGCACCCACCCGCCTGGAAATTAGGCAACATTTAAGGGAAAACAGATGAGGGTGGAAAAAGGGAAATGAGAAAGAAAAAGAAACATGAAGAAGATGATGATGAAATGTTTGCCCTGCCTGGAAAACTGCCCTGGCAGGGCACGGGCAATGTGAGCAGCACTGACAAAACATGTTGACGCTGCCCCAGAAACAGGCTGTGGAGAGATGTGGGTCAGTTAAGATGGGTGTACTCAGAAGGCCTATGCCCAGATATGCCTGCTGTAGGAGCCCTGCTAGTCAAATGCCAGGGCACTGCTGTTACATGGCCATTGCAGAGAAGTGCTGCCATGGCTGGGGTGGAAGAGGATGAAGATGAGGATGAGGAGCGTGAGGATGAGGACGGGGTGAGGAGGATGAGAAGGAAATGGGAAAGAAGGTTTGAGGAGTTGATCTCATGCCAATGGAAAGTTTGCCTTGGAAAGTTTGAGTCTTGCCAGGCTGTGCTGGAGCAACCAAATTGAGTGAGGAAGGTCCTGAGCAGGAGAGACCAGGCTAGGCATCCTTCCCTCTCTCATGTTCCATCTCTTCCTCTTGCATGTGAGTTTGGGGGCTAGAGCTGCTCAGCAACTGATCTCTGACCTGTCTCCCTCATCTTCCCTGCAGGGAGTTTGGGCCTTTTTCAGCCCATGCACTCTGAAGTGTTGCCCAGGAGAGCTTGGTCCTTGCAGAGCTCATTTACTAACCCTTGTGACAGATTACTTTGCAGAGTAAGTCTCTGCAGAGCTCTTTCTTCTGGGAGCAAAACTCTTCCTGAGGACAGTTCTCCTGAGAGGGGCCTTGAGCTGTCACCGGATTATTGTACTCAAAAAGGGACAATATGTTGCATGGAAAAACTTCCTCTAAGAGGACTCAGACTTCCTCTGTATCTGGCAGCATCTCCCAAAGGTGTGCAGGCTCTGTTTTACGCCATTTCTGTGTCAGATTATATGTAGCACTGTAGCAAATCCAGCACAAACAACAAGAGAGGGAGTTGGGAAATGTGTCTGTGTCTCTTACAGCAGCAGAGCTTGGAGCTGGTGAAGGTTTGACTGGCCCTGCCAGGCACTGCTTGCTCCCTCCACAGCTGGCAAAAGCTTTGACACCTGCAGCTGCTCCCCAAGAGATGTCTAGGAATGGAGGAGCCATCACCTGCTGCAAAGCCTGGCATGGCAGATTGGTGGAACAAATTAGGATGAGAGTGCTGCATGTGAGTAACTGTGTTTTAGAGATGCAGCTATAGAAGCCATGTACTCACTGTAGGGTACTACCTGTTATTGCTTTCCCCAGGCCATTTGTTTTGGTTCCACAGAGATGTGCTGGATACTTAGAAACTCTCAAGTTCAGAAACTTTCTGCTCTTGTCAGGGGAATAATGCAAATCCAGCTCCAGTCATCATGTTCTCAAATCTAATCACTCTGAAACACATCAGCTTTTCTCCCAGCCTGCATGAATACTTTATGACATCACCTACCTGTTGACAATCCAAAGTCAGGTACTTTTTAGGGGATTGTTCAGTTCTTTTATAATTAAAAAGGATTTTAAAATATAGAAATGTATTAAGTTTTCTCCCTCTAGTTTCTGTCTCCTCTTCTTCCATACAAGCCAATGAAGTCATAAAGAGCAGGTGTAATGGAAAACAAACCCAGAAATCTCCCTGCTGAGAAATGTTGTCTAGCAATGGATTTTTTTTCTTTTTTCTTTTTTTTTTTTATTTCAGAGGGAGGAAATAGTGACATCAAAATTATATTGTAACATAGTTGGCACTAAGCAAGTATAAAGTGCCCTAGATGACAGCCCATCATCTCACCTGCCTTCTATGCTCTACGTGATGAAAATAAACCACTTGTCACATAGACTCTAAATGTATTTCAGAGACTGAGTGAATTCCAGGAACATGAGATATAGCAGCTCTCCTGGATGACTGGTTGCACTGAACTTCCTTCTCATGGTGAGGCATCTCCAAAGAATTCCCGTGGACCCAGTGGTCCGAGTGGTCAAGAACCACATCCCAGTCATGCACAGTGCACAGCCCAGGATCAGGCACCTGTGTTCAAAATGTTCTTGGCCTCGTGCTGTTGTGTATATCAAAGGGGTTTTTTTTTGGCAATAACACTACAGGTAGTCCTCTGACCGTCCTCATCAGGAGTCAAAGGTTGAGCCTATGGGCTTGGTGTGTGCATAGTCTCACTTGTCTGACAACCAAAAGTGTCCCACTTGTGGCTCAGGGCATCTTCAGCTTCCTCGCAGCTATGCACCAGGGTCTCCCTCCTGAGGTCTATCTTAAGCTCTGTCTCTTGCTTTCCAGAGCAAGGCCATGGGCAGAACAGTCGTCCTTTGCATCCAGGGCTTGTGGTCTTGGAAGAGATTTTGTGAGGCTGTACCATGACCACGAACCATGGAGAGCAAGAGAGAAAAGAAAAGCAAGACTTGGACTTTGTCCTTTGGAAAAGGTTTGGCCAAACACCCCTGCACTTCCCACAGCCTTCATGCAGTACCAGCAGCCTGGTTCTCAGGGCAAAAAACAGTTGCCTCTGACTACCTCCGTGTACCAGCAGCTGTCAGTGGCCACACCAACATCAACAGCAGCATCCTACCATTCAGAAGCACTTTACCCACCTCTGAGCCTTGATGTAGGTCCTCTGTCAGGACGCCTATTCATCACAGTCTCCTTCAGGCTGCCAGTGAGACCGGCAAAAGCTGTTTCATCCAAAGGTGGGCATACAGCGATGACAGGTTCTGGCAGCAGCATGAGGAGACGTTTCAGTAGTGGAGGAGGCTAGCTGAGGAATTCACTTTGCATCATGACTGGAATCTGCCTGAAATACTCAGGTGGTTTTAGGGTTACTTCTCTTCATCCCTCTGACTCTCACCCTCACCTCATTCCTTTTGACACCAGAGCTTAGCCAGTTCTCAACAGTCTCGTGTTCATCTTTTCACCTCTGGGCCCATGCTCCCACTTGCTGTTCTGCAGGTCTTCCTTCCTGGGTCACCATTTATTTCCTTCACTTTTCATGGCAAGGGTATAGGCTACCCACAGGCTACTCAGGCTCACCTCCCTCTCTCCTAGCAGGTTAAGGAAGGGAGAAAATCAGTTCAGCCTAGCAGAGCCATCTGACCTCGTGCAATGTCCTTCTTTTAGGAAAGGACAAAGGAGTCATTCTTGCTGCATTTTGCCAGTTCCTAGGATAACGTACAGCATGACGATGAGGAAAGAAACCCAACCACTCATTTGAAGACTACAGGACCTTCAGGACTGACTCAACTTGGCGTTCATGATCAAGTGGGGAATGATTGAGCAAGAACTTGATTGTATCAGAAGGAGGTTGTCCATTCTCTATTCCAGCAGGGATTTCTTTGGTTATTATCTATTCACGCATTTAATTTCTTTAGAAACAGCATCTGCCCAAAAACTCTGGGCAGTCTGCCATGCCTTTGATGTACAAAGTGTACTTGTTATTGAACCTGGGAATGTATTAGCTGCTAATCAGGCCTTGGTCTTGAAAGCCTTTTCCATATGCTCAAAGTTATAGGTGATACCCAGAAGAACAAAGCTAAAAGTATGCCATTTCTCCTTATGTTGTTGGAGTTATAGTGAGTCACATTCTGACCACTTTTAGTTTTTTTCCCCTTTGCTGAAAGATACAAGATCACACCCAGATACACGGAATGCAATGATCTTTTCCTGCTGGCGAATTTAGGGTAAGTAACTAGTATTTTCAGCAGAGGTTGCTTGCCATCTCATTCTCTAGAAAGATCTCAAGTAGAGCAATTCTTCTTAGTTGCAGTCATATGGTCTTCTTGTCACCTCAGGAGGGTAAGATAAGTCCACCAAGTGTCCCAGGGTCACATCTGGGGACTGATTTAAAATGAGCACCTTCCTCTGACTGCACACAGAAAGAGGGTGTATGTCACTTCACTGGAGCTGCCTAAAGTGCTTGAGCTGCTCTACTGACCTGCAATCTATCATTTTCCACACAAAAGCAAACATTTCCCTTTGCACGAGGGTTTCTGACAGCAAAAGTATCAAGAAGAAAGTGAATCTCAGAAGACTCTAAACCTAGAAAAGGACAATTTCCCTGGAAAATATGCATAGATGTCTCTAGAAAAAAAAATCATCTATAATAACCACAAATAAAGCCTACTTTATATCTTTGTGACCAACTGAACTTATGCAATCATTCTACTTCTTACATAATGCTGGCAAAATGCCATCCCCTCCCTGTTCTGGAAGAACCAAACTGACGTGTTAGAAGGAGATGATTGGAAAGGCTGGCCTGGGCCATTACTTTGCTGGAACACTTAAAGGACATGTGGAATATGCTCAAGCTGCCATGAAATAATAGCCCACGTCAAACAAGTTCTAGGTCTCCTAATGTTCCTTGATCTGGCCACTGGACACACCTGTTCCCAAACTGGGGTGACATGTTGCTCCTTCTTTGGTAGCGCATGGGTGGACCCAGACGTGGTCTCCTCTGCCTCACCCAGCTCAAGGGGATGGCTGAATCCAAGAAGGCACCATGGCAGGAATTAACTACATAGGGAAACCTGTGCTGTTCCCATCCTCCACCACCCTCACCAGCAGCTTTTTTTGCATGCTGAGGAGGTAAGCAGAGGCCAGTTCCTTGGGTAGTGCCAGTTTCCTCAGTAGAAAGGAGCTTCCCACTCCTGGTTCACAACGTGCCAGATTTGGGCCCTTCATCCCACTGCTACAAGGGCGCTGCTTGGAGTCGCTGCTGCTGAAGATGTTCTCATGCAGCTCATGTGGTTGGGTGGAAATCCAGTGGGAAGGGATAGCAGAACTGCTGGTAACACTTGGGTTTGACAGGCCAGGGGAATTGCTTTCCTGTGGGCAATGTTTCTTCTAGTCCTGCTGTTGAGGCATAAAGGAATAGTGGAAGTTGAGAAGTAAAAGAAGTGCAAAAGCTGCTAAGAACCTTCAATGCTTTTTGTGGACATTGAATAAAAACAATCCTAGAACAGTTTCTGTGCCTGCAGAAATGAAGAGCAGGCATCAACACATGCAGCTGGGGACCTCCATCCTCTTGATCTGCACCACAGCTTTTTGTCTCATGGTTGCTTTATACAATTGTAGAATCACAGAATGGTGGAAGTTGGAAGGGACCTCCAGAGCTCATCCAGTCCAACTCTGCTAAAGCAGGTTGCCCTCAATCAGGTCACACAGGAATGTGTCCAGGTGGGTTTGGAAATCTCCAGAGAAGGAGATTCCACACCCTCCCTGGGCAGCCTGTGCCAGGGCTCCCTCACCTCAACAGTAAAATAGTTTTTCTTTGCTTTTAAGTGGAACTGTTTGTGTTCCAGCTTATGTCCATTACCCCTTGTCCTGTCACTGGATACTACAGAAAAAAGTGTCACTCCATCCTCCTGATACCCACCCTTTAGGTACTTATAAGTGTTGATGAGGTTCCTCCTCAGTTTTCTCTTATCTAGGCTAAACAGCCCCAGGGTCCAGTTGCTTGGGCCCAGTGCTGGCACAGGAATGACCCCGTGGAGGGATGGGCAGAATCAAGGGATGCCAGGTCTTTAGCGCTGGGGAGCGGGGCACACTGGGGGCTTCTGGGTGCAGGATCCTGGGGAGCAGATTCAGCCTGTGCTGGAGCAAACGCTTCAGCGTAAACAGCGGGGTGGGGAAGGCGTCTGGGCTCGGGCAGGCTCAGACCTGCACAGCACTGGCAGCTTGGCACTCTCCGTGGGGTTTCTGATTTCAGGAGCAAAGGCGTTCCAAGAAAGTGCCTGCTCTGGGCACACCGAGAGATCACTGGACACTGCTGGGACTAGGGTCTGCTGCAGCCCCTTTCTTTGCCTCTCTGCAGCAGCTCTTCTGTTGCACAGATGAAACTAGAGGTGTGGGCTTTGAATAGAATAAATAGTTTGTATTAAAAAAAAACTATTGCATGGTTATTGCCCTCTTAAATTTGCTCATAAAGGGCTACAACAGGCCAGGAAGGAAATTACTGCCGACCTGCAGCTGGTCAGCTTCTGTGAGGGCTCCATCCAAGCTTGGCATTTCACACTTTGCTTTTCAAGATGTCATCTCATGAAATTTTACAAGCTCAGTGGGAGCAGGTGAGGTCAGTGCCTTAATGAGAGAGGAGCGAGGCAACGCCGGGAGCGGGTGTGCTGGTCCAGCAGGTGCTGCTCATGCCTGTGCCTGTAGTGCCATGCCATGCCATGCCATGCCATGCCATGCCATGCCATGCCATGCCATGCCATGCCAGACTACACCCTATCATGCTGTGCTGTGTACACGCTCTGGAGTGGGGCTCTGATCACTTCTGTAGCTGCAGATCCCATGGTGTTGGTTTTCAGGAGCACTCAGCCCTGGCGGCCAGGCCAAACTACTGGTAGGCTGGAAACAGAAGGCCACCAAACAGGTTTGAAGGGATGAGGAAACATTTAGGTCACTTTTATCTAGAGCTCGTCTGCTATCTCTAAATCTTGCCAACTGGGCACGACACCAGGAACAGGAGGCAAAGTGCAATTTGAGTTTCTTTCTTTTTTTCCCCACCTTCCTTTCCTCTCCCATCAGCTTCAATGAGATTACACCAAACACGACACATCTCAATGAATGTGGCTCGAGGAAGATGGCGTGTGGCTTTAGGGAAAAGGAGGCCAACTAGCAACCCAACTAGTTTGTTGGAAACTAAACTCAGCTGTTTGTAGACCAGCTTATCTGCAAGGAGTGAACGGGTGGTCTCCAGCAGCTCCCCATGCAGGGTTTGCCCAACTACACCAATGGGGAATGTCACAGTGATACAGGAAAAGTCTGAGCTGGTCTTCACAGGGTAGAACAAGGGACGCACACAGGGTTTGAAGGGAAAGAGATCCGATCAAACTCCCAGGTTCTCCAGAGCACTGTGTTTTTGAAGAGAGAGTGGAGATATTTATTTTTACCTCTTTTCCTTTCTTCTCCCGGCTCTGGAGCAATGTGGGTTGTACACACTGTGTAGGATGTGAGCACATACTGTACATCTGAGGTGAGATGAAACACAAATATGCCTTTTCATAATAGCATTTACACCTGGAAGAGAAGACCGGTTTATTACCTTGGTAAACAAAAGTTAGAATTCAAGCAAAGTACAAACTTTGCCCCAGGCTATTCTGACAGCGCACCCTGTGTTTGTGAACTCGCTGCTAATGTGTGGTGTGAAGCAACGGGGCCGTTTCCAACCCTCCCCCATCCCTCAGCCAAGGCACCAAGTTTAAAAGTTCTTGTTTTCTTTTCTTTTTTTTGATCGAGTGCTTTTAAGTGCAGAGTTGCACCCTGGCCACACCAATTTAGGTGCCCACAGTTGTGGGGAGGGCTATGCATGGCATATCTCTGCTGTACGTTGGGTTTTTCTCTCGCTTTCCGGAGAGGGTGAGGATTACAAGGTGTGTAGAATTAGCAATATGTGCTGTGCCAAACTGAGACTTGTGCTGCAGGGATATGCTAATGGGGCTGAAATACCTCGAGTGCTTCTCTGCACATGATAGCAATGCCAAGTCCCTGCCTGGTACCTGAGAAGACATGAGGACCATGGACCTGTGGGGTGGCTCTCAGACTTACAACACTCCAGGTCTGTAGGACCTGGACAAGGCTCTGGACCACTTGGAAACTGTGTTCTTATGTGAGGGACATACAGGCCTAAACTCAAAATCCTCCTGGGAACCAAATTTCACTCTGCAACAATGGGATCAGCTCCTGTATTGCACAAAAAAGCAAGCTCTGCCCTGTGCCCCAGCTTGCTGTGTTGCAGTCTGCACAATCTGCCAGCTGGTCAGGGAGGAAGGGGATCCAGAGAGATCTGAGAGGAGCTGGAGCAGCAGGATGTGTCTGGCACTACCCTTCCAACCCATCAATCCTGAGCCATTTTTGTCCACGCCAGAAGAAGATTCCTGGACCAGGCAGAAGGCTGGCTATGCACTGGCCTGCTCTGTATCCTCATTAGGCAGCTCCATGTGCTAAGGGGAGAAAACTGCCAGCTTTGCCTGCATAAAAGGATGGGCTTGTTTGGGTAAAATTTACAACCTTCCCCAAATTTCTAGCTCAAATATTTGACTGAGCAAAATCTCAAAGAAGTTTTTTTACAAGTTTGCAAAGTCCATATAGTTTCACTCTGTTTCATGGGTGCCTTTAATTCTGTCAACAAAAGGGTAAGCAATTGCAACCAAACAGCATCAGAGATGCTTTTAGCTTCAGGATCTGCTGCTAACAGACTAGATTTCTGGTGAAATTGTTCTTTTGAAAAGTTGCTGAAGAATCTCCACTCTTGGATGTTGTTTCTAAACATTTAAATTGCCTTCTTTGAGTGTCCGCGGTGTGCCCAGGGCTGCAGTGAGGAGGGAGGCATGCCAAGAGAGCAGGGCTCTGCCCACTGCCTGGCAGATGATGGCGTCCCCTGCAGTGGCATCTGCTGATCCAGCTCTGGAGATTGTTAGTGAGATGCTGCATATCCCACCAGTATTTAACTGCAGATCACTGCCTGCTTTTGTGATGACTTAAACAATTTCCTTACTCTGTACAGGAGCTGTACGGCCAAAGGGAGCTGAACCTTTGAAAAATCTTGCCCTTTCCTAGACCACAGTGGTTTTGCTGGTTGTTTTATTTAGCTCTGTTGATCCCAGAAACCTCCAGGGTTACTTTAAGGAAACAAAACAGGGCTGTTGGCTAGATACAGCTCAGCTAGGAAATACATTGGGTGTTTATTCTCAGAGCCTCATGTCTCTTACACCTGGTTTGAGCCCAGCTACTTGAGCATGGCATGCACATTGCAACTTATCTGTGTTGCAATCTCTGGGCTGCTGGGAGGGGACTTTCTTATGCTTTCAAGGGAAGAAATCTAGGACCCCAGATGGTAAAAAAAAAATACTTCTACAACTCTATTTTCTTCTGAGTCATTGACTGCTCTTTGTATACATGAGGTGGAACATCACTCCTGAAAGCAGTCACTGCCACAAAGGGGTAGACCCATAAGTAGAGCTTAGAAAATATCACTGAATCCATTTAACACATGAAATTCATCGGAGACTCTCCGTGGAGGGAAAGCATCTGCAGGGATGTGTTAGTAAGTGTCCTCTCCCTAGGTGACAGGTACCTGGATGAAATGCATTAAATAAAGGAAGTGGTTGAGAAGATGACAGAGGCAAAATACTCAGGTCTCTAATCATAACTTCTGTGGACCTGCTTGTTTTGCTGGATTATGAGATAAAGTCACGAGGGTTAAATTGAATCTGAATATAGCAACCCCATTAAAACAAGTGTGATTTCAATTTGTTGAATGATGGCTTTGGCTATGTTTATTGCACGGTCTTAAAAATTCTTGGAAGACAAGTACTTACAGAAATTAAATGCATTTCTGCATAGGATTTGTTTAACCACATCAAACATGCTTAAGTATACATTGTACAACTGTCAGACTCAGTTCTGATCAGAGATACAAGATTCCCTAGTGCCACTTCTGCAGCAGCATGACATAACTTTGCCTGGCTGTTCCAGTCCTTTTGCTTGAGTGATTAAAAACAAGACGAGGCAAAGCAATGAATATAGCCTAGGGAAAAATTCTGCCTGGCTCATGAGAGATTGCAAACGGACCTAATAGATCACTTCCATCTCTAGATTCTGACATGATTCTCTTAGGCATTTTGAAAACTATATGTGACTGTACACATGGATTTGCAACGAGTCCAGAGAGGAGCACAGCTGTGTCTAAACTTACTTGAGAATAACCGTGTGAACTATGGTTCTGGTCAGTGTGAACCACTGGAAGGGCTTGCTACATCTCCAACTTACATGTCTTTAAGTAAGACCAGAACATATCTTGCCAGTTACCAATGTCTGTTCCATCTCTGCATGTGGTACCCACCACAACCATGACCACAGGACTTCCAGCTGTTTCCCAGTGAGGCATGGTCTGAATCTGTTAAGGCACTGTCCCAGGCTGCCCAGGGAGATGGTGAAGTCATCATCCCTGGAGATAGTTAGAAAACTGTTTAGATGAAGTGCTGAGGGACATGGTTGAGTGGTGGGCTTGGCAGTGGGATCTTAGTGATTGGACTTCATGGTCTTAAAGATCTTTTCCAACGAAAACCATTCTATGATTCTATTCTGGAAAAGTGCCCATTTTCTCTGTGTTTGCATTTAACCTAAAGTGATTCCACAGCATCCCTCCAGAAAATCTCAAACTGGACACACTGCAAGTGACTGGAGGACAATGTTGTCTTTGAGCACTTTGAGATATCACTGGAGCAGCACAGCTACACTTGGGCCCCAGGCAAGATGGGGTACATACTACTGGTTGTATTGACATTTGCAGCACTTGCACCAGCACTTTGCTTCAGCTCCAGCCACACACATGTGGTAAAGAGAATAGGTCCATTCACTTGAAGAAACACAACACAGTCGTGCAACACCACTAAACATCTGCCTTGTGCATAGTGAAAGTGAGACGTGGATCATGGTGCAAAGCAGCTTTGCTCATTGTTCCCTACAATGGGTCTCTTCTGACCTTGCCCCTCTCTGATATTGGTCAGAAAAGAAAAGCTATTCAGGCAGATCTGAGATTGAATAGTAGACCCTGTGGGGGCTATATCCTTTTTTAAGAGCAAAGATGTGCCTGGGAACAGCTGTCTCTGCACTGGGCTTTCTCCATTTGGCTGGCAGGAGCTTAGCTGCAGCTCAGAATTGCAGCTGAGCCATGTGAGAGACATCCTCTGTTTAGCAAGGGCTGGCTGTGGGTTGTGTCACCTGCGGACAGAGCTGTAACATGCTCCAATATGCCTGTCTCTCTGTGAACAAGAGCTTGGCTAACATTATAGCCCCAAACAGCTTCAAGCTCTGAATGAATTGCAGAAAGCTCCCTGAGTTGAGTGGACCCAGCTACCTGCTTAAATGTGAGGATTTATGATACGAACCATCCAGGGAGTGAAGTCTGAGATTGCTCAATGAACGAGACATGTACATCTTGGGAGGCCATCCAGGGACAAGGATCTCAGGTTTGTACCTGCAATCGCACCTGGGAACACTCCAGCCTCTGTGAGCTTGCAGAACTGGATTATGGACATAGGCTGAAATGGGGTTTATTTCCCCATATGTGGATGCTGCTTTCAGGTGTTCCTGATGTTGTGTGATGACTGAAACTCCCCAGGGCATCCTCATGTGCACTGGAGGAGGATGGAGTAAAGAGCTCAGTTCAAACTCTTGAAATGCTCATTTCAAAGACATTTTAACAATTCATAGTTACTTTCTTCATGCTGTACTGTCTGCCCTTAGCTTTAATACAATTGTCACATTACATCCATAGGAAACCTATTGTATAGAATAAAGTTTTCTGTTTGGTACTTGCTAAATGTACCAATAACTGGCTTTATCTTAAAGCATAAGACATTCCCAGCAAATGCTCACCTGCCTAAGCTAATGTAACATGTTGAATAACTCCTCACTTTGCAGTCCAGTAAGTATTTCTGAAATACTTTGACAATAATAATAATAATCTAGACTTTTATTTTTTTTCTTCTTTTATTAAAGATCTTAACATGCGTTGCAGAAGGTAGTCTATAAGCTTCCACAACAAGAAGAAGTTGTGCACTGCTTTGATAAAAGAGTTATTTGTTAGGAAAACACTGAAAAGTCTCAGATTTGGAAAAGCTTTGAAAAATTCCTCAGATTTCTTTAGAGGATCTGCTTCCTTACAGAGGTTGTTCCTGTGAGGGTTTTGAGAGGTGTCCAGAAGCCTGGCACAGTAGGCTTTACTGTGACTGTTCCCATGGGACTTGGAGCACCACTCCATACTGGGCTTTGTCTGGGCTCATCAGTCCCACAGAATGTCCCCCTTTGCTTGCTCAGCGTTGGGGTTCACATCAGGAGCAAGAGCAGATAGTCTTCAGATAGACAGAAGGATGCTGCAAGGGGAAATGGGTAAGCCCTGTTCTCTGTGTTTGCTGAGGCTCATGTGCAAGCCGTGGGCTTATACTATGTAGCGAGACAGGGGCTAAATCAGAGATGAAAGAGCAGCTAGGTGAGAGGAGCCCTGGGAGTGATTCCCTGGGAGTGGTAACAAATTTATGTCAGCAGGTATCCTAGGAAAACTTGGACGATGCCTCTTCCAAAGGGCTTAGGTAAGGCCCTGCAGAGCCTTCCCAAAGCAGCCACGGATCCTGTGATTTGCCCACCCAGGCCTCTCGCTGCCCAGCTTTGCATGCAGGAGCACTGCTCCTTCAGCATTATTTATGGTGAACGGCTGAGCGCCCAACCATCTGGAGCCCAGCCCCACTAATCATGTCCTCTGCCAAAATAAATTGAACCTAATTGGTTGGAAAAAGATGAGGGGGAGAAGCAGCAACAGCAAAATCAACAACAACAACAAATACCCCAACTCACCCCAACTCAATACTCAAAACAAATCATTAAGTATCATTTAAAGTCAAATTGCACCAACTGTTTGACTGAGGCTTGTCCAAGTTCGGCCTTATCAGCATTCAGCACCACTGCCCTGGGATGGATGAGGGAACACAAAACACCACTGAAGGGTAATCTAGGGAGAAAGGGACCATGTTCTTCTTCACTCCTAGGCCCTTTATGCTCTTCTGGAATAAATATATATCTAACTGAGAAATAGGTCCATTGATTGTCTTTGCTTTATCTGGCTAGAACATGTCTTTCTCTCTCATTTCTGTTCTTTGCAGGCAGTACAGGAGTTCACACCTCCTGGCATTGGGATTGGCATGGTGCTCGAGGCTGCGCAGCTACCATTCAGCTCTGGGCCCTCTGTGAAAGAGTCACCCTACAGTCATCCTCGTGGCCTGTCTTTTCTTCCACAGAAGAGCTCAAGGCTGTCCCTTAGAGTCCACCTTGGTAACAGGACATCCACGGGCACTTCCACACCTTGGAGTGATACCAAGGGAGGGGAATGCCTGGTGCAACTGCATATCAGGAATCTGTCTGCCTCGGTGGTCTTCTCCTGCCTCAGAGATCTCCTGCTGCCTCCTGCTCTGGTGGATCCTCACACCTTCTGCTAACTGTAGGATCATTCTTCTTTCAGCATTAGGCATGGTGACACGGTACACATCTGCTGCTTGTTTGTTCTCTCACTCATGTGCAAGGGACTGCTCTGGTTTGTTTTCTCTGTGTGTGTATACATATTTTACACGTGCATAAGTAGAAACAGAGCTATAGACACAGCCATGGATTTCACAACTTTTGCCTTCCCTCCCACTCACAGATTAATACCTCTAGGCTCTCTTCCCAGAAATAAGAGTGAGGGTCTTTGGCTGCACAGTCTCTCAAATCCAGCCTACCCTGCTCCTAGATCTGTGTTTTAAACAATACAAACATGGAAAAATGCATCAATGTGTCTTACACCTACCAGGTGGGGGATTTGCTCTGGGAGAGCACTTTTCTTCCTAGGCACACTGTGTTTTCCAAAATCTAGTGGTTTCTCCTCTCGAAATTCTTTCCACCAGAACATATTTTCTTTAGCTGTAAAGATGATGGTGTCATTGGGCTGAAGAAGAGACACTGCAGTCTGAGACCCCTCTCCTAGATGTGGTCTGTTTTCTGAAGCAGAAGGTTTTATTTTCCATTTCAAGGCTGTGGCTCAGATGTGGTGATAAGGTTGGGTACAGAGGGGTGCATGCCCACACCTGTCTGTCACACACTGGAAAGGCTCCCTGCTCCCCCATGCACGAGGCTCTCCCTGACCTGTGGGCTTCTTCTCTGCTGAGGTTTTTAGGTTAGTAAGTAGATGGGTACAGAGAAGGAAGCTCCAAATGAAAGCAGTCAGAAATTATTCTGCAGCTTGTGATTTTCCCTAATCTTCCTGCTGTGTCTCAGGGGTGATGGAAATCCTCTGGGATCGTATAGGAGGAACATGTTTTGAGGCATCTCTTAGATGTTTCAAACAGTAGTAATGGAAGACAGAAATGCTTTGGATGCTGTGATTTGTACTTTTTTCCTGCCTACAGTGTAGCACTGCCTTCTGGGCAGGTGGTGCATGGATAAAGGCAGGCCATCTCCCCAGAGGGACAATTCCCCAGACATTGTTGACAAAGTGAGAGGTGTTTCACTCATTCTTCCAAAAGCTCTTCATCTGTTTTTCCCTTTTCAGCGGGGCTTGCCCATTTCCCACCTGGAAATGCTTTCTTCTCTACTCTCTGTAAGCCTCCTTCACAGAGCTCAGTTCCACCTCTTGTTTGTATTAGTTTTCCCTGTCATTTTCTCTTCCCTTATTCAAGGTGTAAAGGACTTCCCAGTCTCCTGCTCATCCAACATTTTATAATCTTCTCCAAAAATGACTCAAGCTTCATCCTCAAACTAGCGTTGTCCCTCAGAGCCCTTGCTCCTTACAGGTAGCTGTTGCCAAACTCCATGCTGGTTAGAAGCCTTCTCTTAATTTTAATCCCAAACACTTTCATAAAGCAACTGATTCCCCATTTGTCCTCATGCCAACAGGATCTTTTAGCTTGGATAGCTCTTCTCCCACCCTGGTGTTCATGCCTCTGGTGTATTTACAGACAACAAAGCTATGCCCTCTCCTCCTTAGTTTTGCTAGACTAAACAAGCCAAACTCTCTTGAATGTGGGTGAGAAACACATTCCAGAGACCTGCTGAACCTGGGACACTGATGGGAACTGCTGCTGGGATCCTTCTGGGGCCCTGCACTGCTTGCATTTTAAGTTGCTGGAAGCAGGGTGCCTGTTTGCCAGAATAGTTCCTCTTCCTCCATCTCCACCCTTGGACAACTTCTCTGCTGTCTTCTGCTGGACAGTTTCCCCACTCTGTGCTGGTCCTCTGCCAGCCCGGGGCTTGCTCTCGAACCTCTGCCCATCAAGAAGTACTACCTCTGCCTATCTAACCTCCTGCTCTGGACTTTCAGATAGCAAAGCCGTTTGTGCAGGTAAAAGATGTATTTGATGTCCAGTTAGGTATCACACAGGTGGACTGCAGAGCTGCAGAGTTGCTGTTGCTTCTTTCTCTCTTCTTCCTTCCTTCCAGTTGCTGTGGCCACAGTAAAGCCTCACACAGTCCTTGCATTTCATCCTTTCTGAAGGAAAAGAGCTCTGTAATCACTGGTGCTGCTCATTCCCTTGCAGTTACAAATTTATTCCAACAGCACCCAGTAAAAAGTCTGTTTTCTGGGGGCTGTTTGCGCTGCTCTTGTATTTGATAGGGGCATGACCAAATAAGATTCTGTCTAGCTACCTCATGTCCTGCAGCTTTGAGCTGTGCCTATGTTTATCTCTAGACCATCTCTTCCAGAGTGAAGGAGTTTTTATTTAAGCATTTTTAATAGATAAAGTTAAGGGATGGGGAAGAAAACAGACCTATGCTGAAGGTGCCTTTCCTTGGGCTCAGAATAGCAGTGCAGAGGAAAGGTCGCATTTTGCTTTTGCTCAGCATGGTCAAGGCACTTGGCCTAGCAGGTTTTCAGAAGGCACTTTTCAGCTCTTACAAAGGAGAGCAGATCTGTTTGTCTGGGTTTGTAGCCTGGTGGGTGCATGGTGGAGAAAGGCCTAGTTTAGAGTGCATTGGTTTTTTTAACCAGTGAGAGGACTGACATCAGATTTTGAGCAGAAATACACCTAAGTTGGGGGACCACTGGTCTCCCTATAAAGACGAGATTTCAGTCAATTGCATTTGCTGGGGAGAGACCTGCCCAGCTGATGGCTGTCAGAAATGCAGAGGAGCACCTGTGGTCAGCTTTCTCTTTTTGTGATTTCCCCTTTTTCATTCTGACTTCTTGGCCCAGGCTTCATCTCAGCCCTGTGAAGCTCTGCACTAACCTGTGGGCTGTGGTACACAGAGCAACACGTTAATATTGTGAAAGCATACAGAGTGCTGCAATAGAACAGCCTTCCTGAGGGCTCTGTGTGTGTGTGTGTGTCTGTGCATACATGTATGCTGGTGTTTCAAAATGTGATTTAAGAGCAGAACAAGCGAGGAGAGTTGGGTGGGGAATAAAGAACTGGAAGGTAACAGTATAAATATAATGAGTTTCAAATCTAGGACCACCTTACTTCATTTTAAGAAAGCCTTGGGAACAGTGTAATTCAGCTGCAGCTTAATATGTATTTGCCAAAGAGTTATACTTAATTCCATACACCACATTGTTCCTGCAGAGCACCAAAAGCACTTTACAGAGAGACAGCAAGCTATTGAATCAGGTTTGAAGCCTGGAACTGTATCCTTGAGACACTTTTTTTGAGACAACCTTGGCCTAGACTATTTTAAAGCAACACATGAAACTCAGCTTGGTAATTTCTCTTCCCTAGCACAAAAGAGCTTTCCACAATGAAAGTTCAAGCTGTACCTGGGAGAGACAGAGCTCTGCCATGCAGCTGAGATCCCTGAGCCCGTGATCCTTACACTGAAATTGAGAACTGGGCTGCCAGCCTAAGACTGTCCCAAGCAAATCCCTGTTCTTTCATGCCCACAGCCCAGAAATAATGAAAACAAAGCCATACGTGACAGATATTTGTTGCCTAAGCACAGAAATAACATGATGAGCATGCTGGTGTTAGAGTCCAGGAGAGAGACACCTCACACAGCTGAACATATGGGGCACTGACATCCTGATGGTCATCCAGCAGCTAGGATCCAGGTTTCCTGATCATCATTTGCAGTGCACAGACAGTTTTGATCAAGTTATGGAGATGCCCATTCTTCTCACAACAGCCTCAGAGCTGGAAGCCAGAGACTCTTGCTGCTTCGGGATGCTGCACTGTAAACTCAATGCGTTTCTGACACCTGCACTGTGCAAAACATGGCAGTTTCAGTTCACAGTGGCTTGGGCAACCACTTTCCATTGCCTTACCTTTATGCCCACTTGAGTTTTGCTTTCAGTTTAGCGTTCAAGCTCACCCAAATCTTTGAGGTGAAATGAGCTCAATAGAAAGTAGCATGAAAGAGGACACTACCCGGATTTCCTCCAGCCTGGGCCTGTGTTCTCTAGAAATGTGCATGAAACTTTGAAATTGGAGTCTGGTTCATTTTTTTAATAGTATTGTAAACAAATATATGAATCAAAACTTTTACTACCTTCCAACCCATAGTACAAGAATTTATTTCAATGCATCCCTGCAAACCTTCAAAGCATTTCAGCTCCTTCATGCTAAAGCTCCCACTGAATCCTCTGCATGGGCAGTATGACTGTTTTCAGTGTACCAGCAAATCACCTCTTCCTGCTGGAACCAGATATAATTCTGATAGCCTGGGGAGAGGGAGAGGAAGGCTGAATTGAAGTCATAATTTAGCTGCTGTGTTTCCATTCCTTCAGTATTTGTATTGGGTGGTCCAGCAAACCTCAGATTTTCTTGCAGAGTTCCTCCCTCTGATCTGCTGCAGAACATTTTTGAAATTTTGCTTGATAACTTTATATCCTTGGCCTTCACATCTTCTCCTCAGCCTCCCAGCTGCCTCTGACCTGCTATCTCCTGTAGGCTTCTTCATGGAGCTGGAGTTCCAGGCAGAAGCTTGTGTGATTCAACAGTGTCATGTATTTGGCCTTTAGCAATACTGCTTCTTGACACAGTCTGCTTTCTAGCAGCAGGTTCATGCCCTGTGATTGTTACATATACACCTATATCACCACAATGGGCCCACAGAGTGATACAGTGGATGGGTGACCTGCTGTGCCGACTCTACAGCTTTAATTGGACTTCAGTAACATTCAAGATAATTCAAATCCTGTCTATGAAACCCTTCCATGTTTTGGGTCAGAGAGATTAAAACCCAAGCCCACACACACCTGGGGCAGACTTCTTATTCTAATACCTTCTGAGCCCAGTGAGACAGTTCTGTACTGACTCAGAAGGAAAAGCACACTTTATTGAATCAGCAACACCACTTCCTTCCTCTGCAGTTCTACTATTCACACACTTACCCTGCTCCTCTTGAGAGAGACATCAAAATCAGTCCTGAGGAAGAAAGGTGCAGAGAAAAAGTAATAAATGACACATAGAGTAAAATACTCTGGCTGGAATGGATGTCACTGAGCTTAGCATCCTCCTAGTTGCTGATGAAATGCATCATGTTGCACTGCCAGGGCACAAACAATGGCTATGGGGACTGCTGTGGAGAAAGGGTCTTTGACCTAAGCAAAAGGCAGCAGCTGCTCTTACTGGGCTGTGCCATCTGATGGCTCTTGCACCAGACACAGCTGTCTCATGAAGTTTGTCATGGCTAGTCATGACACCATTGTGGTGAATAACTGATTTCACTTCCCTGCTGGAAACAAACCCTTGGGCAGCAAGACCCAGCTCTGCTAGCAGGACAAAAGGTTTTCCTGTTTTTTAAGACCCATCATATTGTCAATTTTGGCTCTGCTGGCTGAGGGAGGCCTGGAATGGTACGATCCCACTTGCTGAGGCAGAGAGCAGGGGTGACAGCAAGACCTAACTTCCCACTGCAGAGCAGTAGTGTTGGCTGCTACATGTTGGTGGCCAGGGATCCAACTCTGTTGCTTTCTATTTCTTGCAGCTGGGAACTGCATGTGGCCTCAGCTGTGACGGGAAATGAGGATCTATAGCTCCAGATGTGCTTAGCAATGGCTAGTACAGGTCATGCCTCTGTGTCCCTTGTGCAGTCATTCAACTGGTTTCATGCAATGCAGTGGAGAATGGAACAAGGAAACATCAGACACAACTACAAAGCCTCACAAGCCCTTATTGGAGTGTTGCACCTTTCCAGAGACGGTCATGGGCGAGGATGAGATTTATAAAGCTTCAGGAATGGTCTAGGTAAATGTCTCCTGACTGTCTTCACTAATCCTCAATCTCATGGTGCAAGCATCAACATCACTGTCCAGGAACTATGTCAAACATGGAAAGGAACCATCTGCCCATTTCCCAGGCTAATAGCAGTGGCTGGGATTTACGTGGCTCAGCTGGATTTGAAGGAGTTACCTATCAGCCAAGCAAGCCAGCTCCCTGCTCACTGAATAGTCACGCTGGTTTGAGACTGTGTGGGACAGAAATGCAAGAGGAGGCATGAGGAGGAAGGTTTCCTTTCAAGCTAGAGAGATGGTAGCAGCATTCAATTTTTGCTTGTACTAATTCTTTACTATTTTGGCATTGTTCTGACTTATCTAAACTTTTTGATTTTATTTTCTCTAAACCTAACAGCATTGTGTGAAGCAGGGCACTCAAAAGCTGGCTGAAATTTTTGCCCCAGGTTCTCAACATGTAAGATGTGTTTCGTGTGTGTGAGTGTGCATGTCTTCGTACGCACAGATGAGTCATTCTTACTCTTGCTCGTGTTATTTCCGGGAGGGGGAAGTGAGAGGTGGTTTAATCCAAGGTAGGGGAATGCAACACACAGACCTCCTGGCATGGGGGGATGGCGTGAATGGAGGGTTTTCTTGCTCAGGGGAAGTGGAAGGGGAAACTGCCGCCGCTTTCTTAGTGGGCAGAGCAGCCCTGTTCCAGCAGCACAGTTTCCCCCGGTGTCTCGGCTAGTCAGAAAGTGGCAAGCATGTCTCATCTCTGTTCCCTCACTTTCTGTATATCACTGTGGCAGAGGCAAGATTCAGAGAGGAAACCGCAAGTGGCCTGGGCTGCTGAGTCTCAGCAAACAGCAGAATGGGCTCCAGGTGCAGCCTGTTTTCGTTCCAAAGGACCTGGTGCATTGCTTTCTCTCCCTTTCCTGGGGAAACATCACCTCCTGCATGTTTGCTGTGCTATGCCTCTTTCTCTTGCTGTTTCCCTTCTCCTTCCACCACTTTCTGGACTAGAAACTAGCCTTTTTTTGTCTCCTTGTTGTCCCTTCTTATTAAATCTATCTGATTGCTGGCAGATTTAGGGCTGGCAAAAAGGTGCATGCCCAATAAAAACTGACCCAGATTGTCACCTGTGATTTGTACTGAACTCAAATGGGACCACTCCTGAGGCTCTCAGTTGTTTAATCCAGTGTAAGATGAATTATTTTTAATCATCTCACTCCTCCTAGATCCTGGCTGGGGACGGTACCGTCTATATTATCATATATTAAAATGGAACTGAGGTGGAAAATACACATCAGCAAAGCAAGCTGTGCCTGGGTTGATTTATGGCTCATCCCAGAGCAGAGACCAGTCAAAATCCTCCAAGGAGGTGTATCCTGAAGAGAAGGTGAGCATGAGTCTGGAGGATTAAAGAGTGAAGATAGGATTTGGATGAAGTTTTTAGGACAAGATCTACTGATGCAACTGCCATGGGCAAAAGAGGAGTGAAATCAGTCCAGGATCCAGCCCAGACCTTTGGTCACCACCTATCTCCCAAGGCTGGGAGAGAGAGGAGCAGTGCTGCTGGCAGAGCTAGAGGTGGTAGACCCCACTTCCAAGCACCCAAGTTGCACCCCTGGTTTTGTCACACAGCCTCTCCCTGTGTGGCAGTGCCTCTGTGCTTTCTGCCTGTGCGTAGGTTTTGCGTGTCACTGGTGGAGGTCATCCTGGCTTCCCAGCTGTGATCCTCTTGTCCCAGAACATCGCTGTCACGATGACACAAGTTGAGTTTGGAAATGTTTGCTCAGCATTTGGGACAGATGTATATCTTCTGTGGCACCTCTCAAGACATCCATCTTTTGTGGTGCGTTTTGAAAGGAGATATCACACAGGTCCTCTTGTCCCCTCACTTCATCTTCCTTACTCCTATGGTTCAGGACTTTGCAGCTTCATTTCACTGCATGTTTCTGGACATCTATTCAGAAGTATCATGTGCAGAGACATTTCCAAAGAGATATCAGGCATCAGGAAGAAAATAAAGTCAGTAGACAACTTCACTGTACTATCAATGGTATTTAATGCAAACTTTCTTCTTGCCTTTCCAGGAAGATGAGATTTTCTTTGGAGGCAGATAGTGGTTGTTTCTGCCTGCTGGGAAGAGGGAGCAGGCTGAAGCTTCCTCTGGGTATCAGTGTAAGAGCCATGAATAAGATAAGTAGTGCAAAAATAATTTGTTGAGCTTGCAGCAGACACTTCAGTTTGAGGAAAAACACTCCAGTTGCATTCCTCTGGGATCCTTGTGGTGCCACCTAGGAATGCCCAGTGCTGCTCCAGGCAGAGACTCTGCAGGCAGGTTGCCTACAGGCCTATGGCCAAGAGACCAAATCAGTCAGAGACATCACTCCTACATCCTTTCCCTGAGCAGGTCTATCTCAGGTCTTTCTCAGGTCTATCTCTGGACCACTCTGTGGATGCCTTACCAGCAGCACTGGGAGCAATTGGCTATGTGGGCTCTGGTGAGGAGGTACATAAAATGTAGGAAGCTATTGGTGTGGCAGCTTTGCTGCCTGCTACAGGGGCTTGCTGAGGAAGGTGGTGCTTCACCTGAGTTGCAGAGGCTTTGCAGATCACACTGAGAGGTGCAGAAGCTTTGTGCAGGGTGACCTAGGAAGGAATATAAAGTCAGGACTTTTAAGAAGTCTTGGATTTTCATTTTTCCAATGGCATACAGAAGATTTTCATTAGTGTACAGATGGACATTAATGACTTTGCAACCTTTCCTGTCCTTCTGGAAAGTCCTGTTTACTTTCTCTTAACTAGTGCAGCCTTTTCCAGGCACATTGGTAGGACAAAGGAATTGTTTTCACTGAGTTATTTCCAAACAGCATGGAAATGTACCTTCAGAAGATTGATAGAGGAGCTGGAGGATCTTGACACAGCGGCCTGATGGAGATCAGAGATGTCCTACTAGTGTGGTAAGCCACGGCTGTGAGTTTGCTAATCTTTGTGAGGGTTAAGGAGAGGTCAATGC
Organism: Urocolius indicus; assembly: GCA_013401255.1. NCBI lineage: Eukaryota > Metazoa > Chordata > Aves > Coliiformes > Coliidae > Urocolius > Urocolius indicus. The sequence continues at coordinate 859,771 of WBNH01000456.1, read as the reverse complement.
ACATGGATGTGATAGGACACTTGTGGTAGATGTTTTGAAGAGCGAGAGAGCCTGGGCTGACGCAACTGCACAGGAGCAGGTAGTTGTGGATGCATAGTGTTTCTGCTCTGAGCCTAGGGCCATGGTAAGAAATGCATATGTCTGTGCATAAGGCTTTTATTAAAATGACCTCACCCATATGTATACATTTTAATCATGTCAGTGAATGGCTGCTGTGTTTATTTTTAATACAGTGCTTGTTTTGATGTTACAATTGTGACGATGTGGATCTAATGGTGGTGACTCTTCATCTTAGGCCTCAAATCTAGCGCTGAAAGTGAAAAGACACTTCACATTACTTTAAAATACAAAAGGGAATGTCCCTGGGCAAATTAGTCCTTCATTTCCATTCGAGACTGTAGTCAGCTGTCTGCTGCCTGGAGTCCACAGTGCACAAGTTGCTGTGGAGGTCACCTGAGGTTCCTTCTCCTGCCACCTCCCACAGCTGACTGATAGGTGACGGAAAGGCAAACAGACCTTTGGGAGAAGGTTCACTTATACACTGAACTTCAGTATTGCCTCAAGGGTAAAACACAGTCTGCCAGCCCTGAATTTTATTTGAAGTGCTATAATTTTCCTTCTTCTTGCCCTGAATAGCTCAAAAAAACCTCTCAAAAGGTAGGTATATATCCTAATACTCAGGTCTACCAGAGCTTTCACCAGACATCATGGTGCTGATGTTATCTGTTACCAGCTTTTCACAGAGGAGAGGTTTAAAAAAACCCACCAAACTGTAAACTGAAAAAAGATCATCAGAGACATTGGCAGCCAGTCCATGCCATGGAGCCTCAGGAAAACCAGGGATTTCTGACTTCAGCCTTACACTCTCTCCTGAAATCGCAGCGTTGTCACCGGGTCTGCCGAGACCTTGCAGCTTTGTAATGCATGATGTGTGCCTGTGATAGACAGTCAAGCCAGCGAGCAGAAGGCAAGCTGCCAGCCTTCCCTTCACTTTGAACGCCCTTGGCCGTCCCGAGACTCGTTCCAAAACATTTAAATTGCTTAAGTGTGCAGCGATGTGTTTTAATTAATGCAGAAGAAGGGGGCAGTAAAATACAGGTCTCTTCAGTAGTAATTTGGCCTTGTGGTTGAGGCACAGGTGCTAGAAAGCCAGAAGCGCCTGGATCTGCCTCTGCCTCCTTGCAGCATGAGCTGTGCTGCAGTTTCCCAGCTTCAGTGGGGCTGAGGGTTCTGAGCTGCCTTCCCCAGGTGCCTGGGACACAGGGAAAGGTGAATATAGCACACAGGCATTCATTGCACCTTCCTGGTGCTCTGTCTAGGAAACAAGCTCCACAAAATAAACAGCAGGTTTATTATTAAACACCAGGGCCTGGAGACTGAAGGCTCCCTGTGACACACTTTGTGAAAAGTTTTAGTAAGTGGCAGAGTTTCCTCAAAAGTCTCCTCTCTAATACAGGACAAGCAATAGCATAATCTATGAAGGGAGTGCTGCTCCTATGCAGAAGGTGGGGAACACAACTGTCACAGAGCTGCAGGAATTGTCCTGGAAATTCAGCTGGGGCTTCACATACCCTGTCTGGAGGCTCACCAAGACCACATTCCACTTAAAAAGCTCCCCCAAACAACCTAATACGTAGTCCTGCAAAAGGTATCTTGACCTGAGCACATGAATATATTGTCCACTGCAACGCCAGCAACGCTTCTTTCTGAGAGATACTGATATAAACAATGGCTCAGCCTACAAACTGGTCAGAAGATCTGATATTAGCTGACCTGGCCAGCCAATGACCTTGCTGTGTTTGGAAAGAAAAGGTTTAAATTCTCATTCAGGTTGCAATGAGCTAGACAATTTTGTGAGATTTCCCTTTAGAAAACCACCCTAACTGGATTTTCTAAGCTCCTTAGATATCCAGAATTTGAATGGCAGCTAGGACTGGCTTTGATTTTGTACAAGTTTTATAGGGAAATTTTAACCAGAACCTGCAATTAGTCAGCATGAGTCTTACTAGAATGGTCAGTTCCTTAATTTAATGAGCATTAGAACAGTGATTCATTGCAAAGTGGAACTTTGTTATATTGGTGCAGAAAGAAGAAATGACAGAGGGGAACCAAGAGAATGAGGAAATAGTTGTTTTAGGCTGAAACCAGAGCAATATGTTCCTGGAAGTACACTTTCAGTCCCTTTGCAGGCTTGGCTCAAGCTGAGGAAAGAATTCCTGTATAGGGCTGGCTTGTCTTTTCTTGAGAAGGCTGGCCTGGCCTCATGTCTCAGGCTCTGCAAGGCTGCAGGTACTTCCTAACACCATGTGTCTGACTGCTCTGGTCTAGAGCTATGCAAAGAGCACTTTCTGTGCATTTCCTTGTTCCATAACAGCACTAACAGGTTAAATGCTTGCATAGAAATGTAATAATAATGATTAATGCATTCCTGCCCAGATTCTGGCCATTCTGACTAATCTACCCTTCTTCAAGACTATAGATCCTTTGCTCATGCTGATGGGTGTCCAGTCCTGCAGTTTGACTGAAGTCAGCAGGAGATGAAAGTGTTGCACCTTTAACAAGGTGAAACCTACCCGTTCTTGACCAAGTATATGCCTTCCAGAGTAACAAAAGCAATGTAGCAACTAAGCCTGTAAATGGGAGATCAAGGAGAGAAATCAGAAAGCATTCATTGCCTGGGAAAAAGGCCTGGCAAAGCTCACAGTGGTGAAACCAAATGGAAATGTTGCAAACTTTCACCTAGAATAAACAATTCGAATCAGCTGGAAGTGCTTTCCATCACACTGGTTCCCAGGAATGGGGTTGCATCATTTTCTTGACACGAGGCTGCCAAAATCTGTAGCGACATACTAGAATCCTTCTGATTAGCCAAGCTCTTGGCACACTTGCATGGCCTGAGATTTTTATTTATTGCAATTTTTCTGGTAAGAATTGCTGGTAGATTAAAAATGGGAGGCAGGCAATGAAAATATATATTTATTTGGGTGGAGGAGACTTTGGCTTTAGGGTAGAATAATGCAGTGTGTTACGTGTCAGCTTTCTGTCAGAGGACCTCAGACATGAAATACCATTATTAACCTTCCAGCATTGTCTGTGGCAGATGAGACATGCTCCATTTCTCAGATGGTCAAAAGCTGGTCCGAGATATTAGGCACCAAATGCTTTCAGATCCCCTTGAGTCAAGCCTCACTTGCTTCTCCATGGTGCTGAGGACCCCATTCCATGTTTTCGTATTAGTTTTTGAAAGCTGTCTGTGCCACATGCAATTAGTAACCTCTCTGGTCAAGGAGTTAGTGCCATACTAGGATCACAACTCAGGAACTCTGGCTTTCTTGTTTTGCTGCTTGTTGGGTTATGTTTGGAAGCAGGGGTACCATCGCTTGGTGTTTGCACTTGAGAATTATCCTACTGTGAGAAAGTACTTTTTCTCTTTCCTTCACAAATGTCATCTTTCATTTCATTTCATTTCTGTTCTTCAAGCATTGCCTAACCCATCTGTTTTGATTTTCTGCTTGCTGCTCTCAGTACACACCAATCAGGCACTGGAGCACCTCCTTCACCTACCTCATCTTTACCAGTTCTCCCACAGTGCCTACTTCTTCTTTTCACCCTTCACTGCCTGAGCCAGCATCCTCCTGTTGTTCAAGGCAGCCTTTGTACACACTTCCTTTTTCTCTGAAACTCTAGCAATGCAAACAGTGTGACCTCAGAAAAAAAAATGAAATAGCAATGGCACGGTTTTCCTCTCTCTGAGCTCTTTCTTCAGTGTGGCTTCCTTTGGGAACCTTGTCCTTTGCGATAGCATCCCAGGCATGGAGCTGCAATGTAATACATCTGGGGTTAAACTTGAGCAGGCAGCCAGATGCAGGCAGGCATACTGGAGCGGAGGGGAAGGAAATAGGGAAAGTTCAGATATAACTGGACATCCAGCAAGGCCTTGCAAAGCCAACTGGCAGGCCTGTCTTCCAGGGGGCTTTCTGAAAGCAGTTTTGTCTGAATTGGAAACTTCCAGCCAAACACGCATGAACTTTGAGAAGGGTCAGGTCCAGATTGGTTCCAGCTGGATTCCAGACCCTGATAAGAAAGTTACTCCCCAGGGGCTTGAGAGCATCCATATTGTCAGGCAGCTTCTAGACTGATCTCTTCTTTGCAAGGTCTCCAAGATTTTTTTTACCCAGTTACTAGGTCATAAGCTTGCAGGAGGAGACCAACTCACTTTGGGATTGTTTGTTTCCCTGTCCAGGGACATTTTTCTTTCTTTAGGGGGCCCTGCAAAACAATTTTTTCAAGCAGGGAAGGCGATTCAGCATGACTCAGTGGTGTTTAAGAACCAAGAGGAGACAGATGAGGAGATCCTAGAGGTACTTCCTTTCTGAATAGCTCAGATGTTAGTAACGCTTTGCCATACCTGTAAATAGCTCATAGAGGCATGAATGCCAAGAAGTGCTCTGGAAAGCTGCACCTCGCTACCCCTTGTTTTCAAAGTGCGCTCATCATTTTTCAGCAACCACCTACCCAAGCCAAGAGAAAATAAAAAGATCCCTGACCTTTCACTGCTCTGATTTCCTAATAATTTGGACACCTTTAATCCTTGCCTCAATTCACAGGGCACAGTTGTGTAACTCAGCCACAGTCCAGGAAGAGCCTGGCAACAACAGAAGTGCTGGACCTGGAACATCCTTGGTGTGTAAAAAAGCAAGAGGGGTGCAAAGAGAGGTACGTGTCTGGGGGTCCACAACAGCATTAACCATCTTTCTACAGTGTTTGGGGAATCAGCCAGTGGGTGGAAGGTTCTACTTGTCACCAAAATGGCCATGCAGAGTGGTCAGACAAGTTGGGCAGTGAACACATGCACATTAATATTTGCTGTCACTGGGGTTGCAAAACAAAAGCAGACAGATCATTTCGGGACTTGGCCTCCTTATCTCCACCTACCACAGCCTATGAAGTTGCATAAGAAAATAGGACTGAATAGAAAGAAGTTTGAGGTTGGAATCCTGAAGAGAAGCAAAGCAGATGCAGCAACATCGAACAGCAAAACTCCCCCAGAATGGGATTTTATGGTAATAGCAAAGTAGTTCTGAGCTTGTCTCACAGCCTCACTTTAGGTGCTACCCAAATTAGGCCAAAAGAAGTTAAAATTAAGGAGGCTTCTTTTGTGGTTTGACATATACTCTGTGATTATGGACACTCAAAAAGCTCATTCTACTGAAAGACTCAAGGATGTGCGCCCCACTGGAAAACTTCCTTGTTTAGCACATTTAATTCCAGTATGCAAAAACTTAATGACTGGGAAAAAGAGGAAGATGTTCCTATTGTCGTTTAGTGGTAACAAAAGGGTTAATCATCTCCAAACATTCTGGACAAGGCTACACTAAATGCCATGGGAGTCCCAGCCTTCTCCTAGGCCTCAAGAGCAGCACAGTGGGGACAATCCCTGCAGAAACAGGATCCCCCACCAGAAACTCAGCACACAGCAGAAAAGACTAAGTGGCTCCAAAGTGCTTTTGATCTGTTGGAAACCTGTTTTTGTATTTAAAAAGTGAAGATTTATTATCTGGGAGGCATGAGCATCTGCTTACTGACTTTTCGGTGCAGGGGACAAGCAACTCACTGGTGTCTTGCCAGGTAAGCAGCAAAAAAACATTATGTCATTGCAAACAGTTCTCCTTGGGCTCCATCTGTCAGATAAGGACCATATCACTGGCAAGATATTTGTGATGACGAACTCTCCTTCAGTTAAGAACAGCCAAATGTGAAGCTCGTTAAGGAGAAAACCTGAGATGCCCTCCCTAGACCAGCAGCAGCCCATTTGCTGCCGACGGCTGGTTAATCTCTCATTAGCTCAGGTCAAAACGAGCTGTGTGAAGAAGAAATGTCTCTGTCATGACATGTCAGACCTGTGGAGCCGACTGAATCCCAAGTGCAGGAACAGTTATGGGCTATACGGGTGGTTCTGGCTCTGGATTACCCACAGCTGATTATGTGTGAGTGACTGTGTGCAGCCAAGGCACGCTCTGCAGCCTTCTCTGGGCTCAGCCTGTGGGACACAGGCATGTGCTATGGCCTCACCTTTCCTGGCTTTGGGGAGGGCCCTGCTTGGTGCCCATTCAAATGTGGTGCTCTCAAGGAAGAAGCATAGCACCTAATGGTGCTGTAGATTAAGATGAGATTAAAAGAAAAGCTGTGGTTCAGAGGGATGACGCCACGGAAAGCACCAAGGAAAACGAGATGGAATGTGCAGTCATTAGCAAATCGCGTTATTTATGGCTATTGGACACTGCTGCTGTGCCAAATCTCCAATTTATTGGGTGCTGTGGATTTCTTCATTAAAATCATGTTATTGAGTTGTTATTTGTTGCAATTTGCAACGACCATCCCCTTAGCTCTTTTAACTTTTGCCCTCTGTGTGTGTGTGTATGATCCTGTAAAAACAGGCCAGTCTGTGTGGAGAGAACCCATTTCTAGCCAGGCTTTTTAAGTGGCACTGATGATTTTCCCTGCCTTCAATAGCTTCTCTCCTCCATTTTGGCTTTGTGTTTCACCTCTCAGGCTCCACTGCAGTGGCTGCAAATCCTTTCCCTCCAAGTTATTAACGTTAAGCTGACAAGCTTTAAGCAAGGATTTTCAGGTGTCTTTACAAAGCTTGTGTTGGCTGCTAGGTGTTCCCAGGAGGCTGCAGATCCTGGAATCTTCCACCCTGGCAATGTGCCCAGCCCATCTCAACTACAACCTTACCAAGTTCTCAGTACTGGGATTTTGCAGATGTTCAGAGGTCTCCAGACACCACAGCAAATGATTTCTGCTCTCCTAGTCAGGCAGTTGCTGCTTGAGATGACACAGACCCCAATTCTTTAAGGTTTTCCCACTGTTCCTTACTAGAACCACCTTCAGAGTTGGTCTCCTTGAGATGCAGATGGAGCAATGAGTGGAGTTTGGCAACTGTGTCACTTGTTTCTAGTTCATTAACCCCAGGGTTTTTGGCAGCTGGCCTTCAAGGAAGGCACATGGAGATGGCAGGATGGGATACAGCTGAGATCTCCAGAGCTGATGATCAACAACCAGGTCTGCACATTGGCTGTGTTATACAGGAATCCTATCAGCCCTCTTCTTTCATGGCAATGAAATCAGTTATGTGATCTGAGTGGATATGAATTGCATTCAAGTAGTTTCATGCTTCCCAGGCTGCTGTATGACTGTAGTAGTTGTGCAGCTGACAGTGGCTGCAGAAGGACAGGAGCAGCTCACCTGTGAGCCCTGCTCCCTCAAACCATGCTCTCCTCTTGATGCATGCTTATGTGTTAGAGCACTCTGCAGATTGTCCAGCTGTATCAAGTGATCAAGATTCACAGGTCTTTTCTCTCCTCTGGCAAGACATGGTCAAAGTAAGAGCACAGATCCTTACCAAGGCAAGGTGGGCATTCCTTTTCACTGACATGCCCGTCGTCAATCTCTGCAGAAAGATTTTCCAGTTTAGAAGCTCACAAGCAAGTTACATACCCTATGCTCTGCGCTGCTGTTTTGCACAATACTTCCCAGCCCGTTTAAACCTAGCCCTGGGCGCTCTTCAGTCTCTTTCAGGTCTCTTTTTGTCCTGAGGAAAAATCCCTCTTGAGAACTGCAGTATCAGACTCATGTGTTGCTCAGTCACTAGCAAGTAACTGGAGGCTGGTTACAGTCAGGTCCACTGGTGGATTTCACATCTTGCATGAAGCAAGACCAAGAGGTTTACATTTGTTTTCATTACTGTTTTTTTTTGTTTGTTTATTTTTTGTTGTTTTTGGGGTTTTTTGCTGTGATTCGAAGTGCTCAAGGAGTAACCTGGCTGCCAAATCAAGCTGAAACAGCCAACACTTGGGACGTTCATGGCGGAGAGGAGTGTCGCTAAACCATCTAAGCAGGTATGATGCACTCAGCAATTTCTAGCCCTCTCTTCTGCTCCAGGACTTCATGAGAAGAGAACACAAGTGCAGAGGAAGCTCTGTGGTGACACCTCCCTTGGTGCTGGCTGCTCCTGCAGGGTTTAACAGCCCTGTGGGAGCAGCAGTCTGTGTGGAGGCACTGGATGGACATTTGCTGGCCGTCTGCTGGTGGCATCTTGCAGCCTCTGAGGTCCAGGTTGGAGGATGCTGAAAGGCTCATCCTTCATATCTTGGGTCTTCTCTTTAACCTTCTCCAAGTAAAGGACTCTTACCAGGAGCTGCCCCGCACGGCAGTGGAATCTAAATCATCCCTCTGATTATCTTTCTGACAAAATCAGACTACTGGCTTTTCTCCCAACACATACACCTGGAGGGTTGGGTGCAGAGGTTTCGGGGGAAGATAAGATGCTGCTCTGTCAATCAGAAACGTGGTGAATAGCAATCACTCTGCTTTTGTGGGGCTGTCATGCATCTTGTGTCCCTTCCTGCAGATGGGAGGCCCCTTGCAGGTGACTCTCTAGGCTGCCATCCACAGACCAGCCAAAGCACGTGCACACACCCACCTTTGGCTAGATGAAGACTAGACATGCCATCCATTGCCAAAGAAGGTTTCTTCAGTACCAGAATAACTAAAACTTCCTTAAGATATGCAGGAGTGCTTCCAGATTGCAAAATGAAAATCACTGCCCGGAATCACTGCACTCAAAGTAGGGAAATATCCCTTTAAAGAAACCCATTGGCAATATACCTAAAGGCCCTAAGGCCAAGCTGATCCTCAACATAACTCCACCGAGTCCAGAGGAATACAGCAGGGATTAAGTTTGGCCTGATAGTGAAAACCACAGGCAAGTGAGAGTGATTCCCAGAATCAAGCTGACCTGAAAAAATGTAGTTAGACTTTGTCCTTAAAGGAATGATTTTCTTAATAAAAATAATAGATAAAACAAAATGCTTGTCAACATGAGATGAGATGGGATGAGATGATCAACACTGTATGAATGATTTTCTTCAGCAGCTTTCTTTAGCTGTTCTTTAATTCCAAAGCTTGCAACCTTTCTGTCGTCTCTTCTAGATTTACTACCTGCTCCATTCCTTCTTGGCTCGCTGGAGTGTGTTTTTGGTGCTGGTCTCAAGTTTGCCACAGAGTTTCTGTGGGATTTTGGTGAGTGTTTTGGTTTTTTTTTCCAGTATCGTCCAATTCCATCTCTAGTGGTACATCAATATGTGAACTGATCCCCAGGCAATGTTAAAGGTAGAATACCTGTTGTTATCTTCCTGGATTGGGTCCTTGGTCCTCAGCTTAATGCCTTGCAAGCAAGGATGCCAGTTAGCACAAAGACAAAACTTTCTCAGAAGCAAAGCCTGCATATGGGACTTGCTTCCTGACAGAGGAAAATGAATGACCACAGAGTTAATCTCTTTCAAAGCTCTGCCCAAAACTCATTTGTTGTGTTTAACTTGTTCTCAGCAAGTCCTAAACATGCTCTTGGAAACAAAGAGTGGAAAACTCAACCATAGTTGTTCACAAAAACACAAAACCAAAACAGAAGCAAGTTGCCAGTGTGCTAAAAATATCACTACCAATAAATCTCTATAAAATAATCCATTTTTTTTCACTTAAAGCTTCAAAAAGGCAAAAAAGATAAAGAATAGAGGCTTTTTTCTGTTGATGCTTATCAGTTTGGGAGTGGTTGTGATGAATTTCCTCGGTTTTTTCATTTGCTTTCTACCCTTTCCTAACTTCCAAGAGGCAACAGGTTTTTTAAATTATATTTTTCTTCCTTGGCTTTGTAGCTCTTAGTCCCGGAATTCATGGCTGCAAGGGAGGGCTGGAGACTCCCTCCTGAGCCCCAGCACTTCAGGGATCCCCGACTATCGCTCCCTTACCTCTCTGTTTAGCTCCTGTTAGAACAATTTGATCTCAATCAGACCTCCTAGGAGGGCAGTCAGGTTGGATTTGATGGCATCAGGAAATGTGGATCCAATCCTGCCCCTGGAATTCATCCCAAACACTTCACTGATAAAATGCACCCTATTTTCTTACTCGAAATTACCAGACTAGCATGCTCATCATGGGCCCTTCCTGGTGTTAAAGACTTTTTTTCCTACCATTGTTTCTTCCTGAAGCTGCTTACATGTTACAATGATACCATCTCAAATTCTGGACAAATAGAACAGGTTCAATTCTTCAAGTCTCTCAACTTTTTTTTTTTTTAATTCAAATGCAGAAACCAAGACAGGGAAAAATATTTGTCTGGTGAAGACCATCTGTGGAACCAGAACTGGTCCATATTTCAGTCTGCAGCTCCTCTCTTCAAACACTCAGAGATTTGAGGCCCTTTAGCTGCAATATCACACTTAGGTTGGGTCTCTTCATCAGCCACCTCTTTGCCTGCCTGCTGTCACCTGCAGGTTTGTGTGGCAGTCGTTGTGCATCACTTTCCAGATGGCTGATAAAAGTGTTGAAAATTACTGGATGCACTGCCAGTTGCTGAGGCTCCTCTCTGGGGATGTGCCCTGAGTGACTCCCCAGGGATTTCTCATTTGGAAAAGCTTTAATCTCCCTGCTCCCTAAGCCACATCCAGCATGTGCTATTGATGTCGTGTATCCTTGTTTGTTAAGAGGATGTGCAAGGTCAACCACCTCGGCAAAATCTGTCGCATCCACAGAGTCACTTTTCCCAACCAAACTTTTAACCTCGCCAAAGGACATAATTACATTCGTCTGAAAGGCCTGGTTTTCATTTAAAGAGACTGAACTGACGGCCACAAATACTAGTCACAGCTTTTAACTCCACTCAGTGCAGTTTCCCAACAGCTTTTCCATCATGTCCACAACTGGTTTCATCCTATTGTGTGGGGCAGTTTTGCTTTAAAACCTTGTCATGCCTTTGTGATTTTGAAGATGCTGTGCCATACTGGGAAATGTCTAGGATGGGATGCTCAGTGCCTTGGGAAGGTCTCAGGGTAGAGTATCTGCTCTCTCATCACCTGTTCTAAGTGGGCCATGTATTGGTCTGGAGTTGTTAGAAGTGCTCTGACGTGATGCAGCTACTGTTTACATGCAGAGATGAGGGAGTGTGATAGGAATAGCATGGGAATTTTTCTTTTTTCCCTTTTTTAACCACTTTTACCCCTTGTTAAGCACTTTCAGACCCAGCATCAGGCTTGATTTATTTTTGAAAGGCCGTTTTTAACCACTGTGCCTTAAAGGACGAAAAAAGAGAAAGAATTTGCCAAGTTTATTTTTAAAGAAGAAACCACACACATGCACATGGTCACTGTCTGTTCACTTCTTGATATTCCACAAAGTTCCTCTTGCCACGAGACCTGCAGATGACTCGTCTTATCTACATTTGTATAAAAGCACCAAGGTGGCAGCTCTTCTGCTTGCTAGGTGGGAGCACAAAGAACAATATTATCACAAACTTAACTAAGTCAGGAGCAGCATTCCTTTGGGGAACTCACCTGAACCTACAAGTTGTTATACTGTTTGGTTTGTGTTCAGGAACAGGTGTAACAGAGGCTGGAGAATTGTGTCTTAAGCAGATACCTGCCAGGGTTCAAACACCCAGGTTTTCTTCCTGGCTCTGATTAGATTATTGTTGTTGTTAATTTTCCTTTACAGCTGCTCTGATAATCTGAGACTTTGAACTAGCTGCCTCTCTTCTTCAATTTGTAAGCATTTACTGAGCAGCTTTTGCTGGAGGGACCAGGCAGAGATGCACAGGAAGGAAACAGGACACAGTGGGTTTGTGGTCAAAGTGCAAGGCTCTGAATCAGGAAATGATCAGAAACAACTTCAGAAGATGGGCCCAACCCACAAAGCTCAGTTCTGCTTCTACTCCTGCACCGAGGTACAACTGCCCTGAAGTTTAGGCTGATTTGGTCTGTGGCTGCTGTGTAGAGATCATGTCTTCTCTTCTTGGACTTCCACAAAACAAGTGCTTACTAAAGGCATGAAAGAGAATGCCAGACTGCAAAGAGGGTTCAGTGCAATATTAGCCAACCAAATAGCTTCCCAGCTTGGACTCTATGGACATCACCTGTCTTGCCGATGTCTTGAGGACTTTCTCAGCTTGTCTCTCAAGACATGCTGTACAGGCACAGCTTTCACTTGTCCCTGAGCTGGGGGGGGCAATGGCCTCAGAGCTGATGGCATCCCTCTCCTCTGAGCTATCTGATGGCATCCCTCTCCTTTGAGCTATCCATGTACATCAAGCCGGAACTATCCACGGGAACAATAACAAATTCCTTCCCTGCTGAACAGCACCACAAAGGATATACAGTATCTGATTCCCAGATGGCAATGTTTAAAACAGAAGGCAACATGTCTGGGAAAGAACCTGAGGCATACCTGAACAATAGAAATAATAGAGATGTAAGAAGAAGATAGATCCTTTGTTTTCTTTTTTTTCCCCCTGATATATGCATGCCTTGTGATCACTCAGAAAACAAACAAACACCTTTTTTTTTTTTTTCTTTTGTCAAGCAGGAAACAGCCTGACTGAGTAGAAACCCTGTCAGAGTGCTAGAACGAAGTAGTCAAAATAGGTGAAAGGTTGGTAGCAGGAGCAACGAACCAGGCTTGTCTGCTCCTGATGTCTGTGTTGTGCATCACGTGAGCACGCAAATCCTTGGAATACCCTCAACATTTATTTGGATACCAGCAGACTGAGTGCTTATCTACCTTGCCAGTGACCTGGAGGATTATGCTAAAGGGCCAGGGTGCCTCAGCTAGTTTGCTTGGACACTCAGGAACCTGAGGTTTGGGATAAGTTTTTGTACATGAGAAGAAAGTTTAAAAGGCTAAAGACGGGAAGAAGTGGCTGTCTTACGTGTTCCAGGAGCTAAACATCCTGCAGCAACCAAAGGCGGTGAATGTTTTCTGAGATACTAGACCAAACATCAGTGAGATGGAGATACCACCCCGATGAGCAGCAGGCAGCTTCATGCAAGCATACCTGCTTCTGTCTCTCTACTCTTGCCCCACCTGCATTTGTTCCTCCTTTGTCTGATGGCACATCTCCCCCACACAATGGCATGTAAAATCTAATCTCTACTGAAAGCTCTGCAGGGCAGGAACTCACACATTCAGATCCAAATAGGCTGCTCACGTCTTTTTCATTTCACTAGATCAGAACAACAACAGCAAGGAAATAAAGTAACAGCCAAAGAATCAAGTCAGCGCAGTGAAACAGGTCTCTTCCCTGTTTTACAAGTTTACATCCACAATCTTCTAGTCATCACTGGCCAATCTTTTCCAATTAAGCAGCCCTAAAAACCTCTTGGCCACAAAGATTTAGCCTGGTGATGTCCACTATTCCCAAAGCCACGGGGAGGTGGTCGGAGAGCCCTTCTGTGCTGGCTGAGGGTCTGGGGAGAGCAAGCCCATGGCTGGTGCACTTCCACAGTCATCTGCAGCCCAGGCTGGCACCTTGCTGATCTCTGCAGCCATCCATCCTGCTGCCATCTGGGTGACAGCTCTTGCACAAGACCCGTGCCATTACATAAGGCTGGGGCTGTTTACAACTTCCCGCCCAGCGCACACCCGCCGTGTGTTAATCAGGATGGTTCATAGTCAGTCCTGGAGTAAACAAATGCAACTTCACCAGAAAACACGGGAGCCACACCTCTTTACTCCAGGTGTGCATTTTGGCCCAGTGTTCTGTTTCTCCACAGTGATTAGTGACTGGTATTTGAGACAATTTCTTAACAGTAGTTGGGATCGGTGGTTTATCTCCCCATTAGCTCAGTAATATCATTAATTAAGGTTATGTCAACCGACATGATGCCACAGCAGATGGGTGTTATCAGTGGCAACAGCCTTCCAGGGTTTGAGCTCACAGTCTGCCTCCCGGGAGGCACCAATTAGCATCCTGCCCAAGGTGGGGACCTGCCTTTTCCCTGCACTGCCGCCCGGCAGTAAAAGGCGTTTTGAGGCGGGCTCCAGAAATCCCCTCAAAAGTCCCTGCTCTCTCACCCATCCCTGTATTCCAGTTGATGAACCAGCACAGAGCAGGGAATAAAGAGCAAACATGGAGTTTTGGCAGGATAAAGTGGGGAGCATGGAGGCTGTGTCCCCTGCCGTGCCCAACCCAAGAGCACCCTATGGCATGGGATAGGTGTGCCACATAAAGAAGCCGATCACTCAGCTGACTCTGTGTTTTCCACTGAGAAAATTAGCACTTTACTGAGAGATGTGGTGGACCCTGGGCCATGTCATTAACAACAGGGCTGGATAGTTTGGACCGAACATGCTGGCAAGGCTAGAAGGAATCGAGTGATCATGATGTTTCTTTTGAATGTAAACCGTGTGCATCATGAGACCCATGTATTTGTGAATTATGAGGCTTCAGAGTGAAGAGCCAGTGTGTTAAGCCTGTCTCACTCACATGATTCACTTTGCTGTAGTAGGAGAGTGTGAAGACCTTTCAAAGACTTCCCTCTTTCCCCGTTATTAGTCCAGCAGATGTATAGTTAAGTCAAACACACCCTTGGGTCAAGATCTGCCCTGGTTCTGTGCAGAAGTCCCAATATATCCCACAGACTCAGCACACATAAAAATACGTTAACAGTAGCGTGTGCTGGCTGGGAGAGATTTTAAGAAGCAGTCCTTCCAATGAAAGCAGTTATAGTTGTTTTCCTCGGTTGTTTGAGGTCACTGTTCCCCCACCCTTGTTAATAAAGATGTGATTAATGACTTTTGGCAAAGCTGCCGCCTGAAAGAGCCAATGCTTGAGGAAACGCAAAACCAGTTTTCAGGTATTTTCTTTAAGGTTCATCTCAGAAACACACAAACGCATTTCAAAGCATTTACACAACACGCTGACGCCCCCTTCGCCTCATCTCCACCCCCCTGCAGACACATTGCCATTCATAGCCTGCATAATTGCATTCCATCTACCTGGAAGAAAGTTCTCACCGTGCCTTCAGCTGGAAAGGTGCCCCCTCCACCCCACGTGAAGCCCGGGTGCCGGCACAGAGCAGTTATCACAGGACTTCCCAGGGTGGCTGTGCTGCAGTAATGGCTTTGTGATTACTCTCTCCAGGTTGCACAGTACAAGAAGCTCCTGAGTGAAGCCTCCCAAACCCTCTTTAAATAAATCACAGCAGTAGGGGGAAAAATAATACTACTAATAAAAAAAAATTGAAATGATTTCCTCTTAGAGCTCTGAGCTCATGTTTTGAAGCTTATTTCTGCAAGGGAGGCTCAGAAATCCCAGCAGTTAAAAGCAAGATGGCAGAAGCTGAGATTCTTACAGCTGCATCCAGGGCACCGTGGCAGGGATTTAGGGGAAAGCACCAGTGATCAGGGTGTTTATGAGAAGTGCAGTAGCGTATGTAATAATTTAAGCAGCGTTGCTTTTGCTGAGGTCTCACTATTCCTAAGCAGGCCCTGTTTCTCACAATGGCTTGGTATGGCCCAATCAGATGTCTTTTTAAATCTTCAAGTATGTAGGGTTTAGCCTGCACCATGGGGCCTACTCTGCTTTTGAGTGGGCCAGAAAGGATGTCTGAGAAAGAGTAACTCCTGCCTGGGAATAGGGATAGGGACGCTGGTACTGATGTTGATGCAGATGCACTAGACCAGCAATGCTGCCCAAAGGCTCATATGTAGGGTATGAAATCCACACTGAATTAGCAACGCAAGAATTAGGATCGAAGCAGACATGCTCATGTCTCAGCTGAGGAGGGTGCAAGAGCCATGTAACCTTAGTGTAAAGAACACATCAGCTCCTTAGTCTTCCAGGCTGACCTTCATCATGCTGAAGCTGAGTTCTTTAGGATGCAAGATGACCTGTGTGAGGGAAGCACAGCATGGCTCAGGGCTTGCTCTTAGCCTGCATGGCAGCTGGGGATGAGCTGGAGAGGGTTCTCAGGTGCCTCAGTCCAGGCATAGGCACATTGCATGCCTCACATTGTGCTTCTTGGAGATGTTTTTCTAAGGGGACAGTTGTGCAGCTTTGCACGGGGAAGGGGTGACCATGCTGTGAAATGTGCTATACCCCTGGCACATTGTGCTTGGCAGAACTGGTGTTTTTACAGCTCCAGGAAACTGCACTGGGTAGATCCAGTTTGGATGAACCTCTGGCATTTCTTAATCTGTTGGAAATAAAGGAGTGAGAGCTCCAGTGTGAGCATGTCTCCAAAGCTGAAGCAAATCCTTTAAATTAGAAGGACACTCAGGCTAAGGACTTACTCAGAAGTTCCCATTGTTGTGTACTTTCCTTTGCAGGCACTGAGGTGGGTTCAAGCACTGTCCAACGCCAGGCAAGCAGGAGATGTGTCTGTGAGTGCTTGTCACTGGGTTTCTGGACTGGCCCAGGCCAAACAGATGGTGAACTGAGAGCACTTAGAATAAGATCCTGATCCATGTGCTGAAGTTTTCCCCCAAATTTCTGTGGGTGGCTCTAATTATAACCTGTGTTCTACCACCTCCCCTTTCTGTAAGTAGGAAGCAGCTGAGCTTTCTTGTTACTCTAGCTGTCTACCCGTTACCAGGTTGAGATTGTTGGTGGGATAAAGGCTTTCCATTTGTTTGTAGTACTGATGTCCTACTTGGCAACACACTCCTCATTCCTTCAACCCTACAAAGGGAAGAGCCCCAAGCAAAGCAGGTTTGTAGCTGGCTTAGCAACAAGGCTGCTCTGCATTCCTGTAAATTTCCAGGTTCAAGTGCAGTTTACTTCTCTTTGTTGCCAAGCCAAATGGACATCTCAACCCCCCCTCATCTCACTGCTGAGCCTTTGGGAAGGTCGATGGGGCCCGAGGGAAGAGGTGGCTGTGGAGGCAGTCACAGGGCCGCAGGGCTGTAGTGAGGCAAATGGTGCAGCAATGCAGATGAAGACAACCAAGGGCTGCACCATCCGCCCACCTGCAGGCTTCCAAAGCAAAAGGGAAGCTTGCTCTTGAGGTCTGAGGTGAAGAGGTAAGCACAGGTAGAGATCCAAGTCCCCAGGGCTAGTCTGACTTATTTGGCAGTCCGGCCAGTCGATACTTTCAACCTTGGATGTGATGACTCTTTTCTTTTTAGCATGTGGCTCATTCTTGGGTTCCCATTACTTTATTCCACGTGGGGTTGATGTTTCTTCATTGTTTTCTCCTGTGCATGATTGACATGAGCAGGAAGGAAATGTGGAAACTATAGAAACTGTTCTTTGTGTTGAGGGAAGGTGCCTTCTATTTTTCTGAGCTTGACCCCATTGTTTGCTGCTGCACCCACAGGCACGTTCCCTGCTGCACATGGGAAGGACCAGGGCATCCTCACCCAGGTTCAAGCAGCCAACCCTGAAAAGGCTGGCCCTATTCCCACTTGAGTCTGCAGGAGTTTCACCCCTGATTTGATCAGGGGCAGAATTAGGCCTCTAGTTACACTATATAAATAGAAGGATTCGATTTCAGGCAGATGGATATCAAGTTGTTCTGAATTTCATTAGTGAAATTGCACTGATTTCATTAGTGAGGCGATTTGTGTTACAAGGAAAATGTGTTCTGAAGCTGTCATTGTTTACCTGAAATGCATCTGCACTTCGAAGCAGGCTCTGGAAACACAAGCAGAATGAAATTGCCCATAAAGCAGAGGTGGAGTGGCTTTTTCTGAGGTCTGAGACTGTTGGGTTCCCCCTACATCGAAATGCAAAATTAATGCCCTAAATTTAAACACACACCAGGACTTTTTTTTTTGTTTGTTTTGCATTCATGACTTGAGAATGAATTCAAAAAAAAAAGAAATGCAACTGACATATTTGGCATGCAAAACAACCATTGTTTTTGCCAGGGGGTTTCACATGCACGTGCGTATGTGTTTATCTGTAAAACAGCTCAAGGGCCTTCATAGGAGACTTGCACAGTGGAAACATTGGCTTTGGCTGTCCAGAAGTTTTTAGCATCTCTCTGTGGTCCTCAGCTCCCTTAGGGATCATCCAGGTCCTGCCCTAAGGATCCACCCAGCTGCATCCAGTTACAAAGACTGAACGTGGTACAAAAACACTGCAGTCCCAAAGCATTAAATGAAATACATTTTCGGGCTGGTAACTTGCGTGAGCTCAGATACAGCGCTTGGCTTTGTGCGTGCACCTTGTTTTGCTGCTCTGCTTTCTTCCCAAATGAATGGTGTGATAAAAGTAGCAGCAGCAGCTTAGTGCACAGTGCCTAAAAAAAGGTGTTTGTTTCCATCGCAGTGCTTAGCTCATTGTTCCTGCTACTCGTCCTGTTGACTGCCTGCTCAGGAAGGCCAAGTTCCTGGCAGCCAGGAGCTCCTGTCTGCTCTGCCACTTGGATTCCTAAATTCACACTGTTCATCCCCAGTGCCTCCTTCTCCTTCTTTGTGGAAAAAAAGTGATTTTTCTTTTTTTTTCACTTCTCTCACAAAGTTCTAGAGGGGACTTTTAAAACCTTTGAAAGCTGCTTACAGTTCCTCAGAGGGAAAGAGAGCAATGCATACTGGTATAACTGGCAGAAGATACAGGGATGCTGACTTGACATCTCTTGAATCTAGTTTTCCTCCTTTGTGGAAAAAATTACACCACTCTACATCATCTGACCACTGAAGGGTTAACTGAAACTCACTTGTATGCTGTACATGAATGAAAATGCCAGCAAGGTCTGGTGTGAAAGTATTTATATATGAATCATTTCAGACGGTCTTGGGATGAATGGGATCTCACAGAGATGGATGTTTGCTTTCCATTTTGCTATTTTTCCCTGGTGTTGCTTTTTGTTTTCCAGAGAAAGAACATGCAGGAGCAAACCCCTCTGGGCCTTGCATGCTGCCAGTTCTCCAGACAGGATCCCTGCCTACCTCTCCTGCCTCCTGCAGTCAGGGGGCATGGGCTCATATCGAACGGTATGAGATGACTCAGTCTCCATGCTTGCCTTCTGTTCTGTGTGGCTTCCTGAATGTAAGCATTGAATTACACAGACCAGTTTTGGGTGGTTTTTTTGTTGGGTTTTTTGTTGTTGTTGTTGTTGTTTTCTTTTAATTTGCCGGAACTGAAACCATCAATTCATTTCACTTAAGAGCTCGTTCTCGAATCAGCAGCACCAGGTTTCTAGCCGCTGAATCAGCTGTCCTGGCTCCTATGGGAATGAAGGTACTTGTTTTGCAGAGTGAGAGGGTTTTTTTTTTCATTCCGAAGAGAAGGTAAGAAGCTTCCCTAAACACTCTCTAGACATCTTTTTTATCCCATATTGGAGACACATTAACCCCAGGGTCATGTGCTGAGGTGGAACAGGGCTGATAGTGGGAAACATAGGGATGGTCCATCTGAATGTGAGATTTCCCATGCTGAGTCGCACCATCTTGAGCAGAGAATGACTCCCTTAGTCTCCAACCATGTCCACTTGAGATCCACTTCCCAGATCACAGGCCCATGTTAATACCCATTTCCATAACTCCATGTCATATTGGCTGCATTGACAGTATCAGGAAAGGATGAGAATCACAGGACAGTGGCTCTGGGAAGGAGTTGTGGCACATACTGGGCTTGCTGTAGTGTGTCAAATCGGGACAGTGGTGCCCCAAGCTCCAGAAACACAAATTCTCAATATTTGTTCTCATATCTTTCAGAGCTGACTCAAAGTCCATGGCGATCAATGGAGTTTTCACACTGACAACCATGAGTTTTGGATTCAGTTTCCTGAGATAAAAGTGTTAGGAAAGGCACGAAATTATCCACTAGGAAATCTGTTTCAATCACTCCATTTTATGGCAGATGCTTTCGAAATCACTGTGCAAAGAAATATGGCCTTCTGAATTTATTTAGGCTAATTCTGAGTGAAGCCAAAGCTCTTTTATACCATTCAGTCTGTCTCAAGAGTCTTAATACACACAGAAATTAATTTTCAACCAATTTAAATCACAGTTGTTCTGCCACATCTGTAGAAAGCAGAAAAACCTAGGTCTACACTGTTTTTTGAGTGTTGGTCAAGAGTGTGTTTTTCTTTAACTGCTACATTTAGAGTGATAGAGTGAGCCTTAGAGTGACAGGCACACAGAGTGATTCCCTAGGGTGGATGTAGCAATGTCTTTATTCGAGTATAGTTTATCTACCTTCTCATAAAGGAGTAAGCCCCACATGAAAAAAACACCTCAATAGCATTACAATTCCAAGCACAGCAGGGAAATTTCCTGCTTTCCCACACAGACACAAAGGCTTACATTAAGTGTTGAGGCCCAAATCAGCAATCATCTCCTTGCTCCATACTGTGGAATGAGTTCAAAAGACAGTAGTGGGACAGATGATTCAACTTTGACAAATATCTCATTTTCTGTGGCCTCGACAAGCTTCTTTTACCTTCTGTTTGCTGCAATTTCATGTTATTTGCCACACACCTTGAAAAGTTTCCAGCTGACATCAGTGGGCTCGAGTCTATCTTCAACTGCCTCAAAGGTTCATCTTCTCATCCCCAAGGCCAAATCAGGCCCTAGGAGTGCCAAGCAATTCCTTATGCAAAAAAGGAGTTGTTGCATATAGAGTGATCTTGACCACTCTAAAAGTTCACATGCTCACACACCTGCAAAGCTTTAAAAAAGTGCAGTTCTACTGGATCTTCCTTTTCTATTCACAAATATGTCTCTCTCATATTTGTTTCAGTTTTGGGCTGAATTTTTTTCTCTCACTGGTTTAGAATTGCAAACCCTTTGGGATAAAGAATCATGACTCTTTTCTCTAAAAGCACAAAATCTCTCTGAGCTCTGTATATAAATTACAGTACCAGAGAACTGGCTAATCCCTTGCAGGGGAGTGCTGAAGGGTAGATGTTGAAGTTGTCTTCAGCCAGTGCATGCTGAAGTTCGAATAAAAAGCCAGGATTTCAGTCTGTCTGTATAGGAGGACAACCCAAACCAGTTCTTCACACTGTCTGTAGAAGGCTGCACACTCAGCACTGAGCTCACGGCACTTCCAGTGCCTTTACAAGGAGAAGAGTCCAAATTCTTCCTACCAATGCCAAGATGAGGCAGTGCAGGGTGAGGATTGACCTCTTCACAGCCCAGTTTACCAGGAGGCCCATGAGCTTTTCTAAGTGCTTTCAGCCGCATCTAAGCACTAGTGACATATATAGAAAGCCAATGGCATGGAAGGTACCATGAGATCCAATATCCACTCTGTCTGGCTTTGCAGGGGTACATCAGGGGACTATGTTGAGGGATGTAAAAAGCCAGATGCATCAGCTAGGACCTACAAAAGCTGGTGCAAAGCAAAAGGAGATCATGATTGCTTTCTCCCAACAGAAGGAGGTCTCTGTTTCATCTTCCCACAGCCCTCACAGTTTCACCGCCTACGTGGCTGTTTCAGGACAGCCTCCCCAATCCATCTGAACCTCAGGAAGAGTAATGAAGATGATGCTCTTGTTCCCCACTGCAGCATCTCTAGGCTTTGGGCAATGCCAAGCCCACTGCTGCTGGAATGCCTCTGCATTTCTGGCACAGGAACCAAAGTCCTCTGTGTTCCCTTAGCCTGAACATGCATTTATGGCTGCCTTCAGAGAGGACATATCCAGCACGTGGTTAAAGTAAGGTGCCTGCTCCAATTCTGAATCAAGAAACAGATATTCACCATGTAAACCATGGTACTACTCAGTCAAAACAACTCAAAATAAAAGGCTGTCTGCTAACAGTGAGAGGGATTTGTTTGGTATAAATTACTTGGCAAATAATCCTGCACCTCAGATACATGTCAGAAAATCGTGACCTATTTCTGGATGACTTATTATGCCCATGTGTTGCAAAATTCCTCCAATAAATCTGTTGTAATGAATGATTTCAAAGTTGCTACTGTTATTGTTGTTATTATTATTACCCACTCTGGCCACCTTAAATATTCTGAGACAAGATGAAAGTACTGAAACTTCTAATGCCTCCCTGCAGAGTCACTATTGTAGGAGTGAAAAAGAGAAAAATGGATCAGTTTTTAGTAAAACCCATGGTTTATGTAAAGCATCTGATTCAAAACCTATTTTCTATGTAGCCTTTTCTTGCAGACTGAAATAGTAAGCTGCATTCAAACTAGACTTTGAGCTCACTGAAAAGGAAATGCTGATGAAAATCACGACTCAAACACCCTTGCATCATTTAATTCTATTTGTTTTATTGATGAGATAAAACCTGGGCCCCGTTCCACCCCTGCAGAAGGAAACCTAGCAGAGGGCAGGCAGCCAGCCTCAGACTAAGGCAGTCATTGGACCAAAGGGGTGGAATTCAGACCAGACCAAAGTCCGAGAGGACTATGCCATCAGCTTCTGCAGGACCAGGTTTCACCTTAATGACCACATCAAGTGCAGCCCTGCAGAGAGGAATATGTTGCTGTTCTTAAAACAAGCATCTTTTGCAGAGTTCAGGTTCTCCCAAGGGCAGCCTCTCTTTCCTCTTTGCATCCACTCCAAGTGATGGAGATCAGCCATGAACCAAGTGCTGGGCAAAATCCAAGCCCCAATTCTCTGCACATGAATGGTGGGGTTCCCCTCTCTTCAAACCTCCCACACAGAATTAATGACATCTCTCCTGGCTGCCCCAAGGGTTTGTGTTTCACTTGCATGACTTTTGGGTCTTGATATCTCTGCAGCAACTGCAGCTTCTGCAAAACATTTCAAACATTCCTGCCTGGGAGGCTTTCTGTTAACAGGCCATCGTCATCTGGATGAAACAGAGCTACAAGGCAAACTCTACGTGGGGTGAGTGTGCACAGATACCTGTGCCCATAGAGCTGCAGTAGCACGGGCCGACATCTCTGCAGAAATCACCATCCCACTCTCATTTCTACGATCTCTGAGTAGCTTCTCATTTACTATATCTCAGAAAAAAAATATTTATAGGTATCAGGGAAGCGGTGACATGAACTCAACCTAAAATGCCTTCCTTCTTGTGGCTACTGGATGAGCTCTGTTGTTTGACCTGGCTCCTTTCCTCACGTGAGTGGTGTCACGGTAGTGGAGGTGCTTGGTTCAACAGATGCTGTCACTGCGCTGCGCGGTGGAACAGTGATGGTGAGCAAGTCCATCTCAGGGGAAAGGAGCCTGGCACTGAGCAGGCACAGCAAAAAGATACCTCTGTGAGGAAGCCGAAGCCAACGCCTGAGACAAGTCGTAAGAGATGCTCAGCCTGCAACACATGGTGAAATATGGATCAGTGTAATTGTTTCTTATGCTGCTGAGGTATATCAAGAAGCAACACAGAGACTCTATTGTATTACTACTGCACCCTTCAGTGGCTACAGCTAACAGCTTATCTTTGTTTTCATGCTGACAGCACCAAGCAAGTTGATTTATTTTCTGCGCTGTCTTAAAGATCAGAGAAGATATGCATATCCTAGAATCTGAGGCATGAGACACAGCAGAAGAACTAAACGTGTTTAACCAAAGCCTTTTCTTGATTCACTTGGACTTACCTGAGTGTTTGCTAAGTGAAGCTCTTCTGAGCTTTTGTGAGTCCACATCCACCAAGGGTCTTTGCATGTGGCAACAATGATTTGCTGACACGGCTCAGATAAGCCACAATTGCACTGATCGTTTCCTACTCCCCATTCTTGAATTCTTTTGTTGTGCACTTAACAAATACTGCTCCCCATCAAGAAATGTGTGTGATTAGCAGATTTGGAGGAAGATTGGTTTCATATTATTTGCCTTAAGGTTCTGGAGCTCAGGGGAGGACATGTTTTCAAGCTTTCTCTTCAACCACAAGAATTAGAAACTTACTTTTCTGCTTTTCTTTCTTTATTTTTTTTCTAAAGAAAGCTGAAATTCTCATGTAATCACCTGCCTCCAGCAGCTGGGGCTTAAAATACAGGACCAAATATGGTTTGAAGTGGAAACAATGAATGATCACCTTTTCTCACACGAGTAGTCCCTTTGAAGGCTAAGTCTATACTCACGAGCAGATTTCAGTGTGTATATGAGAGCTTGCAGAACCAGAACATGAACAAAATATAAAACTCAATTTACCCTAGAAATACAAACCTTGTATAAACATTTTGTTTCAGAGTTGGGGGAATTACCCTTTTTACTAAACTAAACGCATTTCTAATATTTTTTTTTCCTTTCCTTTGTAAAAATATTTGCTTAGATACAAATGTCTTGTAAGCCCTACTGCTTTCTTTCCTTAACAGTTTCAGTAAGTATTAAGAAAGCTTAAAGCAATAACAGAAGTTTATGACTTTTTTAAAGAACTTGTTCCTTTCCCTCCCACATTATGGTTGGGCTGTTTTTTGGGTGTTTTTTTTTTTTTTTTTTGTTTTGTTTTGATTTTGCTTTTTTGGTAAAAGTCACATAACCTACATCTTTATCTGCTCCAGTCTGAAGGTTCTATTTATAGGTTTTGGTTATGAATGTTTTTTCCTATGAAAAGGTCAGACCTCGCTCATATACAATGGTGGAAAGCCCTGCTTATTAAAAAGCAAGCAGATGGATTTGTTAAAAAGAAGTCATTTCATAAAGCAGCTGCTCTGAAGGAGGCTGCTTTAGCAGAAACATCCTTATGCTGCTTTATGAGAAAAACAGGTAAAGGAGCTCTGTTTTGCAGCTAAGTATTTTTTCCTTTCCCAGCCTCCATCCTCACACAGACAGCACGTTCTTTACCTCTATTTACGTGTTTTGTCCTGCACCCACACAGACAGACACACACATACGTACAACCACACACACACTTTCACACTCGCTTGCCTCATTTCCCCCTCCCTCCCACTTTGCTGCCCTGGAAAGGCTGGAGGAGGTGATGGTGCACCATTTCAGCACCTTCTGCTCTGACCAGCTGCCTCTGAACTGCTACTCGGGGCTCACTCGACACCAGCCACACTCAGCTTCTCCAAAGCAGATTGTGAGTGCCCTTGGTCACAACTGAAGATTTGAGGTACCTTGGGTGGTGGGTCCTGGCCCTGGGGCTGCAGGCCAAGACTCACTCTAGCTGAGGCAGTTCCTGCTCAGGGTTACCTGGGAAGGAGTGAGGGTTGACTGACAGATCTCCTTTACCAACACTCAAAGGAGCTGCACTGCCCAGCACAGAGTATTGCTTTGGAGGATAACAGGATAATCCTGACAAGGGATAACAGCAACCCCTAGCCCCCTTGCATGACAACAGCCAGCAGAGAGAGACCTCTCTCATTTGATGATGGTAAAATGGAGAGGTCTTGTCTGCTATTTTTTTAACCCTGAGCAAGGAGCTTTAATCAGCTGAATGAACACCACTTCATCCCAAAAGCTTTTCTCTCTCTCCTTCCTCTCTGCAGCATCCCAAGCACTCCCTGCAGCTGCAGCACCCTGGGGTGTTGGAAACTGTGCACATAGTCTCATACTTCCTAAAAATCTATGCTATTAAGGAAAGTTTCTCCTGTGTTTTATAAAATCAAGTACAAAACCCTCATCTCTTTTAAAAGAAACTTTGAAAATAGTCACTTATCTCTAATTCCTGGCTACTTTGAACAAAAATGTCCTCCATGCTCTGACCAGTCTCACAGCTCTGCTGTGAGAGAGCAGCCTGTGCAGGAGTGGAAAGCATCACTGATGAATGCATAAGTTGTCCTTCCCCATCCTTCAGGAACACATGCCTCTCAGGGTTTAATTTCCAGGTGACCATTGTGGCATGTTCACTCTGAGGGGCTTTGTCTGCGCCAGCTCCTGCTCAGCAGCACCTTGTTCCCAGCATTTTAAATTCAGGGCCCATCTGTACAGGAATTCGTTTGCCTTGTTAGTGTTTCCATCACTGCTGCTATCTTTGAGAAAAAAGGAAGATGGATTTACAGGAAAGCTCCTCTTTCTTTGCAGTAGGTTTAGCCCATCACCTCTGGACTTATTCATCAGCTTTCTCTGCTACCATGAATTAATGTTCTGGATGCCTCTTCCGTGGTGCCCTCCCATGGGGTGCCAGTCCTCCTGGTCTCACTAGCTGCACATGAAGTGACAGCAGTGGCAGGGTAGCCAGGACTTCCCTAACAGGCACAACTTGCTCCAGTAAGGCAGTAGCTGTCATCAGCCCCAAACAGCACCATTGACCTCCTTGGGGATGGCCATAGAGGTGGATGGCTCCATCACACCTGCTCCTGGATCCATCTCTGTGAATGGCTCCACACCCAAGATTTAGGCGATCCTTCATGTGCTCATCTCAAATACTTTGATGAGGAGAATGGGCCACAGCATATCTGGGCTCCAGGGCTTCCATTCCAAGTACAACAAAGGCCTCAGTGCTATATGCAAGCAGAGCTAAGCAAGCCTCCTGGTTGAATGCCTTCTCACCTGAGCTTTCAGAAGCAGAACCTGATAGTCTTACCCAATACCAATCAAGTCCTTGATGGGGAGATATGGCAGCTTCCACTTCCCTGCAGCACAGTGTTATATCAGCAGATTATCACCTGCCAGTTTGCCACTTGCTTGCAACAACAGGGTGAAAACACAGATCTTCTGTAGCAACAAAAGTCATGGGATTTAAAGCTTAGGTGGTCCCCAGATATTTTGCCCCAGGTTAATCTCACCCATTTTGAAGTATGATCCCAACATCTGATGAGATCCTGTAGCAATCATCAGTACAGCTGAGAGAATGGCACTGGAAATGGGCAGAATATGCACAAGGAAAGCTTATCTAGTCCAAGAGTCAGAGTGAGTCTGGAATCTGGAAACATGGACCTTCATAACAGACCATGTAGGTGTACTGTTTATTTCTTTATCTTTATTAACAAGAATTAGTAAACAAGATTTAGTTACAAGATTAGTAACAAGATTTAGTAAAGAGTAGAAAACCAAGAAGAAACAGTCATTCCAGCTGATCTGCTGTGCCACGGTATTGACTGTTATTATTTCAGAGATGAGCTTCTGATAGCCATTCAAGCAAATGCAACTGGGCCTCACCTCACGTGCCCTGTCCCACTCTCAGCTCCCAGGCTACTGCAGAAGCATTAATTACTGCTTTTGCAAAAGAGAGCATCTAATTGCACCACAGGGCTTGAGGCATGTGAAAGGGGATAACGTTAAATTACAACCACTGCTCCTCTAAGCTGCAATCTCTGTACGTGCACTAGGCTGCAAGTTACTCTGGCAAGAAAAGACATGTTACAGATCTGTAAAGTACTGTGAACATTAGTCAACATGGTCATTAAAACAGATATTGTGCTCGTGGAGGAAGACATTAAAACTCTCATATATTTTATGGTAACATTATTAATCCAAAAGGAAATCAATTTATGATGAACTCGATGAGGGCCAAGACTAAAATTGTCGGGCTCTGCCTCTCTGCGACATTACATAGGAGACAGTCATGCAGCTCACCTCTGCTGTGCTCAGCAAGCAGGGCTCCAAATCTTCCTTTGCTCTAAGCTTCCCTAGCACCTGATACTCCTCAACATGATCCACATCACCCTGGCTAGGTATCCCCAGAGCTCTCTGCGGGTGACAGTGCTGTGACCCACTGAGATGCTGGGGAAAAGTGCCCGGGTGTGTCAGAGAGAGGATGGTGCAGCAGTGTGGCTGGGAGAGGCAGGGAGGTGTGCAGCCCGGCAGTACCATACACCTGCCTGCCCAGCTGTGAGTCTGCAAAGCCAGGGAAAGTGAAATCACTCTGCCTACACCGCTGCTGTCGCAGGGGGGCTGGGAGCGGGGAAGGCTTAGTAATATTGAGAACAAAGAAGTCTGCTTTAGTCAGATATTTTTAATGATCTCTCCCCACACAGGGCAGGAAGTGAAACTGAGGTCCCAGTCGAGCTTGCCCCTAGGCAGCCTCCACAGCAGCCCCCATGGCAGTGAGCTCACTCGCCTGCTGGCGTGGTCTCCCCATGCTGCTGCATGGCAGTGGGCGAGGGGTCGTGCTCTCAGCCAGCACAGGTGGGATGCTGTGAGATGGGCTCCTATACTAACACTCATCCACTGTCCCAGCTCCCCTGACACCTGTACTGTGTCTGTCATGGGGATGCCTTGGCAGGGCAGTTCTATGAGGAGAGGACCAAGACTGGACTTTGACCTGCCATCATATAATCTAAAATCTTCCTGTCTCTGTTTCTAGCCCAAATGGGACCTGCATAACCTGGTGAATTCCCCATTGACCAGATGCCCTGTATGGCCAAGCTGGTCTCTGTCAATCACAGCTCCTTGCGAATCTGTGGCAGCACTGATTTTATTGTTGCCATCGCAGAGTCTGATGCTCCTTTGATGTTCTCCTACTGTCTGAATAGTGTGTGGCAGGCGATACAACCCCTGTGCAAGTGTAGCCCTTTCTGAAGCAGAATACAGGTGCTGTGTAATGCTGCACAACAAGGACACCAAGCAGCTCAAAGTAGATGCTGAAAGGAAAGGATGGTGGAAAGCAGGAAACACTTGCTGCTTGCCGAGGCTTCCAGGTGGCAGAGCAGTCCCAGTGCTTGAGCTTTTACCAGCAGAGCTGAAAATCAGCAGTCTCCTTAGGAAACAACCACCCTCCTGCCTGCTGAGACAGATCACAGGCTTCATCCAGCCCTGTATTCTGATGCAGCTTGCAGTTGCTAAGGGTGAATGCTCATAAAGATGTGGTGGCTTGGACACATAGGGTGCTCTGGAGGGAAAATTCCTGCAAGAAGCGTAGAAGTAGTGACATCCCATCATAGCAACACCCATTTTACAGGATCAAGATGAGCTGAAGAGAAAGATGTGGAGATGCAGTTGCTTTGAGTAGCTTTGAGTGAATGCTATGGGACAGATCCTGACCTTGGATTCTCAGGAAGCCCTTTGAAAAGTGAAATTACTTATGAATGTGACTGAGGTGAGGAGGATGTTACATTGTGAACTCTTCCCCAGCTTCTTCTTGATCCCTTTTCCCATGGCAATTGCAGAAAAAGAATGTCTTCACCTCCTATCCCTGTGCTGGACCTCCCCAGCTTCCCAAGTGAGACTGGGAGGGATGCCACAGACGCATGTGCTTCAGGAAAACCTCACCAAATTGTTTGGTGCTCCTGTTGCTTGGGCAGTTTTGGGTGATCAGAGTACATTTTTACTGTGTACACAGTGTCTGGGCAGAAGGGACAGCTGGCAAACAGGTTAGGACCTTGGGTCGATTCCCTCTAACAAGGACAACTCAAGGGAAGTGACCAAACAGCAGTGCGGTCCTTCCTCCCGTTGGCCTGATCAGCAGGGCTTGGTCAAAGGTCTTTTTATTACTCTTCTCTGCTCCAATTAAAACATCCTACAGATTGTGCTTGGCAGACTCTCAATGGCATTCAGAATTAAAGCCTGTTAACAGGACACAATCAGATAGGTTTAGGGCTTGAAGTAAGCCAGAGGGGTAGGGAGTATTTGCCAACTGCAGTGTGCCAAGTCCTATGGTCTGCCCATTTTAATTCTGGCTGTTAATTGCTTTCCAGAAGCACCTACAGGTCCCAAGCAATCATCAGAAGCCAGTGGCCAAAAGTGTACGTGCCTGCAGTACATGGGAAGCCCAGCTTCTGGGAGCTGCATGGCCCTCTTGCACCTGAGACATCCCCATGGACCAGAGAAGGATGGCAGGGACAGGGTGGTGGCCTGTGCCAGTGGACTTTTGACAAGCCAGCATGGTGGGCTTGAGGACTTAGCTCCCTCCTGCCAGCTGAGTGTTGGTCAGTGTTATCTAAAGCCCACTGGGCATTTCACACATTCTGGTGAGGTTGCCTGGGCTGACTGACTGGGGATTTGGTCCTTACAGGAGCTGTTTGAGATGTCAGCTGTTTTCCCATGATCACCCCATCCCTTATGTGCTCCAGAGAGTGACAGAAGGATTTTCACTAGCAGCAAAGCAACTGAGCAGCATTTCTCTGGGGTGCAAAGGAAGAATAAGAAATAAACAAAAGACACAGTTGCCTCATACACTCAGGAACAGTGTCTGAAGTGATGGAAAGAGGTGTCCGTGAGTCCCTGTGTGGAAGGGGAGAAGAGGGAAAGCGGCCACAGCCTAGATCCCACATTAATTGGCTTATGGGGAAGACATCCAGCATAGGGTCTGAAGATTCCTTTGGCAGGACCATGACAGTTTTTCTAAGTCAAGTCCTGTCTAGAGAGAGGGAGGTGAACTGCCACATTGGGCTGGCAACACGTGAGCACTGCCAAGGGACAACAGTGAAGGGGTGAGCAGGGCATGTTCTGCTAAACTCTTTGCTCCTGGTGAATTGGCACTGGCTTGCAGCAATGCGAGGGATGGAGAGCGAAGGAATCAAGCTGAGTGAAATGACCAGTCTGATTTCTTCATGCAAGCTGAAAGAAATACAGAGTGTAAACCAGCCCCTGATGAAAATAAGGGGTGATTCACACCAGTCTGGACACTGTAGAATCCAGCAATTTTCTTTCCAATTCAGCTCTAATGGCAAGCAAGTTTGATTTTTACAACTCATTCACTTTTAACAACTTATGAGTGGCATTAGTGATTGAGCTAAGGACATAGCTTTGAGATAGGGAAGCTGTATGTCGAC
Source organism: Urocolius indicus (assembly GCA_013401255.1). Taxonomy (NCBI): domain Eukaryota; kingdom Metazoa; phylum Chordata; class Aves; order Coliiformes; family Coliidae; genus Urocolius; species Urocolius indicus. The sequence continues at coordinate 829,461 of WBNH01000456.1, read as the reverse complement.
AGAGGGTCTTTGAAATTGCTTCCTGCTGTTTGTTCAGGTTTGTTTATTTTTTCTTTTCATTTCCAAACATATACATTTTCCTTATTGTTTCTGACACCTGTCAGCAAAAAACAGAGCCTTGTGTATCTCCTGCCATCCCTGACCATTGCACGGGGAAACAGCCCTGCCTGCTGTGTAGGAACAGTGCCAGCATTTCAAAGATCAAGCAGGGAAAACAGATAATGCAAATAAATCATGGGCACAGTGAAGGGCTCTGCCTAAAAGGACTGGTGGCCTTAACCTCATCCAGACCAACAAGAGTCAAAGGTTAATGCAGGTGTCACTTGAAAGGTAATTTTCTATTGATTTGCAAGTAGGTCCCTGACCTACTGACCTTTGTGCTACGGGAAATAGGAGTTCCCCTGGAGCAACATATGTGCAGGCAAATGTATTATTTACTTTGGTAGTCCCTCTAGAATTTATAGGCCCTGGCAGGACCAATATAGATAACCTAAGGAATGTGGTAGCCCTTGTAAAGATTTCTGCCTCACACTTAAATATTAGGGCAGGAAAATAGCAACCTTGCCCACATTTTGACAGAAGCAACCCACAAGGGCGCTGTCGGATTTCTACATCCTCTTACAGGCAATAAAAACCACCCATAAATAATTTTCATGCAATGTCTCAGAAGCTCCTTGCAAGGGTTAGCTCAAGACTGACTGGACATGATTCATGTTGGTGTAACTCCAGTCCTGTGGAGCTGTTCCTGATGTACACAGCAGGAGGGCTTGGATGAACTGGACTGAAGAGCATGCAGCAGTGTAATGCTGCTGGTGGGGGGGTCATGCTTTGGGCTTGTCTCATGAAGCACCTCCAAAGGCTCAGCTGTGAACACCAGTTCCTGGCTCAAGATGGGTTCTTGAGTCTGGAGCCGTGAAACAACAACAAATCTTTTGTGTCTTGGCCACTGATTAGGAATGGTGTACTTGGAAATTTTCCTCCTGTTTCTTCAGTAAGAAATTAGGGATTTTTAAATGAACAACTGAAAATCCCCAACATGCTTAGCACAGAGATAGCTGCAGCACTTACTGGTGACTGCAATCACATCTCACTCACCCTCTGCTTGAGCTGCCCATTGATGGTCCATGATTCACAGCTGATCCAAGAGGAGATAGCATGCACAGAGATGATGGAAGCATGAAAGTGCGTGGGGCTTCCAATCTGAGAGTTTGCAGCAGATTTCCCAACTCAGAGAGATTTGCATTTACAAATAAAAAGTGAATTATGTTCTGTGTCTGGAAGGATAAGAAGGAAAATTATGGAGAAACAAGCAATACACCACTTTTTGACCAAATGCAGCAGAAATGCAAGTGTCACCTGCACATTCTGAGCTCACCTCTCTTACATCCAGCCAAGTGAGGCACTTAAGCATGTCAGGGTCTACCACACTTCCCAGAGCAGCCCTGCTGCTCCCACATCTGGTGCTCTTACACTACCCTGGCTACTCCCTGTGCTTGTCCAGGCTATTTCCCTCTCCTGGTGCCCCATGCCAAACAAAGGGACACCATTCAGGAATTGAATCTAGGGGTTGTATGTGGCAAAAGACAAAGGAGATGGGCTTCCCTTCCAAAGGGTTTCATAGCAGCTAGGAGATGTGAAAGCTTGTAGAGCTGTTGCCATCATTCACTAGCTCCTCTGGATACTGCTGAGAGCAAGGCCTTGGAGTGGGGATGCTGCAGAGCCTCCATGGCCTGCCAAAAAGCACCTGAATCAGGACTCAATGGGTCTGCCATCTACAGGGGAATCCAGTTCTTATCCTCTCACAGAAAGACTCTCATATTTATTTTCAGCTCTTCTTCCCACACCCCACCCCAGCCCAATTCTCATTCCTGGTTCCTCTCTTTTTACTTTTCCCTTCCAGGCCCTTGATCTCCCTGCCAAGCTGTATTTCTTCTGCTGCTAGCTGTCATGTTCTACCCTACATGGCCTTCTGCCAGTGATATATCCAAGCCTGCCTCAAAATTTTGGGCACCTAGCAATTGCAACTTGACCCACTTGATCTGGGAGTCTATTGCAGCCTGAAGACACTTTACTCAGGTATGACTCAAGCTGCCCATCACCTGCCAGGGTTGCCAGTGAGGCAAGGCATTATATACCCTGTGTTCTGGGCTGGCTTCCTGGGAGACACAATTTCACACAAGGATTTTGGGGATGATCTTGGCATATGCTGATGGTGGTTGTATCTTCAATAAAGTCAGGCCTTTCCCTATCCACTGGGAAAGCCAGTCATGGCAGCTTAGTGTTCCTATCTCCCTTTTGTAATGTATGGCTTCTCTCCCACCAACATGTGCACCTCTGCTCCATGGAGAAAACCTTGTTTTGACCTTGCTCTTGGAAGAAACCAGATGACAGCTGAGGTACCTTCCTGCTTGCTTGCATGGCGACGGTGTCATCCCAAATGTGCAGAACTCTGTCTATGATGTTGGAAGAAGTTAATGATCCCAGGGCTCCTCTGGCTCTCTAGTGGAGCAGGAAGGACAATGCCTGCATGACCCAGCAAATCGATTTTGGTGAGTTCCCTGCCTTTGCCTCCCAGCCAGGGATGTGAGTTACGCAGCACCTACCAGCCACTGCTGTTCACCCACCACAAGAACCAGCTTTAAACATCCTATGAACTACAAGCCACAAATTGTCCAGCTCTGGAGGTGTTACCCTATCTGCAAACTTGAAATACTACAACACTACTTTTAGGGACCTGAGTGACTTGCAAAAAAGCTGTTGTAAGAATGCTGTGCTCCTCAACACCTTCTCCACCCCTGTTCCTCCTGGTGCTGGCAGGATTCCTTCTCCCCCTGTTCAACAGCTCCTACTGCTTGCCCATTTCTCTCACTTGTATCTAGGTCATGAGAGAAACCAAACACTCAGTCCTTGATCACTCTGAGGCAGCCAAGCTGGTTGAGGGATAAAATAAAGGAAGATGAAACCCCCACATTGGGCTGAGTGAGCATCCACCAAAGACCACAGACAAGCTGTACTGCTGTCTGCTATTCTGTGGCAGGATTCCCCCACTTTTCACTGGTGACAAGAACTTGGTTTTACAGAGGAAGAAACCAAACACAGAGATTTGACCATACTCTGCTTTTCCAGAGTTGCTCAGCCACTGCAGAGCACCAAAGTGAATCCAAGAGTGAGATGGGTTGGAGTCCACTGATCTTTTCTCCTCTAGATGTTCAATACCTGATCCATATGCTGTTGCTGCTGCTCCTGAGTTGGAAATGGTGTTTACTTGCTGAAAGAAACCTCTGGGTAAAGCTGTTGTGAGATTAGGTGAGAGGAAAAGAAACCCAACAGAATAAGCAAGTTGTCACCACAACTGACTCCTCTTTGATTTTATTGCCCACAGTCAGTCAGTGCCACTGCAGAGAGAGTGCCACAGTTGGTGCCTGTAATAGAAAGAAGTGCAAAAAATGCATTGATAAGGCAGGGAATAGTCCCATCATCAATCTTGCAGATCTGCTACAGACAGTCTCTGCTCAGCCCTGCAGCAGGAGAAGGCATTGAATGCTCTCAAAGCGTGGTTTCCATCCACATTCACTGGGACAGTCTTCACAGCCTTCTTTTTATGATACTCTCACCTTTTCACTGGCACTGTGCTATCACCTTTTACTGATACAGTGGGCTCCTCTGCAAAGGGCAAATGAGGTTTCAAGTGCAAAACCAGGGCATCTTTTAATAGGCCAGGTCAGCAGCAGATGGGTAAGGCAAGGAGAGAACTCACAACACAGCCCTCCCCGAGAGAAACGCTTTAAAAAACATTAGCTTGCAGCCTTTGACCCTCTTTGTATGCATGAACCCAGGCTGCAAAGCTGAGGGATGCTGCTGGGTGGTGTTAGCAGTTGATGGCTGCTCCTCCCTCCACAAACTCCCCCTGATACTGCCAAAGAATGGAGCGGCAGTTGGTTATTATTTTTAGCCCGCTGTTCACGTGGTCTGAGGATCAGATGCACATTCCCAGATGCTCATTCCACAAATGCCGAGATGCCTCCAGCCCTCTCTGTGTGGATGCACAGAGCTGGCACAGCTCGTCACAGTGCTGGGGGGTAACAGTGGGGGGTGGCTATTCAGCTCTCCCCCATCCTGCAGACCCACACGTACATGTGTACGTACATACCACCACCTGCTTCGTTCAGGAAGCCTCCAGTGAAAAAGGCTTTCTAGGAAACTTGAATAAATATGAGGGAGGAAGTCAAAGTGAATCAATTCACCAGGGCGCTGGCGCTGCGGGCAGCCTGCACCTCCCGGGGACACAGGCCTGCTGGGAAGGCAAAGGGCTTCATTTCAAGGGGAGAAGCCTGGCAGAGGCAGGGAGAGTAGGAAACAGGGGCTGCTGTGGGAGGAGCAGGCTGTTAGGAGGGGGATGCTGAACCTGGCCATAAGGGTGAGCCCAGCAGCTGTGATCACTCTGCCAGGTGCTGATAACCAGGAAGTGTTTGGGTCAGTACCACTTGCCATCCATCATGGAGAAAGTGGTTCAGGAGGGTGCAGAGAAGGAAAAGAGAGAAAAATAAACCCCATAGTGAAGAATGATGAGTGCATCCTCAACTCTGTTTTGACCTCTGCTGTAGGGGACTCTGGTATCTTTGAGGTATGTGGAATACACTGAGCACATGCAGAACATTCACAGGACACGCATGGTCAGTCTAACCCTGAGGGAGTGTGAGCACCCTTACCCATGCCCACACAGCTCTGAATGGTCTGCCTGGCATCTGAAATGTCAAATTAAAGCCTGAAGGTCTCATCTTCCACCCAGGCCACATTTCTGGGCAGGATAACCCATGCTGAAGGGATTTGTGCTGGGAGATGGCGGGGTACAGGAGTTGAATAATCCCAGACCTGCCTGGCTATTGGACGTAAAACAAGATCCAGCATCTGCAATCTGAAGCCAGACATGCAGGTTAGGTGTAGGGTGTGTTTCAATCAGGAGGCTTAATTAACCACTGGCACAGTCTTGGAGGGCTGTGATGGATTCTCTGTTACTGGCAAGGGTCCTGTTTGCATTTGGACATATCTCTGAGTGTCCTGCTCTAACTCAAGCACAGGTATTGATCTAATGGCAGAACCGATAGGTGAAAGGCTTGAGCCCTGAGTTTCCTAGGCCAGCAGAAGTGGTGGAGCATTCATGCTAGTGTTGGTTTTGGCACCAGCAGATTTGGGCTGGCACCAAAACCAAGAAGAGACAAAGCCTTGCAGATAAGACTCAGGATACCAAAACACCACTGGCTTCAGTGATGGATGTCAAGTTACCTTGAAACTTGTGGCAACGAACAGGGGCCATGGGGATGTGAGGAAGGCAGATCCCTGTTCTGCTGTGGGGCCATTCCCATGAAGTCACTAATGTCACTGTGGCAGCACTGTGGAGAGCAAACGATATCTTGAGTGCCCAAGGCCAGATGTGGGCATGCCTTTCCCTGCTCTGTGGGCTGCAAACAGCCTCTGGGTCATTCCACCCTCTCTCCCCTTACACAGGATGATTGCACAGCCTGGGAGAGGCTCAAGGTGGGATCGTGGGCTTGGGAGGACTTTTGCAAGCTACTGAAGTTGTTCTTGGTTTGAGTGCCTGACAAAAAATGCTTACCTTGCTCAGGGAAACCTGTTTTCTTGCAAAGACTTTTCTCCTTGCTTCTGTCCCCTAGACCAGTTTCTGACCGGCAGATAGCTATGAAATGAGTCATATTTCTTCATGCCTCAGTTTTCCTGGCTGCAAGCTAGCTGCGAGGCTGAGCCTGCTCATGTTGATTCAGTCATAGTGCTCCAGGGGTTGGGGGAGAAGAGAGAAGCTCTTTAAGTAAACTCAAAGCCTTCATGCCCAAAACTTTCCTGGGGCAAAGCCTCACAGCTCTTGATATCACACTTATTACTAGCACAGTCATCCTGAGAGACTTGTTGTGATACCCAGAGAGGCTTCTAGCCCCGCACAGACATCCAGCAACTGCAACCGCAGCATGGCACTTCATGCTGTGCATCTCTCTCAAGCTCTGCTTCTTCCCAGGTTATGCAGTGCCAGTTGGAGCAATGACCTTTGGAGCAGGGTCCCAGGAGTGCTGGGAGTGCTCCAGCAGCTCTGCATAGCCAGCCTTGAAGGGAAAGAGGGAGAGGGTAAAAAGAGATTTTTCATTGGTTGAGCTTCAGGTTTCTGGCAAAGCAGAGCGTCTCTGGGGAGCAGGGAAACCTTTTTCAGGTGCGGTGGGATCTCTGCATCTATAAGTGATCTCTGTAATCATCCTTGTCAGGGCATGGCATTATTCCCACAACAAAAATTGGACATAATCAGACTAGTAAGCAGAGGAAATGCTTGCTGCTTTTATTATTAACCTTAACAGGTCTGTGCCTTCTGTTGTTAAGTGTTAAACCACCAGTCCCATATGGAGAAGATTTGCTAATGATCCCTCTACTTTGCACAATTCTCTTTTGAAGTATGCAGCATTTCTATTCCCTTTTCTGTTCTGCTGAAGATCAGTAATTTGTGAGTTACTGTAGCAGCCCTGACCACAGGCTCTCCCAATATGCAGGTCTGGAGCACTCTCCTCTGCTAAAAAGGACAAAGAGGGGATCAAGACTTTCTGCCTAATCTGCACAGCAAACAAGAACTACAAATATTGTGAAATAATCTCAGGAAAAAAAAAATCTAGTTACTTTTCGAGTCCTTACAAAGCATTTTCCTGTGTCCACTGCTGGCCTTTAAACTCCAACCAGCTAAAGCAGGACCTGCTTTCCCATCTGACCATACAACTGATTTCCTGATTGTTTGTTATTGTGTCTGGTATCCTTCTCTCTGTAAAACCTGAGTACCCACAGACAAACACACAAACACACACAGAGATGGCCTGTCAATGGCAGATCTCATCTCTCTTGTAGAGACAATTGTGGTCAATGAGTGTTGGTTAGCCTGGGGCTGGGACAGCTGGCTTTGAGCTGGGACTCTAGGCCAGACCTGCAGGTTGCATCTCTTCGATGCTCCACGCCTCAGTTTCTCTGACTTGAGCAGAGGAGGAATGATTATGAAGTGCTTTCAGATCCAGAGACAAGAAGAGCTGTGTTGTGGTGGTGATATCAGTTTTCCGGTCCAATCATTATTTTGCATTACTTTGATGCCCTTGAAATGAAAATATCACAGTGTGATTTCATTAGTTTTCAGAGAGGATACCAGCAATCTTTCTCAAGTGTGTACATGTGTCAGGTGAAGGGTTGAGGGTGGTGGAGCTTACCTGAGATGATTATTAATGATTAACAGCTTCAAGCTCCAACACCAGAAATGGGAACATCTAAATCTATATTGAGGCACATTACTAAATCTTTATTAAACTTCTTTTAGCATATGGGCAAAGTTGTCTCTTGCTTTCTTAAGTCAAGAATACCCTAAAAGTTGTTGCCCTTTCACACTTAGGAGCATGTTGCTTCTACTTCACTTTATCATGAGGTGGTATTCAAGGAGCAAAAGCAAGCAATGGCCAGCTCCCTCTGGCTTCATTTCATTGCCCAGGGCAGCAAAATTTAAGAACACAAACAGTGGTGTTTTGGTGTATCAAAGTCCTGATGTAATTAGTTTCTTTGCAGGACCTGGGTTATTGACTGGCCACTTTTGGCTAGTTGTTTCAAGAAGAGCAGTGTGCTTTGCATTAGGATTAGAAGTGCCCTCAGCTCTAATCAAGAATGTCTAGACTCAGAGGATGGAGGTCCTTGCTGGCAGTCAAGGTGGAACCCAGCCCTGATTAGACCCATGTTCCCCAGCATTTAGTCCCTGTGACTTTTGTAATCAACATTTATACCTTCATTTGGCATGGGCCAGGCAGGTGATCCTGTTGTCTCCCTGATACCATGGCCCTGGCTCAGATAAGACACAGAAATAACAAAAATCCCTAGCATCATTAAGCAGCTATAATAATTAATCCTTAGCACTTAGCCCTACCTTTTATACTTTCAAGAAACACAATGACATTCCCTGACTATGTTTGCTCATCCAGCTTCTCCTTGGAGAAAACTCTACATCACATGCTCTATTGTAGGAGGAATGAAGGATAACACGTCCATGGGCATCCATGCATTTCAGTGCACCAGATGGGAATACAGTATTATGGTTTAAACAGTTTTCTGTCCTTGAGTGGCAGTCACAGTGTTCCCTGATTCACAGGATGCTGGAAAGCCGCCAGAAGAGTGGCAAGACTGCAATCAGGTCTTGCAAGTTTGGGCACATTACCCCAAAAGACACCTCTGGAGATGTGACCATGCTTGGTGTGATTTGTCTGCTTTGTTGTTGTTGCTGTTGTGCTAGGAGTGAAAGACATATTATTCTGAACCTGTGGTGGGACAGTGTCCCGGCTGTGATGTCGAGGCTGTGCTTGGTGCTTCAGGAGACCAAATATCCCGGATATAGGCAGCAGAGCTGGTTGCATGCTACCAGTCACACTGCTTGGCAGAAGCAAAGCTGGGATGGACCTGTAGGACTTAGTTCTGCTCCTTGGTACCATGCTCACAGCAGTCACACACACCTAGAACACAGCACTAGCAAATATTTAAGTGTGTTTTCAGCTCTAAGGACAGCAGCAACCTACCATAGACCAATATTGACCTCAGGGATCTTATCTTTGCGTAAAGGTCAGAGCATGCTTAAATGCTTAAGACCTTAGCACTCTCATGAAGGAAAATGGGGAGCAGTTGTCCTTTCCAGCAAAGCAAACCCTGAAGAACTGGATTTTCCTTTCTCTTCTGTCCTGTCCTTTTGTTCATTTAAACTGGACATGCTCTGAATTTATGCTGGGGCAAATGGAACAGGACCCAAGTGCTTTTCTTCAAACCAGAGGAATGGTTGGGCAAATGGGGCTGGATGACCAAAGGAGGGAGCATCTGCACCCCCACTATCCTTAGTTAAGAAATACTGGCAGTGCCTTGTGCACTCTGAGGCCCCAGGGAAGACACAAAGTGCTCCTCATCTCCCAAAACACCGAAGCCTCCAGAGACCTGTAGGTCAAAAGCCAGGGAGCCAGGCAGGGAGCAGAAGCCAGGATGGCCAAGGCTCACTCCCCAACCCCACTCCCCAAAGCATGTCCCCTGGCTGCACCATGGTGTCCACCATAGACATCTCATCCTGCCGTGTCCTCCCCCTGCCCCAAGAGATATTTTGAGGGCCTGTTTTGATCTCCTTTGCATGTCAGTTATGCTATTTCTGAGTGTATTTATTTTTGTTGTTTTCCGGTGGTGAGCTTGTCGCCTTCAGCTCTCGCCTTGATCCTTTCCACTTCCTCTCACTTTCATGCCTCTCTCTTTCCCCACCAGGCTGATGGGTCAGGTGTTTTTGTCGTAGCTGGTGGATGAGCTCTGTGTGTGTGTGTGTGTCCACTCTCCACACTGCAAAACTTCACCACCCTCAGCAGAGACTCCTCAGTGTAGTGCTGGGGTGTGTGTGGGTGCCATCCCCCTCCTGCCTGCCTGGATGCTTTACCTGTTCCCAGTCACTGCCGTGTGGAGAAAGAAGTGTTGACTCATTCATTATCACGATGTAGGTTATGGTTAGGCAGATGAGTAAAACACTTTCCAAATGGTGAGGCATTACAGATAGGAAGGGTTTGCCCTTTAGTCGTCCAGTTCCAGAAATGCTAAATGAAACAAGTCAAGTGCTGAAGGAAGGGGCCATTGGGGGTCACCCTTAGCTCCCCACTGAGGAAACTCAGATCCTATCTGGGAAGCTTGACTTCTGTGTTGTTTTGGCTATTCAATATAGAAATTCTTCATCCAAAAATGGAGGGGAGCTGGGAGGAACAACGGTGTTTGGCAGCTGAGGAGAGAGAAAGGGAAGGATCTCTTTTGAACTTTTTTGTGAAAAGTCTTCCTCTCAGCACCATTATTTTTATGTTGTTCAAAGTATAACTTCCCTCCACAAATCTTCAACAAGACTATTTTTTTTAATTAATTTTTAAACACAAAAGACCCTGAATCTAATTAGGTACTCACAGCTATTGTAGTCTTAGCTTCCATTCAACACTTGTGTTTTGGAAGAAATGTGCAACCATGAACCATCACAGCCAGTGGAGCTCTGCTTTCACAGGATCTTATTGAAGAAATTCCTGAGGTGAGGTACAAGAGAGACACTGACACACAGGATGATCATTTATGTTGCCAGAGATGGGACAAAATTAAAAAGAGACAAGTGAAAAAACCAAAGTGGTGTGACTGCAGGGCTCAAGCCCATGGCTAGCTGAAGGTCAGCAGGCAAGCTGTGACCCAGGTGGATGCTGCACACCTGTGGCAGAGCCAGCTGGGATGCATGTTAATGGAAGCCTGTGGATTCAATGCAGCAGTGAGAATTGAAATAACAATGAATCATTTACTGTTAATATTATATCATCAGGTGGTTAGTGAGGGTTTTCTCTCCAAATAGCTTCTTGTCTTCCTGTGAAGCAGCTGGGCTCGGCCATTTGGGGAGCTGAACGAGTGGCATGCATGCCTTGAGTATCTGAGTCAGCCTGTTCAGCTTTAGGCTCTCTGAATAGCCAGCAGCTCCCTGCAGAGGGACAGCATTCACACTGCCCTGGTGTGCTCTTCCTTGCACTCTTGCAAGCTCATTGCCTCATCTTCTCTCTCCTTTCTCTCGCTTCCTTCCAACCTTTCTGTTTGCACTGAGTGGGCTTGATCCCCAGCTGGTCTCATGTAGGGCCAACAAAAGGAATGGAGTCAGGCAAAAGGAATGGGGTCAGTCCTGGCCATGTGCTGGGTTGGCCACTAGCCCTTGGCTCTAGCCCAAACATAGGGCAGCTGATTAGTGAATAGTCAGATGGCAAGTCCCCAGCCACTTCAATTAGGGTCAGCAGTCCAAAGGGTCAATTTGGGATCAGCTCCTTATCTTTGCTGAGGCTTAGTTTCTCATTTATAGCTGCAGGGAAAAGCAAGGACACTTGCAGCAGGGAAAAGCGATGATAAAAGCACAGAAGCATCCCATGGTGCTCAGGTGCAATGATAATAGCAGTCATATAAGTGCTAAAGTTAGATAGCAGGAGAAAAGAGGGGGTTGGATTTACTCAGGTGTAGTTTGAACACTCTGATCAGCAAATTTCTCCCTTTCGTTCTCTACAAGCTTAGACTGGAGTTTAAATAAGTATCAGCTTTCTGGGAACCTCTCGCCATCTCCCAGGGCAGCTTTCTCCCCTACTACCCATGTTAATTACCCCTGCTCCCCTTTGCCAAGCTGCAGCAGTTCTGCAGAGTTCATCAGGCTTGAAGCCATGTGCCAAGAAGAGATCGTAACAGGTTAAAAATAAAAAAGCAACAGCAGATGAGAATATGTGCTGCAAAGGCAAATGTTGCTCTGTTTCCCGGAGAGTCCGCTCCCCAGGGCTGGGTTTGGCTGTTGGTTTGCAAGTGTGATAAAACAGACAGGAAATTCAGGGTCTGGCTTCAGTGCACAGGCACTGCCCTTCAGAGATACCTGAGCTTGCTCCAGCGCTGCTGACACATAGCCAGGGAGCAGGACAGTCCCACTCATCTCCTGCATGGCCAGAGCTAATAGTACTGCAGGAAAACAAACTCTATTACATTCGGCAGGGACTGTGCTGTCATGAGTGCTCTGCTGTAGGTACGAGAGTGTGCACAGGGTAGCTCTGGACAAAGTGCAGCGTGGTGCAGGCGTGCCCATCAGTGGCAAAGCAGGGCAATCCCTTTCCTCTTTTCTCACCTGTCTGGGTCACCTTTGCTTTGCTGCCCTCTCACACCTAGTCTATGTCTGAAGTGTAGTGCCTGGCACAGCCTTTCCCTGCTTGCCCTGGTTCTCGTTATTGTATCAGATAGAAACCTCTCCTGTCTCCTTTGCTGCTTTGCCTCCCTCTCCCTGGGAGCACTGGCCCAAGAAGAATGTCCCAGGCCAGACTCATGCTGCTGTGCCCTGAGCCCTTGCGTTACCCTGCCTTATCTTTCTGGTGCTGTGATTTCTGTTGAGCACCTCTGCCCTAAACCTCCTTTTTCACTAACAGCCTCTCTTTATCTCTTGTCCATCTTTTGGTGCTTAACATCCCCACCAATGCTGATAGTTTTACTCCCCTCCTACCAGTGTCCTCACCACAACCACAAAATCACCTTCCAGCCTTGCTCAGTCCCACGATGGATACTTTTCCAGCAGCTGCCCTGCACTGTCCAGCTCTGCCTTTTCTCAGCACAGTGTGTCTCTCTGAGCCCCATCCTCCCCACAGGCAGGGAGCCCGGGGGTGGTGAGGACGTGGGGACACGCTATGGAGGGGTTGAGCAAGGGAGCTCATCCCACACCAGGCTAATCCACCTCTTGCTTTTCCAGAGTGAGAAATTCCCACACAGAGTTTCAGGAAATTTCTGCTCCTCTCAAAATCACTTCTGATTTTTCTAGTAAAAGCGTCTGCCAGCCTCCTGCCGCCAAGTGCTGCCTTTTCTTTTTTTTTTTAATACATATACGATTCAAGCTGCGTTGGCTCCACTCCTGAAGTCTGGCAGGTGCTCAGCGACATATGTTCTGTGATAAATGTTTATTACATAAGTTCATTCAAGCTAACATGGATTTTGAGATACAGTCAGCTCTCATTATACAGCTTGCCTTCAAAGCTCAGTGTCCAGATTATGTCTTTTCTTGTAGGGACATCTCCCAGGGTTTGTTTGCTCCTTCCCTGATTTAGTCAACTCTTGATTGGTTCATCAAGGTAGTTAACGAAGTGCTCAGACCGACTCGGGGGAGGGGAGGAAAAGGAGCAATTATAACTTTGGCTTGTTCCAGCTCATTATTTTAATCACTGTGTATCATATTTGGTGAAAACATCTCTCTACAAACATTAAAACTTCAGAGCTGTCATCCTTCGGAAACAAAAGGTCTGGTTTCACCGATCCCTAAGCATCGGTCCTGCCTTAGCAGTGAATTGCATCAGCTTGTTAGCACGGTGCCTCACTGGAGGAGTTACTCCTGATTCCTGCTGTGTCTGGACTACAGATACAGCTCACACTGCCCGAGATTTCAAAGCATGCTCATCTTCATCCAGGCTGTTCTAAGAACTTATTCCTGTTTCATCTTGTTTTAATAATTTCCAGTTGCTTTGTGGGCTGTTCTTTGGATGGATGAAATTATAAGTGCTGTAGCATGAAATCCTGAGCATCCCGTGCAAGTTCAGGGGAACACTTCTATCAGGTTTCTCCTTTTAATGTGCATCAGATGGCAAAGCATCAAGATAAATGCTGCTTTGCTTTGGACGGGGAGTCTGGGGATGGCAGAAAGCAGAGCTGCCTTTGGGCTGTCTCTCATTTCCCCAAGTCTGAGCCCCTCTCTGGGCTTCAAGAGTCTCAAACTCATTTTCTCACCAAGTTTTAGCAAGGTTCACGAGATACCTGCCTACCCGTGTCCAGGAGCAGTGTGGTGCACTGTCCCAGGGGTAAAACCTTAGCCTTGGTTGTGAAAGTTTTGCATGGGACACAGATCTCTATGTTTGGTCCCGGGGATTGGGCTGCTCCTGCATGTTATCACCCTCAGTGTGACAAATGCTTGTGCAAACTGGATGATTCACATACATTTTGCAAAGATCTCGTGACTCTGGACAGTCTGGTGAGTTCAGCCTTGCTGAAGCAGGGCTGGGTTTTGGAGGCTATAGCAGCAGCAAATGTGGCATTTTCTCATAGCATCCCCTTCCTCCCATGAGTTGGGAGACAAAAATGTTGATACTGTCCATGGCAGTGCACTGCCCTTGCCAAGAGAAGCTCTCTCCAGTGAGGCTTCCAGAGCTCAGAGAAGGGGAAAGCAAGCTGCCCCCTTTACACTTGATTGCTTGGGACAAGTAGTAACAATAATCACCTTCTAGTCAACACTTGTAGGTTATCTGGCAAATTCTGAAGCAAATGCATGGCTGTTGGGAAGTGCCTGCACCTCTCCCGATCTGTGATCCAAAGTTAGCCTCCTGCCTTACATTTGCTGTTCAAGCAATCTTAGTGAGAAACAAACCAAACTCTGAACACGAGGCAGATCTGCAGATGGAAGGGTTTACCGTTAAGGGACAGCATCGGGCTATGACATCTGGTTAGAGTTATAATGTATGCCTGGGTTATTATGGTTGAAGTGGCATGAGATTTTTAATATAGCTGCATAAGATAATATGTCAAGCCTTCACTGAATGCACCAGTTTTAGTAAGACGTGTGTACATTATTCAAAGAATTTAAGGTTAAACGTGCTGAGCTGTAAATCTCTGGGACTGGCATGTCCTGCAATTCCAGGGTGTCACGAAGCATGCCTGGGAAAAGGAGAAATGCAAAGGACATAGTCCTCAGAGTGCTTGGGATCAGAAACACACACCGGCAAAGATCAGCTGTCTCTGCTCATGCTTTGCCCTGGGCTGCTTGTAATCAGCCTCATGTTTCAGAGATGTGGAAAGGGTAAAATCTGGTGGACACAAAGGAGAGGATGCAAAAAAACCCAAGAAGAAGGGAGCATTAAGGGGAAAGCCATGTCACCAAAGACCCCAGACTGATCTTTGGTTTCTCTTGTATCTTTAGGAGGAATTGAGTGTCCTTGCTGCTAAATAATACATAGTGGAAAGCACATGGAAAACATCTCCTGCACGAAGAGGAGGAACACAACCAGTAGAGCAATTAACATGCTTTCTTATCTGGCAACTTCCTCTCCATGTCTCTCGGACTGAGCACAAATTCAATGAGCAGTCATCTCAAATGGACATGGCCGAAGCAAGGCATCAGGAGCTGTGCTCCACATCATCCCTTTAAGAGAATTCTCTCAGAAAAGACTGTGGAAACCAGAAAATTTATCTGGCTTAGGCCCCAGCTGGGAGAGGATGGCTGAGCTAAAGGGGCAACTTGTCCCAGTCAGTCTGGGAGGCTCAGTGGGGTGAGGGTTTCTCTGCTGGGATGGGGACACACTAGAAGCAGGGATGGGAGCAGCAGGCAGTGGCAAAGTGTGACAAGATCCTCTTTGGAGACTTGGTTTTGAGTAGTCTGTGATTGAAGAGCAACACTGAAAATAATAAACCAACACCCCAGAAAGGGCTGGGTGTTTAAAATGTGTCTCCTGTGAACTCCTCCTGCCAGGCTGCAGTCCTCTTTGCTGTAACTTGTGTCCAGACCCTAGAGAAGTCAGGATGCACCTGTGGTGGCATTTGCATGCACTGCAAGGTTTTTGGGGTTGGGACTGTTCTTTGATGGCTTGTGCTGGCTGCCTTCAGGGCCAGGGGTCCTGGCAAGGGCACACCTGCAAGGCAAACCTTGACAAACGGGTGCCTGTCTCAGCCACTCACAGATGAAGCATCTTGTCTCTGGCTGGGCAGATGAGTCAGACCCAGAGCAAATTAGAGTTAGCTTGAGTGGAAGTGTGATGTGAGTGTCTGGCCATCACTTGTGGGGAGGGTAAATCACATTCTTGTAGCTCCATTAAGAATGATGTGGCTGTTCTCCACCCTCAAAGAATTTGTCCCAGACCTTTTTAGTCAGCTCCTTTTGGTAATTTGATTTTCTTCTTGCATTAAAGACATTAAAGGTACAAGTACCTTAGATGCTGATGTGACCCCTGTACCATTGGAGGTGGTGATTTCGAAAGTGCTGACATCCAGCCCCTCTGAGCAGTGCCCTGATCACCAGACTGCTTTTGGAGCATCCTTTCCTCAATAAGAGCTGCCATTGTGCTGAAATTAGAGCTAAGATCACTCTTCAGGGAATCAATTTGCCTGACAACCCTGATCCTCAGGGGAAGTGACATTAACGTGGTGGCTATCATCAGTCAGTCTGCTGCTGAGGGCTTCCTGATCTGCAGGTGTCCGAGTACTCTCCAACCTGGGATGGGCTACTTAAAGCATTTTACTCTAAGAACTCTAAGATTCTGAGCAACCCAGTCTAAATTGTTCAGCAGCGACAATGAGGAACAAGACTGAGAAAGGTATCACTGGAGATGGATGTGTCTTTGGGGCTTACAGAACCACTCATCTACAGAGTGCCACAGGGTTTAATGAGCTTAGGTTAAGTTCACAAGCCTTCATGGACTGTAAATGAAAAGCATGAGGCTGATTTAGTTGGTTTGGTTTTCCAGAGGGGCCAGGCTTTCTTGTTGAATGGTCAGCTTTGTTCTCTTCCGGGCACGAAGCAACCCTTTCTGTTGTCTCTCCTATAAACAGGTCTGGCAACCACCTCATTGAGCAGCACAGCCCAGGGGTTAAGCTTTCTAAGGGTAACTCTTGATTGTGGGGCCTCCATTTCTGGGATGCTTGGGCAGAGCTCACAGGAGGAGTCTCTTCTTTGGAGAGCACTGAATACCAGGTCTCTGACTACTATACCTTCAAAGATCTCTCCAGAGAGATGTCCCTGACACAGTGCATCTAAAAGTTCTGGTCACTCCTGAAAACCCTGGCATGCCTGTAGTGTGACTTTACTGTTTCCCAGACCTTTGCTCTTGCTCATTCAGCCCCATCCTCCAGTCCAGCATTTGTTCAGCTCTTTGGTGGTTTCTTCTCTCATTTACTTATGCTTGGACAGCTTTCTCACTCAGGATGTGGATATAGGAATCAGCCAAGACACTGATTGTGTTGGGTTAGACCTGAAGTCATTTGCATTTCCTCACCACTGCCCATTTCTACTGTTGCTGCAAAAGACAGGGTGCACGTGCTGACTGTGGCTGCTGCTACTAATGGGAAAGCCAGAAGGGAGTACTCCTTCCGTCATAACATTCACCACTCGTGCTCACAGCAAGTCTCTGCATGCCATCAGGTTGTTTCGTGCGCCTCTCCTTCATTACAGCCGTGTGGAGGCTGGTTCTAATCACCCTGGATCCCAACGCTGCACTGTTGCTGCTGCCCAGAAAAACTGTTTGGGGTTTCATCAAAGGAGAAACACCCTCCTTGGTGGTGATATGCAGCAAGGTGATTTTGTTAGAGTTGCTTGCTTAAGCACGTGGAGGCAACTGCTCAGGGTCAGCCACAGATAATGAGCTTTTAGATGACAAATGGTAGTCCTTGGCTGTACAGTGAGGGGTGTACACTCCCAGCATGCTTGCTGTGAATTATTGCAATGGCAGCACTCACTTCCCTTCTCTGGGAAAGAAACAAGAGCAAAGCAAGCAAGAACTAGCAGCAGATGGTCCCTCCTGTGCCCAGATCGTTCCAGCCAAAACAAATCTACATCCCCAGCTGAAGGGAAGGGTACAGGAATAGAACAGGAGTGTGACTCAGATCCAGTGACTCAGACAGCAAGGCGAGGGGAGAGAGGGAGGGGGAGAGGCAGAACCTGGCGCAAGAGCCTCTTACGGATGACAGTGATTATTGCTATTATTCCAGCGAGTGCTTGCGGGCACTGACAACTCTCACTCCTGCTCCTCTTCTCTTTTTTTGGGGGGTGGTTTTGTTGTTTTTGTTTTTTTTTTTTTTTTTTGTCTCTCTCTTTCTCCATCTTCCTTTTTGTGAGAAAGCTGTGAGCAATCCCTCTCTGCATCTTTATCTGTTTGCAAGCTGGTAAATAGCAGGCCAAACACTTGTGTGCCAGATACCAGATAGGCTCAGCTGTTTGCATGCCAGCGGAAAATGCCACACACTCGTCCTCCCTTCATCATCGGGGCAGCAGCACATGAGATTCCAGGCCTGGGCCTTGGCTCACATCTCCCCTCCCACCCCCAGCCCACAGGCCTGTGGCTTTTTTGCTGTGTCTTCCTGCAGCAGCGATTGTGTCGATTGAGGATGATGTTTGCCCAACTTTAGCTAGTCAGATTTTGACCAATTAGCTCAAGTGCCAAACTGTTGGTGTTAATCTGTCAGAGTTGCCAGGCAGGTCAGATTAGCTACTGCCACTTACTCATGCCTAAGATGTTTTTGTGGCCCTTGGGTTTGCCATGGGGGGATTGATTCACACCTTAATTCCCCTCAGATGCAATGAAAGGCTTTGCAAAGCTCCTGAAAAGCACTATCACTGGAAAAACTAGGCCATTGGGTGAGATCATGCATTAAGCACTAGGGGCTGGCTGAACAATCTGTCCCAGAAACCGGCCTTGGATTAGTGCTGTGTTGTGCTCTGGCCCTTGGCACAAGCACAGGTGAGACAAAGGGTCCAGATTCTGCTTGACTGCATTGAAGCAAAATTCCCCCGTGGAGAAGAACATCTTGCCTTGCTGGGCACCCTGATCCTGGTCCTGAGATGTCTAGGCAACAGGCAGAAGATGCTGTGGACACCCAGAGTCTGTTATGCACCAGCAGCAATTCTGGTTCTCAATCACCATCCCAGATCATCCTCTTGATGTCTTCCCCATCCACCACCAGGCAGAACTTGGAGGGTCCAGATTGTGTTGGACCCAAAACCACTCCATGCTAATCCCACTATATGGGATCCATCCCATGGCAATGTGCCCCATTGGCACTGTGTGCTGATGACCCTTCAGCAAAGTCTTTAGCGAGGAAGCATGGTTCACACATGCAGCTTGTGTGGTGGACTCACATTGACTGGCAACTTTGGAAGAGCCTGAGTGGCTGAGAAACATTGATCTCATTGACTTCCAGCTAAACCCTGGAAGAAGCTTAGGGAACCTAAACTGAGGAGGCTGTGACAAGCATCAGAATACTCACCCTCTCCTGAAGTGAGTTCCATGACTTGCACAGTGCTGTGGACCCAGCAGAGCTGGCTGAGGACTTACAGCTTACTCATCACGAATGCAGACACCCGCACCCAAGCTATAAACTGAAGGCTTCTCAGGGATAGAGCCAGTGCACAGTTGTGAGCATGAGCCAGCCCACGTACCATTCAACAGCCAGTGAGGGGTACAAGAAAGCAATAGGTTCACTGGCCCAGACAACACATCTGAGTTTGGGAGTACAGGACTCAAAACTGGAGAACCCCTGCCTATTGAGTACACAGGATTTTCTCTTAGGAGTCACAGAGATGGGAGGCAGAGACTGTCAGAACTGGAGTTGTTTGCTGAGGAGCATCAGCACAAGGTATTTGAAAGAACAGATAGGTTGAATTTATGTTTTAAAATATATATAGATGTTGTTACATAAATTATACAGATATTTTTAACTTTGGTATGCACTCTGGGTTCCTTTCAACCGAACAGGATGCAGAAGGTAAAACCTTCTTTATGGCTATATGAACAACTTCCCCCTTCTTTGCATGTGTTGGTGAGGTCTTGACCCATTATAGACCATGGCAGTGCTATATTTTCACATATATAATGTGCTGGTTTTAAAAAGAAGTGATTCAGCAGTAATGCAGACTGCATGCACGTGTGAGTAAGTCAAGGGGAACTTTAACGTAAATCCCCTTCTCCTCAGTTCCACCCCCCTCAGCCCTGCCACGGACATGAAAATACACATATTGTCTTCCCTTTCTGTTCTTGACCACCTTGTATAACATTGTACAGGACAAACTACCTAAACGATGAAGGATGAGGGACAGATGACAAACCTTAGGGTCAACCCATCAATCTGCTCCTGTCCATGTTGGGAGAGGAGTGAACTTTCCTTTCCCAGCCCAGGCTGATGCCTTGGAGGCATAACCTTTACAAGCACATCTACGAATGCGTGATCTGATGCTGTATCTGCCACACTGTTGTTATACCCACAGGCTGTTTCTGGGAGAAAGTTTGCATGACCTACATACAATCTTGTGGTTCTTGCAGGAAAGATAGTGTCTGAAGTCAAGGCTTTGAGGTGGGAGTCAGAAGTTATTCTATGCCAGGCTCTGGCATGGCTTCCTTTATCAGCTCACTAAACAACAGGGATGCTGACTAGGGTGACACAAGGCCCTGTGCAGATGAATACAGCATTTCCATATTCAGAGTGGATTGATACCAAGACTGAGAGGATTTAGATGAGGAGGAGTCATTGGACTGTGTAGTCTGACCCAACAGAATGCAAACTGATTGCTTTTACCTCCTTACCCCTTACCACTGCTCAGTGACTTGCAGTCACCCAAAGCATCTCTTCCAGAAAGGTGTCTAGTCATGATCTGAAGGTATCAAAAGAAGGGGAAGCTGCCCTTCCTTTTGGACATTTGTTCCAGTGGTTAATCTCCTCTTTGTTAAACACGTGCACCTTGCAACTACTTTGAATTTGTCTGGTTTCAGCTTCTAGCCAGTGGCGGTTTGTGTTTATGCTATTCTTTACTACATTAAAACACCCTGTCCCACTCACTATTTTGCTCTGATGGAGTTACTTATATGCTGAACTTAACTCACCCTTCCATTTTCCCCTCCTTCCCCCTTTGGGTGCATGAAACAGATTGAATAATTTCAGTACCTTGCTCTAAGGCATTTTCTCTGCTCCTTAATTCATCTCTGTGGCTCTTTCCTGCCCTTGCTTTAACCACCTTTTGAATATTAAAATGTGAGCCCCAGGCCTGGATGTGTTATCTTATACACTTTAGTCTCAGTTCTTTATATGGAGGCAAATTAACCTCCCTGATCCTACTTACCACCTTCCCTGTGTGCTCATTCCCAGGCAGCCCTTGCCCCCATTTGTCAGCACATGAGGAGAGGTGTTTGCACTGCACTGCATGTGCCTGCAATGACCTCCAGCCCTCGTTCAGGAGCTCTGCAACATGCAGCCAGCTCTGCCCTTAAGTGCTGACCCACACTCCTCCTCCTCCCAGGCACGCTGGAACATTGGCTGAAGGAATGCCTCTCAACTGAGCCCTGCTTACTCAGGGATGTTTTACACCATCCCCTGACACGACTGCTTCATCGACCACCTTGGCACCAAAGCCAGGTCATCCATGTCCTTTATCAGTGCCCATTTTACATTATCTTCCAGATTGCTGATAAAAAGCACAGGATAAAGCAGGGCTGAGCCCCAAACCTGCTTGGAATTTGTTGTTCAGTGATGAGTCCTCACTGACAACAACATTTTGAGATCTGTCAGTTATCCAGCTCTCAATATGTCTCACAACTCCTCTGGTTGGTGCTACTCTGTGCTATTTAAAAGCAGGATGTCATGGTTTTAGCTCAATCCCCTTGTAGAAAATCTAAGTATAGCACATCTGCGTAGTTACCTCTATCAGACAACTTTGTAATCTTCTCAAAGAACTAAATCAGGTTTGCTGAGTACTATTTTCTCTACAACAACATTGAATCACATTCTCAGAAGAATGCTGAGAGGCTATTAAATATATTGATTTATTATTATTATTATTATTTATTCACCTGCTGTCCTCTCCTATTTGGGAAGACTGATCTAATATTGTTGGTGTCTGACATGTAGCACCTTTCAGTAGAACAACTTAGCAAGATCACAGTGTCCTAGCTTCCCTGAAGTGCAGGGGATGGCAATGGTTTCGTGAATGCTGTGTAGAGCAGCTGCATAGGTATTGGAGAGCATGAACCAAAGTGACCTGTTATTTAGTTCAGACTAGACTCTGGCTGCTGTTGCAGGAGTACATCCCTGCAGGCCACCTCTTGAGCTTGGGCATATACCAGAAAAATATGCTTGCCTGAAACACCAGCTCCAGGACAAAAAGGAAAGGGCTCCTTCTGCCTTCAGTCTGACAGTACCTGATCAGGGGGATACTGTGACTACATTGTGATAAAGGTTTGAAGAAGCAAAGAAGGATGTTCTCAGGTATTGGATGCTGTCTTTCCTGCAGAGCTACCTGAGGATGACTATACTCAAGTCCCTTGAGTCAGCCCAGCTTCATTGTGTTGTAAAACAAGGTGAAACTTTTGGATCCCTAGTATCATAGATGCAGCAAGCATCCCACATGTTTCTAACACCATTCGAAGCAGACCTGTTCGGCAGATTTTCCCTGGAGAATGTTGCAAAAGTTTGTCTCTCCTTCCTGACTACAAGGGTGCACTGCAGAGAGGCACTGGAAGATTGTGCAGCACCTGCGTGGAGTTAGTCCACTTCTGTGTGGGATGTGGTTGTGTTAGCAGCCGAAGCGCTGATCTCCTGCTTTTCTTTCTGTGCTCTCCTGACTCAGCCAATCCGCCTTGGAAGCACAGCTGCACTCAGGAGAAGAATCTTTTATAAAAAAGAGTTCAGACTGGTTCTTCTGCTGTGTTTTCAGCTACCATCTCTGAAGCACATCCTTCCTTCCTGATGGCCATGTGGTTTTGCAAAGACCTTTTCCAACTCCCATAAAGACACTGTGGAAAGGGGCACCAGTACGTGGCATTTCATAGCAACCTCTTCTTCAGAAATGCTGTCCTTATCACTTCCTCTGCCTTTGCTTCATTAGTAACAATAAAACACCTCTGAGGAATGGACAGAATTGATCAATTAGAAGAGAAATTCCAGTATGCCCCTGGCCTTGGGGTCATGGGAGACTGGGAGGACAGATTCTGTTTTACTTGACCTTCAGGTCTTTCCTAGGAAGATAGGAGATCTCACAATTTCTGTCACAGTAACCAAGATCCAAAAAATATGCCACGCTTCCACTGCAATTTTCTTTCTCAGATGTGCCTTTTTTCACACGTTTGCTTCACATTTATAGAGTGAGAAAGAATGCACACGCATACATGCACATACACACAGCTGCAACCTGGCCTTAACCCACACACTGCATTCAAATCCAGGGATATATTTAGTTAGAGCAGGAGAAAGGAAAAGAGAATTAAAGAAAAAATAATTGTTGCTGTAACTCTATCTGGATTCCCAAACACCTGCACCAGGGTTTCCCTATATTTCTGCAGACGTTTGCATCAAAGATACAGCTGCCATAGCACTCTCACAAGACCTTAGTCTTCGTTTGATTGTGATTCTGTTCTCGTTTCATTTTCTCTTACTCAAAACAGAGCTGATGCCTCATGTGTGCCCAGAGCCAGAATGGTTGACGTCCATGCTCATGAAAAGTATTCAAGGCTACTTACACCAGTTCAACGTCATTTTGTCCAAGGGTTACAAAAGGTTATATGTGCTTTGTCAGTTTAATTTGAATACATGAAGAACAGGCTTAAACCACTCTAGCTGTAATGGATTTTAGATAAGACTGAAAATTTGTGAGCAAAGAAAGCCTAATTCAATAATGGTGTAGTTTTTGGAAGTGCAGACCTTTCTTGCTATTTTAAAGGGTGAGACAAGCTTTAATTTGTGATAATTTCTATTCCCTCTGTAATACTTCTTTCTTGATGAGTACATTAGTTTATCAGATGCTGGGAACTTAAATAAGATAAACAGAGCCAAATTCCCACCTGATGAAAACAACAAAATAGGCTTTTCTCTGATGGGTATTCCTGAGGTGTTCAGAGTCTTCTTCTGCTAAAGTGTGTGAGGCACTGTGGCCCCTTACTGAAAACTGCCTGGCTACATCACAGATGCCTTAGACAAGTAGCAATGGGAGTGAGAAATGCAAGTCAGGTGACTAGCTCATTCATCTTTCTTAACTTAGAAAAAAGAGAGTGGGGACTACCACTCTCTATTTCTACATAGTTTCACTCTCTGGTTCTCATGAGGTAGCAAAAAGTTGCAGATTCTTTAGAGGAAGCCAAGCAAACAATTTCAAGCCGATTTCTTAAAAAAACAAACAAAGAACCCACAGCAAAACAGACCAACAACAGATGAAATGTTTCTCCTTATCTTAGAGATTCTGTAAAAAACCCTTAACTAAACTTAGATTTGGGACTTACATCAACCTGACAGTTTCCTTTAATTAAAACCTCATCCGCAGTTCAACTTAGAAAAAAACACAGTGACAACAAAACCAAACTTCAGAAAACAAATGAAATGACATTGGTTCCTCAGGCAAGGCTCCTTTGTGCTGAATTCTAAAGCACTGGTTATTTAAGGAGAGAATTATGCGAACAAGTAAGATTAAACAGAAGCAGCAACACACCCTGATGCAAGTGTGAGGGTGTTGAAATTGCTCTGCTCTTCTCCCTAAAGACATTTCAGATCCCATTTCTTGAACACTGTTTATGTCGAAAGTGCTCACATTCTGATTTCCTCTACAGCCAGTTCACTGCTCTCTGCAGTCTCTAAAAGAATCATCAAGCATTTCCTCATTAGATAATATCATCACACACCCTAATGATTAGGCTCAATGAGTCACCTTCCTTTTTGGAGCACTGTATTCAATCCAAAATTGTGTATCCTCTCTCCCTTGAAGAGAACTCCCTTCTCATACAGAGGTCTCAGGAGATCGGCCCAGCTGAAGCAACAAGTTCATTAGCCAGCCCATTGTACTGGATACTAAAACCTCTTTGTGTGATTGTAGAGACAGTAAGACTGGTGTTAGGGTTAGGGGTGTTGCATGCAAGGACCAGTGTAGACACTTCAGAAAGGGGAGCCAATGCCTCAGAGAACTCTGCCATTTAAGAAGCAAGAAGCCAGCTAAGCAGTTAGAGAAAGGCTTTGGGGACCAAAAGGGTGATAAGCAATTGGTGTAAATGTGGGGGCTTGGGGTGAGTAGAGAGGAGAGTGTAAATGCACCAAGTATACGGGGAAGAAGACGAAAGAAGAAATACTGAATGGAGATGATTAAAATTTTGTGGTCAACACAGCAAAGGATACTATAAGAGGCAAAGGGATGAGTCCTTCCTTTTTGATTAAAAAGGCCTTTTCCCGCCTGCAGAACAGGTTTTAATATTATCTGTGGTTTTTTTTAAATAAATCAGGCAGCATTAACAATAATTACAACAGTAATGGCATCTCTATTGCCATATGCATTATCCACATTCCCATAAAGCCTATCAACTGTAGGCAGGGGCCAGGGAGAGGGCCCTTCTCCAGGAGCTGTGGCTTAGAAGAGGGTACCAGGGCTGGGCAGCATCTCGCAGCCCTGTGCATGAGCAGGCAGCTTGACTGGGGCTGCAGCCAGGCAGGAAAAAACCTGTCACCCTCACAAAAGTCCTCATCAAAAGGCTTTCCTGCCTCTCCTCTCTAGCAGTTGTGCATGGTGGACTCTTCATGACTTCTGTTGGTTTCATTTATTTTTACTTTTATTAACTCTTCCCCTGGGAGATGACTGTTCGTGTCCCCTCGCTTGCAGATATGTATAGAGCTTCCCTCTCTGCAGCACTTGAATGTCTTGTGTTTTTAACTGCATTTATCCTTGTATTTATCCCTCCCATGCAGGCATTTTTGTGCAGGCACACAGGGCTGAAAATGAGGTAACCAAGTCCAAGATTGAAATCTAGAAGAAGCCTACTCAGGTGCCATTTAATCTTAGCCATGCCTCAGTGCAAAGTTTTTAACAGCTTCCAACTCTTGAGACACCCATGTTTCTGCTTCTGCCCCTGCATCAAACCGAGCAGCTCGCCCATGATAACATTGAACAGCACAGCCCACACCTCCAGCATCCAGAAACTAGGTGAAGAAACGCCTTAATTCCCAGTGGGACACATTCGAGAGGACGTTTTGTGAGCACATGTAAAACTCACACCAAACAAGCTGCTCCACTTTTAGGGATGAGGTTTGCATGCTCCCTCTCACTCACCCAACCCACATGTAGGATGTGACACCATGCAGGAACATGTCCCCACTGTCAAGCTCTAGGCTGTCTGGGCTTGAATACCTGGCTCTCTTGATGACTCATTTCAGCCTCATGGTTAAGGAACTAGTGTGCATCACTTTCCAGTAGCAAATTTCTTCTATGCGTGTACAAGGATGGAGAAGCATTTCTTCCCGGTGACAGAAAACTGTGGTCACTCCAAATTTCTCCTTCTCCTTCAACCACCACCAGTGTATCCTTCAGGATACCTTCTGTTTGAATCCCATTTTCGAGCCTCCCACATGTTTCCTAGAGAGCCCCAGCCCCATCCCTGAGCTTCAAGGCCCACTCTGAATTAGGTACCTCTCCTCCTTTCTACACTTGGTCCCCAGAAACCCTCCACCACCACAGTGAGTTTTATAGTAGAAGATGAAGATGCAAGGCCAGCAGCCCTGTAGCACAAGTACCTGTTCCAACTCTTCCCTCCAGCATCATGGGTGCTGCTGCACACAGAGGAGTAGGAAAGGTCACCAACTTGAGAGACTGAGTGCTGGTCACATAGAGGAGAGCTTCATACCTGGTATATCTGCTATACCAGCCGTTCAATGTGATCTTTAAACAAAAGGTTGCTATAATCACTTGCTGCAAGCTCTTGCTGAGGACAGTAGCTTGCTTGGAGCTTACTTGGAGCTTGCTTGTACTCTTCATCTGTCTTTCTAGTCCTGGGGAAAGGGGTCTCTTAAGCTGCCTTCCTCATGATGCTGAGGACTTGTGGTCCACCTGCCTCTTTGGACCCAGGATATTTGTCCTTGAGAAGGAGATTTCACTCCCACTCCCCTTTTCTCAAGCACTACTTAGGTTTCATTGTTCCCATCATCAAAGAAGGACCTTTACAATATGGCCATGGAAAGTCCTGCTCAACAGAGGAGGTTTACTGCTCCACAAACCAGAGAGAAGTCGCAGTTGCTCTGTTTTCTGTCTGATCTGCCTTGATAATTTGTTGCTCCCAGTTATCCGCCTCCTCCTAGGTCTTTTCTCTGGAGGAGGTACTCTTGTCTCCCTGTCATTGTTTCATAGACACACGCTTAACGATTTCCCAATGGTAGTATGTGGCAACAATGAATCCCCAGTGCACGGAAATGCACATGAAATTGTATTAGTCACAAGCAATTAGGCAACACACAGTCACCATGCAATCAGGGGAAGCCTAGATAAAGATTATTGAGGCGCAGAGGTTTGTGATGAACCATATTGTCACCCCCAAATGCTAATATAGGAGAAATGAAGCATTTTTTTTTCCTGAAAGGGGTTGTACCGGGCAAATTTTTCAATTTGAATTGTATTTTAAAGGTTGGAAAATGCTTCCTTATCATTTCTGAAATGAAAAATTCATTTCATTCAAAATGACTTTTGATTTCACAATTTAAGCTAATGAGGTTTTTGAAAGTTTTTTTTTACATGGCTGAACACAAAACACTTCAAAGTTACCAAAATGAGGCAGGGCTGATTGCCCCTGTTGAGCTTTTTTTTCTCCCCTGTTTGTTTGTAAAAATGCTCATCATCACCTAGATTTGCAATTAAGGAAAAATGTTTAAACATCGAAAACATTTGCAGGACAGAGCAATCGCGAGTTGCTCAGCTCTAACGCAATGGCAATTTCATCAACCCCTTGTTACACCATTGTGATACGCAGTCTTGTCTTTTTGACATCTTCCAGAGGATTATTTTATTCCTTAGAGAGATACCTGTCTATGCACCTATTTACAAGCTACAAAGCCATACCAGACCTTTCAGAACATTTGCTAGACCATGCAGGTCTGCTGAGATGGAGGAAATGGATGTGGTTTGATTTGCCCAAGTTTGATGTCATCTCAATGGGGCTCAAAGGGTATTGACTTTAAAAAGGGAGTCTTTTGTGTGTTTTGCAGGCTCCAAGTAAGATTTCCAGCACTGATTTGAGGCTGCAATCAGTGTACTACCCATCATTATAATTCCTTTATAATAACTAGAGACATATTCAGTAGCTCAGCATGTTTCCCATAGGTGGAATGTTTGCACACACTGTCGGTGCTGCTGGCAGGATGCTCCTTGAGACATGGGACCTCTCCCATGGAATGTTGGGAATGCAGCCACATAGGCTTGTGGAAAGCACCCCAAAACTTCCTACATGGTGCCTTGCTGACCTCCATCAAGCCCTCTCTTTGGAAAAATAAGGCCAAGGCGGACTTAAATGGTTATCACACTGACCAGTGTCACTTTTGTGTTTCCTTGGACTAGTTCCTGCATTTGCACCTCTTACCCTTTGATCTATACTTCCAGTGAGTTTTGAGGACATGCAATCTCTCTGCTTTATGTGACAGCATCTCACATAGTAAAGATCCTGACCCAGCAACCTCAGTGCTGCAGTAACACTTCAGTACAAGACATTCCTCTGAAAATACCTACAGCACAGTGAGTTCTGCCTAGTAAGACACATCTGAAATTCTGATGGGTACCTGTGCACACGCCTACAGCATCCAGCAGCCAGGGAAGCCCCTGCTGTCTGTGTGAAGCCTGCAAGTTTGAACAAGTTGTGTGCTGCCCAAAGCATTCAGACACTGTAGCAGGGCCACCCTGCAGCAGAGCTGAGGTGAGGTCTCTGAGCACTACTGAAGTGTCTAGTGCTGTTGTACTGCAATGTCCCTGGATGTGTTGTGCACTTTCAGGAGCCATTGGAGTGGGGAGAGACAGCAATAAACAGAGACCAGCAAAGAGGAATTGCTGGGATTAACCTTGTAGGTCCTGCTTGCTTTTTAGCTACAGCCATGACTGAAGCAGTCTCAAGGGTTTTGCTGATGGGATGTGTTGGAAGTGCTATTGAGTAAGCTTCGTTTTGTGCCTTTCAGTTACCATGGGATGAGAGGCTGTTGGAGGGTGTCTGACCTTTGGTGTGAATGTTCTCTGTGGGGCACAAACATGGAGAGTAACTTAGTCTGGGAACAGATGCCAAGGATTCTGGATTCTGGCTTTAGTGCTTTTTAAACCATCAGTTTTTCACCTTTGTTATACAGCACAACTTATAACCTACTAAGAAATGCTGTTCCTGATGCTGACCAGAAAAGTCCATTCAAACAATTTTGCATAACACGGATGAAAACACAACTACAATGTGTTACAAACCAAAGTAATCCTAAGTGAAGAACTGAAAGACTGGGATCCCTGTAAGACAAGTCTTATATAAGGGCCCAGGCTTAACAGGAGGGGAGTGATGACTATAAGAGGAGGCTGCGATGTCACAGCAGCCATTGAGAGTTTGAAAACAATTTGTTTTGAATTGTCTCACATTTGGCCTTTTTATTGTAAGAACAACACAGATCATTAGACAGAAAACGCAGAGTAAAAGCCCACTAACCACAAGCTTTTCCCAGCAAGAATAAATACGTTTTAAAAAAAATTCAGCCACACCAAATCCCAACATATTGAATACGTGTTGTCTTTTGAAATACTGGCATTTCAGACTCAAGAGGCAGGGCTGCTCACATGCCCAGCTGGCAGAGGCTCTCTGAAGCAAGAGTCATATCGGTCATCTGACTTCCATCTTGCACAATGCACAGCTCTGCCTGGCCACGCCGACGCTGGACAGGGGGAAAATAACCTGAGCTTTACTGAAATGCACTTGTTACAGAGATGCCTCAGTGTTGGTTCACCACTGTGTTTCCGAAAGATAAATTTATTAAAGATACATGGTGTGCTCAGCTGTATGAAGTGTTCTCTCTGGCTGTGAAAATGAACAGGAGTTAAATAGCTCTAAAGTCATTTGTTCTTGGACTCGTTCTTCCATGTGGGCCATTATCTTTCAGAAAGTCTAAACTTGTGTGCCTTAGGTGACCTGAAAGGTAAAGTGCATACATGTAAACACACATATGCACATGGATATAGAATCATAGATGAGTTGAGTTGGGGAACTGGGCGCGGAGACATATGCAGGGACACCTTCCACTAGATCAGATTGCCCAAAGCCCCATCCAACCTGTTCACTTGTTCGCTACCCTTACAGTAAAGAACCTCTTCCTCATATCTCATCTAAATCTCCTCTCTTTCAGTGTAAAGCTGCTATCCCTTGCCCTATCACTACGTGCTGCTTGTGAAAAGTCCCTCTCCATCTTTCTTGCAGGACTCCTTTAGGAACTGGAAGGTGGCTATGTACATATGGATGTGTATGTTTCTACACACATGATGGAGATACATCCATGTGTGCATGTTTTGGAGAGACTGGTCCTCATCCATTGATTCAAAGAGCAGAGGTCTCCAAATGAGACCCAGACATCACTTGCATGAAGAACATCTCCCCAAGGCATTCTGGTTAGCTCTCATGCCCCAGTACCCCTGATTCTCAGAGACTGAAGGGCAAAGTCATGGCCTATCCTTGGTGCAGCTGAAAAGCACAAAAAACTGTTTGTGGTTTTGATTGTTCCCCAGAGACCTATACCCTTGCTCAGATAGTCCCCCACACCACTGTCAAGCCCATGACTTGTACCCACAGCTTCTCCAAACATTTTGATTAACAAAGCTGGCCTGACCAAGAGGAAATGAAGCTTTTCTTTTTTTTTTCTTTTATGAAATCATGCATCTGTCTGTCTTGTCCTGCCAACCACAGAGAAGAAGTAGTTACTGGATCTTGTGGTTGCCTCCCATCACTCTATGAAGCAGTTGTAGAGGATGGTGCTTAGATGGCACGAAGGAACATCAGGAATTCATGCCCACACACAGTGTGGTCTCACAGGCTTCAGATGATTGTTCCTTAGTGGTCCTTGAGAGTCCTTAAAGTACACATAGGTTTATGAACCTGCCCTGTTTCCATGTTTGTAAGAGTCCTCGTCTGGCTTTCTTTCAGTGACTTGCAGTGTGTACCATGAGTGCTAAAGAGAAGCACCATAAGCACCTTCTAGTGATTTAAACTTTGCTTGTAAAAAAAAAGCCCAAAGCAGCTTGCTATTGTGTAGGCTCTACATGAGAGCACCCTACTTCACTCTAGAGTTGGCTATTATTTAAATATGAAAGCATTCCTCAAGAGTAAAGAAAAATAGTCTTCTTTCACACTGCCATTAGCATCAAGAGCTCAAGGAAAACTCTCTCCCAATAAGAGTAAAATGAATGCTGCCTATGATAAGCCATCTCATTTTCTTTCACACATACACAGACATAGTAGTTTCCATACCTGTGTGTGTCCTCAATGAACTCATCTGTCCTGATACATGAGATTCAAGCCAGAATAACTCCTTTACTATTCTGCTTCTCAGATATCTGTCCATACCACAGGCAGATGCTGCTCAGCTTCTGGAGCTCCTGTCTTTTTCCAAGTGGAGGAAACTTTACTTAGGAAGAGTTTGCATAGGAAGAGTTGGTATGTAAAGGGTTTACATCTCAAGGGTTTTTTTCTCTCTGTATGAGCTTTTACTTCTCTCTAAATATGACGATGAAGCTCTGTAAATTGCCATACTATGGATGAACCCAGTCTCCTGAAAAACTTGTTTCTCCATTGACCTTTTCAATCCATTGAGCTTTTATGTGACTTGGGTGTCAAATATTTATACAGTAAACATTCAGTGTACAGATTGTTGTTAAGACTGCAAGCTCTGTGGGACAGAGGCTGGTTCCCTATTGTGCACCTTGCACAGCCATAGTCAACACAATGCACAGCTATAGCAACAACATTCCTATGGTTTTTGAAGGCACAGACTGTGACTGATTTTCTCAGGCACAATGGAGCTGCTAACATCAGTTGATCTGAGAAAAAAAAAAAAGTTTCCAGATTCACCTTCTCTGCAAAGTCTGAAGAGAATGGAGGGGGTGTTGAATTCTATCATGACAATATTACAAAGAAGATGAGTCAAACATGCCACAGGGGTGTCCATCAAAGAGTAGAGATAAAAGCACCGAATTCCAGCAGCAAATTGTGCCTGGCAGACAAGGTGAAATAATGCTGCTTGAAGGGAGTGAGGGGAAGTGTCACTGCACCCTGGGTGCTAGAAGTGTCTCTGTGAGCGCCAGAAGAGTGAAGTTGTCTTTGCTGCCACGCTGCAGACTTTCTGTCTGACGCTGGGTGAGTCACTGATGTGTGGCTCATTGCAGTAGTGCGAGTGCCTGACTGCTGTGGAAATCAGTGCAGGTCAGGTGCTGAAAAAAATCTAAGGATCTGAGCATCTTCCCTCCCGTGACGTACAGATAATGTTTTCTCCGTTCCTTTATATGGTAAGGTTTTTGAGGAATGAAGCACTTTGTGCTCAAGGCTGCAGCCTCAAGTCTTGAGCTCTGGGGACACCACTGTTCTTTTTGCACAGCAGTAATCGGGGAAAAATTCGGCTTGTTGCTTATAGGCAGGGGACAGCTTGCAAACATTGCAACCTCAACACAAACTCCTCTTGGTCAAGCAGAGAAGCAGGTAAAAGCCCATGTGGGTCCAGACAATACACAGCAGACCATGACCTGGCACACTCCTGGGGCCTTACCTCTGCAGCAGCACAGAGGGAAGGGAGCTCTGCTGTGCTCTGCTTCATGCAAACAGGGATTGCCAAACTCTTGTGGGGCAGTGTTTGGGCTCCCTTGTTGCAGAACACTAGGCAGAACCACACCATCCAGGAAAGCCTACCACCTGCAGATACCGGTGTCTGCAGGGCACGCTCTGTGGCCAAGGACTCTCCAGACAGCCCTGGAGGAAGCTGCCTATGCTGTGAAATTAATTTTTTAACCAAGAAAAAAAAGTTTCCTTTCCTGTAACCCCAGACTTATGAGTCAGCACTTCACACGTCAATCACCTACAACAAAAAAGAAAGAAGAGCAATTTTAAGATTTTGTAGGATAGAGGGAAAGTAAAGGGCAGACACCGGTCACAACATTCCTGAGTTAAATGTATTCTCTTCCTCTGCTTTTCAAGTCCCCAAGAAATGGTCTTTATTTTGGTAGAGTCTTTTGTGTCTAGTAACTCTAGGCCTAGAAATTTATGTTTGGTCTCAGGTTAATGTAAAATATTTTACAGCGAGAGAAACTAGGCATAGATAGCTGAAATAACTTAGCTATGTCTTTAGTTCCCCATACTGACTAGATCATGATACTACCCAAAAGCAGCATGTGAGCACTCCTTCCTAGGAAATGTAGGAATTCAAGTAAGAGTACCAATCTCGTTTGTGCAATAAGCCCAAGGGCTTTAATTTATACACTCTTTGGTAATATCTGTGCAGCTCTAGACTGTAGAAGAAAATTGCTTAGACTCATAAGGAAAAGTCATGCAACCCACAACCTCAATGTCTAACAGTGCTGGTAAGCACTGGCTGAAGTCATGGAGGCTAATGTGGACTTCTTGAAGTGCCATGTTAGCAGTCGTTAACTTCACAATGACTTTTCCGGTCTCCACGGGACGCTTGACCACCACTATGATGTAGTGAAGTGGTGGCAAAGGATGCAGGAAATTCTCACAAGGACAATGCTGTGATGAGGAAACAAACAAGATGAGCAGTTAATGAAAGGAAAAAAGCACTGAAACTCCTCAGAATATGTGAGGAGTTTTCTGGTGAGTAATTGCAACATTGTAGGAGCAGAAAAATGAGTCATTCTTGCTCCACATGAACTCCTCTCATCCTGCCGTCATTTACAAACCAGTGCAATCCCATGGAATCTCTCAACAAGGGATGGAGTAAATGGCACTTCTTCTGGATGGAAGAGAAGGTTTCAGCCTTTGTCCCAGACACCTTTGTCCTGAAACCTACCAAGGAAGGCTGTGGTGATGCAAAAAGTCATTAGGGCCCCAAATGAAAACATGAAACACCTATGGGCTATGCTCTGCAAGAAGAGCTGCCATCCTCACTCAGATGCTATCCTCACTCAGCTGCCATCCTCACTCAGCTGCTAGCAATCTTCATGCAAATACATTAGCAGTCAAAAACTATATGAGGGATTAGGTTAGCAACACCTTTCCTTTTCTTCCTCCAGCCCTCAGCTGCATGAGCAGTGCTAAGTGCTGTTAGGCAGATGGGAAAGTTGCCTACCCCGTCTTCTTTGAAGTGATGCAGCTGGGTAAAGTACATGGGGTGAGTGAAAGTCTTTGTTATGATGAGCTGGTCAGTGGCTCTTGCACAGGCCACCTCACTGGAGAGTTGTGACTGATATTTGTAAACACATTTCATGCAAACATCGTTGTCCTTGGCAGCTGCTGTAAAAAAGCTGCAGCTTAAATGAGCGTCTGGTTCCTCTGTCTTTCCTGTGCTATGATCTCATGTTACAATGTGAGAAAACTTCCTATCTGTGTAGAAGGGAAGCAGGGAAGCCCCTGGGGACATGAGGTGGATTTTCCCTCCTTCCCATCAGGTACTACTTTTAGTATAGGGCTGGGGTGCATCCAGAGGCCTTGGTGTGGGTTAATTGGGGGCTCCCTGCAGCCCCACTGGTGGGATGCTCGCGCTCTATACCCCTTGCTGCATTATGCTTGCAGCATGTGCCATAGGTTCTCTGAGGTCCTGCTGCTCACTTTGGGACCCTTCTCTGCTCCAGCATGGCTGGATCCCGTAGGAGAGCAAAGTAGGGGAAGAGCAATGTCCAAAGCCAGCTCCCATGAACAGTGTGTGGTGGGTGCTGATATTGTGTCAGGCAAAGTGTTCTGGCAAGCTATTTTTTTCCATTTTTTCTCTACCAAGATCTGGGGATTTTAATGTTCTCAGAGGCACCCCTGCAGCAGTTGTTTGGGGAGGAGGGAAGGGTCTCGCCTACTTCCGACAGCAGGGATTACAGAGGTCTTGTGACTGACCCAGCTGGGCCCAGAAAAAGGGTACATTTCATAGCATCCTGGGTCCAGTGCCAACTGCAAGAGCAGCAGGATCTCATGCAGATACCTTTGGGATCCAGATGGTTATTTTCATAGTGTAGCTGTGCTTGGATTTGTTTTGTGTCATTTTTTTTCTTTCTTTCTTTTTTCAGGTATAGTGGATTAGTCCTGGCTAGTGCAATTGTTGTACAATGTTCTGGTTCTGTGTTGTACAGGGGTTGGCAATGGTGTCAGGAGACGTGCTTCTTAAGTACTCTTATTATTTATCCTCATTGTACAAGCTGCACCAAATAAGCACCAGGCATTTCCAGAAATTGCTATTGATTGGGCAACTGCGTTTACGAAGTTAATCAATAAGTTCCCCCACCATATATATATTTGTGATACAACTGCTCTCTTTGTGTGCTGTGTGTGCTTTCCAGAGCTTGTAATTTGTCCAGTGTAAATAGCTGATTTCATCCTTTTTCCTGGGGAAAAAAAAATGGTGCTGCTATTATAACACCATGCCTCTTCGGGTGAGGGAGGTGTATGTGTCTTCCTGCCTTTAGGGCGGGTAATCTCACCCTTCACAGGAAGAAGATGAAGGGATGGGAAAGAGCCTTGTTGTTTCCTGAACACCACAGTTACTGAAGTCTCCCGTGGCTTTTTGTCCTTTGGCCTTTTTATCCTACTTCTGTTTCTACCATAATAACCCCGGTTCTCTTCATGCTGCTCTTCCTGTGACTTTACGACACGGAAGATAACGCTGTAGCTGGGACAGAGCTGTGCTAGTTGGCCAGCCAGGACACACGTGCTGTTTGGCCAGGAACCCGTTTCCTAAGGGTTGTGAATCATATGCCTTTCCACAATAGGGAGCTCGCCTGGACTTCTATCTCCACTCCTCCATGTTTTTTCTCAAACCCTGTGGCTACTTCTAGTTGCTGAAGTTTCAATCCCTTTTTCAAATGTGATCAAATTGAGGCAAAAGGCTCAGAACCTTTGTTGAGGCTGGATGGCAGGAGGGTCACCTGAGTGTCAGTCCAGAAATTGTCATCTGTGTGAATGGCTGAATTGCCAAAATACTTAGAGTTCTACTTAGGTTTCAATTTAAGAAGAATTTGGATAGCTTCACCTTCTTATGAACAGCCCTGCATTCCTGATTTGCCTATGGTAAGAATGAGAAAACACACAAAGCTCTTTTAAAGGATTTCCCCAAAAACTGAAAGCACCAGAATTTTGCAAGAGCTTCTTTTTTAGTGTGGGACAATGACTAAAGAGACATTGGCTTTCCTTCCTCCACTCCAGCTGACTATGCCCTGAATGAACTTGGTTATGTGAATGCCCCTCAACTCTGTTCTTTAAGGAAAAACAGACCATTTGACTTTTAAAACCCAATGGATATCATATTTCTTCCTGGATTTTCCCCCTTTAATTTGTACAGTCACCACAACTGTCCCCATTTTAGATGTGTTTAGCTTTCCTCTTCCATAGAGATCAGCTATGGGATCCAGGATGGGATTTAAATGAACAGGCTCACATTGGCAACATTTTTTCCAAGGTTTTCAAAGTACTCTGATCATAATTCTAAGCAAGGCCAAAAAAGAGATAGTGCAAAAGATGGTGTGCAAGGATGTTAATTCTTGCCAAAATAGTAATACTGGTGTCTTTATTGTATTCCTTCAGAAATTTTAGAACTGTTGGCCATCTTCAGCGAATCTAAATAGTCAAGCAGAAACATAAATAATCTTGTTACTAAAAGCTTCTTGAAAATCAGTTGTCAGTCAATAGTGTGCCCTGTATACAAGTCTCTTGGAATTGTCAGAAGCTATAGGTACTGTTTGGCCTGCTAGATGACTGGGAGCACAAATGGCCTGCAACAAACCACAACAAATGCTACTTCTTTCCCAGTTGATAGTTACAGTACACAGGAAGTAGGTGAGTGTATTGGCATAGGGGTGAATTTTGGGGATGCTATTGATACTGGGCTCAGAAAAGGGTAGACTGTGGTGAGTGTAGAGGGTGTCTCAGAGCCCTTTATGAAAGTGAATGTAGGGGACAAGAGGGAAGATGTGCTGATGGAGTGAAAAGACCTGAAATGCAAATTCTTAGATCTTGAAAAGAAGGAGGATGAGGCCTGGAACAGCTTGGATGATAAAATACAGGTATATGATGAAATACCCATTTTTTCATTCTGAAAACTCCTATTGCCCACTTTTTAACAGCTTTTTAAACAATACAATGTGGCTTTATTTGGCACTAGGTGCAGGATAATGGTATGTCCTAAAAAAGTCAAATTGACCTGTGTATAATTAATGCTCCTGCTTAATATACATGAAGGATTACAGCCAGTGGACATAAGCTCCTAAAACCTGAACCTTTGTCTTCTGACTTTGCCCGAGATTACTTTAATTCAAAGCTCTAGACACAATTAGCTCCTATTCCTTTTTTCTGCTTCTCTGTATACTTGGTTGCTTGTCCACACCCTCAAGTTTCTTGGATCATTGACTCAGATGTTTTAAATGGAAAAATACTCAGCACAAGTTTATTGCAAAGAGGGTCTCTGTAAATATCTTGGTTCTTTGTATGCAGCTGAGTTCCCCTTTGTTTACTTGACTTCCCCAGTTATTTTCAAGCCACTAAGGTCATTGCTAGTTAATAGTTGGCTAGAAATCAATAGACAGAGAGATGGTTAAAGATAAGTTTTAATAATGGGTGTAATCAAATTCTAGCAACTTTTATCTCTGCTTCTGCCAGTGGTGGGTGGTTTTTGTGCAGTGACTCTATTCATCTTCCAGCTGTACAAACTCCAGGGTGGGCTTTTATCTTTATAAAATACAAAGCAAAAGCTATCACAGCCTGCTCTGGTGCCTGATGGCCAGTGCCCTGCCACTGGAGAGCTGAGCCCAAGTGTACATGGTGCCTTCCATCAATTTCAACAGGATTTTCATCCCATTTTCATCATTGTCCTGAGAAAAGAAAAACCCAAGCCATGGAGTCAGCCAGCGGTGGAGCATTGTCATCTCTTGACTGTTCCCTGAACACACGGGGACATCTCAAAGTCTCAAGGAACACTGCTACTAAATTCAATTAAGTGGCTCCTGCACCTTTAGTTGAGCATTACATTGAAGCTGGCCTGTAAAAGTGCCAAGCTTCCTGTTGTAAGGGAAAACATTGTGCTGATTTATGCCTTTAAGCTCTGAGTTTGCTTGATTTGGAGTGTGTGCTGGGCACTGCAAAAGTCTAATGGTTATCTTTTGCCAGCTGGACATTACCACATGCTAAAAGAGATCTCTCACGAATATCTCTGCTGTTGAGTGATCACTTGAACAAGCATATTCAAAGTGTACTGGAGACAATGGCTGCTGTTGGGCTTTGGATCAAGTGCTGCATGATGCTACATGTGCTGGAGGTTAGTTGGCTGCCCGCAGTTTGCCTGGTGATCCCGTGCCTGGCACCAGGTTCTCTTCCTGAAGGTTTTGCAGTATGTTATTGGACTGTGATGCAATGACATCCCATCCTACTGCAGTAGATTCACCTAAAGAGGTATGGCTGGCACTTTTGTGTGTGCTCAAGCAAGTGACAATCTTACACACTCTACCTAAAGCCCTGACAAACATTTTCACAAATGTGACTGGCCATTGAGATGTCCTGGGCCTGGAGTGCCTGACAGTAATTTGAAAGACTCCTTTTCAGCTCTCTGTTTTGCCCCAGACTTTGTCTTCACCCTCAGGCTAGTTACATCAGTGCTGTGACTCAGTTCCCCAGCAGTACAATGGAAATAGCAACACTGCCCTAACTTGTGGGATTGTAATGGTAAACACTTCTAAGACTGTAAGATACCACTCTCCTGTGATCAGGACAGCCACATCAGCACCTACTGTATGAAAAGTGACTTGAGCTCTTGTATCTGTCCAGTGCTTCAAGGAACAGTTTGACTGGAGGGAAGGCTTTAGGAATGCTGAATCTGACACAAAGTGTGGAAAGGGACTAGGTAACCGTCTGAGTGCTCAGGTTCTCCTCCTGTGAAAACATCAGCAAATCCTGAAGGTCTTGCTATAGTGGCATGTCAATGGAAAACTTGCACCAGAAGCACCAGGCACCTGAGGTTCTCCTGCTATAAGAGCCAGGCCAGGCTACAAATAGAGGAAATTAATTCAGCCTGTGAATGAAGGGATATGAATTCAATCTGTGAGTGAAGAAGAGCTTTGGGGCATAATTATCTATCTAAAACCAGCTGTTTGGGGATTACCTGAAGCCTGCAACTCTTTGAAACTTCTTCAGGGTACAGAGACGTTTCACTCAAACGAGTGCAAGGGTTACTAGGGACTTGGTACCACTGGCTGCACTGCCCTCTCAATGCTTGCAGTCTTCTTACATGCACCACATCTGTGGAGGAATTTCCCCTGCTTCCTGCCATCTCCAGCCCTCCTTCCCTTCTGCAAGAAGTCATCTGCTAGGAGAAAGAGGTGGCCTCTTGCCTAATGGCACCACTTTTCAATCCACTACAGGCAAAGGATGGTTTGGCTACTTTAGCCAGAAAAAGGGGCACCTGCCTGGGCAAATGAAGAATGCTAGGGCATGGTTTCTAATGATTCACTGGTAGAAGAGTGATGTGGAATGCTCATTAATAATCCTACTGGAGATGCACGTTCTAAATCACCCGAGTAGTAACCTTTTGAAGAGCCAGGTGAATGAAAAGTGGCACATGAAAATGGTAGAATGTCTTAGGGTGGAGGGGAGGGTTGTTGAACATCCAGACAGCATATGGAGTCCACTTTCATTATGAGACATCAATGAAAACTGTTCACATGTAGAGTATTTCACATTATTATGTAAATACAACATGCAGTTTCCAAATTAATAAGTGGAGCTGAGTTATCAACCTATGCTGCTACTAGTATGCAGTAACGGGACACCTTGATGGATTCAAGGTGGTCAGGTTTTCAGAGGTAACCTAGGATGCAGCCTGTCTCTGCATTGGCACTATCTAGCACAACAGCTCATCATCCTGTCTAGGAAGTAATTCCTTGTTGGTCCTTCACTTGTAAATAATTTTCAATCCACTTTAGGAGGTAAAAATCTCTGCATTAGTGCTCCTGATAATACATTAGAAGCAGCAAATATCTTGCCTCTGTTCTATCAGCTCCTCTCTATGGATTTTGATCTTGCAGCAGCTGATAATATACTTCTGCTTTCAGTGGGCAAATCACATAATATCTCTCAATCAACCCGTTAAATATAATTTAATTCCTCCTGATCCATCTTCTGGAGCTAGAGACTGTTTGCTCGTCTCTGAGGATCAGCAGGTGAGGGCAGGTTTTCTTGGTGTTTGTGATAAATGTCTGTAAACCTATATATGCTTCATATCCCTGCCTTTGTGCTGTGTGAATGGTGAGCAGTCTGTCACATCTGGCACGAAGCCACACCTGAAACTCAAACCTTAGCTGGGCTGATAAGCCAAGCCATGTAATGAGAAAGGAACATTCTGCCTTGCTTTTGAACACACTCAAGGACATGCACATTGTCAGCTTGTCTGAAGGCAGGAAGGATTTGGATTTGTTTGGAAAGAGGTGAGGGGAAAATAAATAACCCTCCCTGTTTTTTTAACACTGAAGAGGGGAAAAAAAAAGTTTTAGATGTTTAGGAATTGGGATTTGGAATCTGTAAACACTGGGCTCTCACTTGTGGTGAGTAAGGCCAAAATCACAAATGACTTGATGTGGTGGTTGTGTTACATTGCATGAAGAACTAACTGGTTAGAGTTTGTGAATGAACACTACATTTGCCCCAAAACTGCTTCTCTAAGTCCCAGCCTATTTGCTGCTTAGTGTCAAATATGGTTTGAGTTTAGTTGAAAGAAAGAATAGGGATGTTGACATCAAACATTTTGACTTCTGTTTCAAAAGTATCTTTTCTATGTGCAGAACTTTTGCTCGAAAGTGTGGGAAGGGCAAAGTTAAATAACTCCAACCTCAGAATTCTGCTTGTCAAATTAAATGTTTTGAACAGACCTTCAAGAACATCTCCCAATTATCTTTGTTCTTCTAAAATTGTGTGTTTTCCACTTGGTTGTCAAGTGGGGAGGGAAGGAAAATCTGCCTTGTAGTCCTGTCTTAAATGAGAGTATCAGGTAGGAGATCGCATAAAAGTTCCGGGCTCATTACTTTGGGTGCAGCACAGGCAAGTAGCAAAAACAACCTTCCCCTCCCTGACAAACGCCTGAACAGGAATCAGACAGGATGCAACAAGTGGACAAAACGCAAATGGGAGTGTTGGAGGAAGATGAAACGAGGAAGAAGCTGTGCCTTGCCATGGGCCAGCCTGCTGCCAGATGGGTGTGAGGGGTAAGCTTGTGACATAGAGGTGTTTTAAGGAGCTATGTAAAAGATGCTACGCTGCCTGTTGACATGAATTTTGAAGCCCACATGGTTTTAAAAAGAATCTCTGCTGTTTTTGGCATTAATGACTAGTAGTTTCACCAACAAGACCTCAATGCGAATGCTGTCATGGGAGTTTCCACTTTCCTCACCATCTCAGATAGTGCTATAAGTCATGCTCAAAGCTTGTTGACATTGTCTGGGCCCACTGCCAAGGCTCATGCAGGAGCTGTCTGGGGAAGGGAGGCGGGGGGCAGGGGGCTTTCTCTTCTGGGCAGTCAACCCAAAGGCTTTTCATCTTCAGAAAATGTCAGTTAAGAGATCGAAGGTGCTCAAAAAAGCCAACTGCTCCTGATTCCTGTTGTCTGCAAATCAGACCTGTGGGTGCTCAGGTCATGACTTGAATAAACATCAGAGTAGGATTCTCAGTAGCAGCCAGATGCTTCAGTACTTTGCAACCCAGTGGCTCACAGACGCTCACAAAGATGTTCTTGTTGATCCTTCAGCAAGTGCTGGACTAGAGTTGTAGATCTGAAATCCTGCCTGGAGCCTGCAATTCTCAAAACAGCTCCAGGAAACTATATGCCAACTCTTGACTCTGCTCAGCTTCATTTGACACTTTTGGAGATGTGGACTCATATGCAGTTGAGGCAGAGAACAAGGATGAGATGGGAGGCAGTACAAGGCAGGAGGGCAGCTGCCTGTCTGGGCCAAATTGACTTG
This sequence comes from Urocolius indicus, assembly GCA_013401255.1. Classification (NCBI taxonomy): domain Eukaryota; kingdom Metazoa; phylum Chordata; class Aves; order Coliiformes; family Coliidae; genus Urocolius; species Urocolius indicus. Next base: position 788,216 of record WBNH01000456.1, on the reverse strand, counting down.
TGTTTGAGCAGTTAGCCCATGAGAAGCCTGCTCTGCCTTGGCACTAAATCCTGTCCTTGCTCTGGACAGTAGTGAGACCCCTGTAAGAGCTGGTACCCATCCCACAATCTAACCTGTGTAGATTTTCCAGATCACTGGGGCAAACCACAGCAGAAAGTGCTGCTCTGGCAGCTGGAAAGCACTGCTTTTAGGGTAGCCAACAGATGATTGATAGGCATCAACTAAAACAATGTGGTCATGATCCAGCAATTGGTTGACAGCTATCCTCTCAAGGCTGGGGTAAATGTAATTTGCTCCTTGTTGCCATTCAGATCTGGACTTTCCCGGTGTTTTGCTTGTAAAAAGGATGAGTAGAACAGCTACTAAAGCTAAAGGAGAATGCAATTTGCTGATCTCAGAGTTTTGGGCTGCTAATTAGAAGAAAGTTTCTAACTCTCAGATTTCAAAATTGCTTCCCAGCAGGAGCAATGAGTACAAGGAAGTCCTGCCTAAGGATGTGGAATGACAAACTTCAAAAAGTTGTCCCAGTTATGAAGTTTGCAATAGCAAGAGATTAACTGTAGTAATCCATGATCTTCTTGTAAAAATAGCGCTGGTTTCAAAGCAAACTGATCTACAACTTCAGCTCCTTGATATTATCTTTAGATTATTCCCATCTCTAACCAAGCTATTAACTTAAAGAATCAGTTTTTAAAGGCACCTGTGACCTTCTACAAACCTCAAGAGCCAACTGACTTTCTACTTCTCCTTTTTGATCTGATTTGAGGTCAAGATCTGAATTTACTTCGCACTCCAGTCCAATTAAAAAATTCAATTTGTGTCTAAAATTTGTTTGGGAGTCTTTAATTCCCTGGCAGTAGATTCCTCCCCTCCTTGCAAGGTTGTAGGCAAAAACATATTCAGTGTTATAATGACTTGCCAAACTAGCCTAGTGGCTTAGCGGGCTTATGTGAAGCTTACTGTACTCAATGGAGCGTGGTGGGACATCCAGCGTTGTCTGCCAGCTCAGGAGTTGAATCAGTACTATCTGAGTGATGTTATCCAGGATGCCTGGGGACAGAGGAAATTAAAAGTCACTAATGCTTACTGCCCTGAGCCAAGACTCAATTGCAGAAGCACCTGCAGGGTTGACCTGCACTCCTACTCCATTTTTTTTTTTTGCCCCCCTTCCTTTGTTGACTCTTCAATGTGGTTTTATTTCCGAGCCAGTGGGTGGCATAAGGCTGGCTGTGGATGGCTGAAACAGTCAGGGATGTGACAGAATGGGATTCTGCTGATGTGCAGTCTTGGGCTTACTGATGGGAGTGAGGGAGAAGAGTGATGGGAAATAAGTAGCCCTTTCCCTTTTGACTTGTGACCTCATAGTCTGCAAAAAATATGTGAGTGATGGCTTTTGCAGCATGACAGGAAAAGGGAGTGGGGGGGGGAGAAGCAGGCTAAGGCTATTCCAAAATTTTCATAGAAGGGTTTTGTCCAAGGAAAACCTGGAGTTCCTACTGACAAGAGGTTTTAATTTATTGAGAGAAATGTCTACTGTTGAATTCCCCCTTCTTTAGCTGGAAGTTAAACTAAGAGAAATAATTCTGGGTCAAATGAAGCATTTCTCTTTATTTTGTAGGTTTTTAAAAAGGCAATAAATAGGTTCTTTTGAAAGAGATTGGAGCAGAAGTGTAAAATATCAAGGTGAGATGAAAGTTCTGAATTTTTTTTTCTTTTTTGCAATTTGACTCAAAACCTTCAGATTATTCTGAACTGCCGGTGAACCGAAAAATCAGTCATTTGCACTAATGATAAGTAACTGGCAGGTTGTTTTGCCTGTCAAATTCTGTGTCTTGTGGAGTGAGCACATTGTTGTCTGCTGACATGATCTACTGAGCTGTTAAAAAAAAAAAATCAAATAGAGCTCCTCTGTAGTGGCAATAAATCTTGCTGACAGGTGCAAGGGACTTACTGGCTCCTCCTGTCTGGACCATGGGGATGAGGGACCCCAGTCTCAGTTTGTGCTCACAGAAACTGCCACGGCCCAATAAACACCCCAAATTTTCCTCTACATAGTGACTTTTGGAGACCATCCTTGTGATGATTGGCAATGGCATCCATGCTAGGCAGCCACCCATGCTAAGGCAGGACACAATACCATAGAGTGTCCCAACAGGGACTGCTGGAGGCTTGCTGGGCAGGAGATGGGGCTCCTTACTGCAAATGGGGTAAAAAAAATGCTTCAAGGAAGGTATACAACTATAAGTTGCTGAGGGGAAAAGATGCAGTATGAGGATGCAATAAAGGTATTAACTTGTAGCAGCCTAGAATAGATGACCAGGACAGAATAGGGGAATCATAGTAACTGAAACTTTATGGCATCTCTACCAAGTGACCAGGGACTTGCTCAGTGAGGCCAGGTCTGAGCTGGAAGGAAGTTCTGCTGGGAAACTCTGTGGGGGTCTGGGTTTCATCTGAGGTACATCTGGTGGTTGTGGTTAAGGCAGAAATCTGGTAGTTAAACCAAATCAGAGTTTAGGGGTAGGGGAGAAATGAGCTGACAGTGTGAACTAGACCTCTTGCTTTCATGTTTTCTTTTGTATTGATACTCAAGAGGTTTCTGCCCTTACACCTATGGCATGAGAGCTGGGAGCTGTGGGACCAAACTGTTTCAGGAATAAAGTATAAAATAGTCTCTGTATTTGATTACATCTGATGATTCAGTGTTTTAGTTCTGCTAGACCCTGTAGGTTTGCTACTCTGAGGAAAGAAAATCCATCTAGTGAGCATGGCATGAACAGGGACCAGGTCTCGGTCTATCTCCAGCTTGCTGTGACCATTGGCACATCATGTGGATAAAGGGCAAAACTCAGTAACTACATGCAACCCTCCCCAGGGAGCTGGAAGTCTTACCCAAATAAGGCTTATTTCTCAGGCAACATCAGGCCATACTTACTTGTAAGTAAGCATCACTCTGGAAGATAAAACTGGCTGCTGTACACCAGAATAGGATAACATGTGCTGCTGTGCCTCTATTCTCCACTTGCAAAACCAAAATTGTTCCTTTCATTTTCTTGACTTTATTTTTTTTAAACATGAGGTACCAGGGGACTGTGCAGAAGCATAGTCACAGCCAGTGTGGCAGGAGCAGACAGGGCAGGGCTGGAGCAAGTGCTTGTGATTCATTTGCTCTGAAGCTGCATTCCACACACCAGCCTTATTTTTGCCCTATTTTTGCCTTATTTTTAAACACTTCGAGGTAAGAAGCGTCTTGGACCCTCAGTGCCTGTTTGACCAGATCAGATATGAATAACACTACTAGTACAAATAACAGGACCAATAAATGGCTATTTTCCCTGTTCATCCTATTGGGTGCCCCAATACTTTAAGGTGGCATGAGGACTGCAGGAGAATTCCTGCTTTCTGCAGACCACATATGAAGGGTGAGGAGCTAGATTCAACAGCAGCATGGGCTGCCAGCTCTTGCCTTTGTTTGATGGCTGCAAAAAGCATTTATTTTTTGAGTGATGGCTGCTAGTGCCAAGTCCTGTCTGCTCTTACACACTCTTGCAGTTTTCTGCTCTTCTGTTATCTTCAGCAGCCTTTGCCATGAACATGCTGCATGTCACATATTTCTGTCCTGGCTCTCTTCATGGGGAGAAAGGGCAGCAAGTGTTAGCTCTTCATCTTCTAATGTGCTTGGTATTCACACCCTCGGTACTATGCCATATGTGGTAGTTCTCCTGCCCTCTTCACTCTTATCACAAAAGAGACTGGTTGCTCTTCCTTTTGCTGTACTCCTGCTTCATTTGTCCCCTTTGCATTTTCTCGTATAAGGAATAGTTTCTGGTTTTCTGTCTCAGGTCATCATAGAACAAAAAAGACACTTTTTTTCCCTAATCTATTAGTCCCTGAACAGGATGCCATCTCCAAATAACCTTCTAGCCCTCAAGAATCTTACTACCTTTTTCTCCTGCTCCCTACCCTTACCAAGCACTGGCTCATCACTGCCTCTTGCTGACACAGCTCTGCTGGGGTTGAACCAGAAGCTGACTTTCTTGACACCTCATGACAGATTAGGAGTTAGAGCTATAGCCACAGAGTTACTGCAAGAAGTGTCTACTGTGCTTTGTTAATCTGATGAAAATGAAGCTGGAGTAAATTGGTTTCATTTACGAAAGGGCCATTTCTCAACTGTATTTGTATCTAAATTCAATGCAAAGATTCAGTATTTAGTGGAGGGGTGTATATTAGGCTGCAGAAGTCACTATCCCAAGCTGAGGTCAAAAGCTGTCAAAGATTTGGGTGAGTTTCCTTAGGTACATTGGACAGTATAAAAACATAAGGCAAATGAATGCTCCGGGACAGAAATCAACTACCCCAGACCAGTGTCAGCTATGGGTACCGTGCACATTTGAGTAATTAATGAGCCTTTCACAGGCAGTTTGCACCATCTTAAGAAGCAGCAGCTACTGACCATGCAGGACTTTAGCAATTTCCAGGAGGGAAAAGAATTAACTCTCTGTAGTGGACAATGAATTCATGACATCCAGGGCAATGTCTGTACTGGGTCAGAAAAACTTGTAACATCTCTTCTGTGTCCTATCTTTTCAAATAATAGGCTCTGCCTTGGAAGACAGATTATAGGATGTAATTTAGCATCACCAGGCAGAGGATAAGACAGGATTACAGGATCTTTTTCACCTCTCATAACCTGTGCTCTATTCCTCCAGAAGGAAAGTGAGTAGGTCAGTTTGGGGGTAACAGCTTTTTGCCATAAACCTTGCTGAACTTTGAAGAAATTGCCTACGTTGATACAGGAAGGAGTTAAATCCTAGCACAGGGAGGCACAAAGTCTCCATTGGACATGAAAGTCATACTCTTTCAGTTTTTTTAGCTTTCCTTTATGAAAGTGGCAGGACTTTGTTTACACTGAGCAGTGAGAAGCCAAACAAAGATCAACATGTCCTTGACTTTGCTTTGCATGTTAAGCACTGCATATTTACCCCTTGCCACCTAATTTGTGAATTCGCCAGGAATCAAAACATCCATTTAAACTAGCCAGGAAGACAGCAAAATATGACTAGAGCTAGATTATCTAATACATGGTTATGATGTACTGAGAGTGGCTTTGCTAGGTCTGATGAAGTATAAAAATGCAGCTAGACAGCAGCAGGGGAAAAAAAAGAAACTTATTTGCTTCATAAGATGATGATTGGTAGAAATTAAAATGGAGTCTTTCAGATTAATAATATTTTCCCTGTAGAAAGGCAGTAGAAGCTTGTGGGGGAACCCAAGGATGGATGTTAGTCTCCTTTGAGGCAGGTTAATCCCACTCTTACTGAGTCTCTCTTTCCCAGGGAGGAAGTGGGCTGCAATGCAACCCCTGGGCTCACTGCATTGTGTGGTGGGAAATACAGTCCAGCTGGAGATCACAGGAGGAGAGACCTGCATTCTTCAATGTCCATGCAAAGCAAAGATTTTTCAGAGGCAGAAGAATGAGTGGTCAGCATGGTGTGGCAGTGATGCATGAGCTGTTGCATGTAGGCTTCAAGATTTCTTGTTTTGTAGCTGCAGTTGTTTTGATTTGCTCTGAGTTGTCTCATATAGCCATGTATAGAGAGGAGAGTCTTCCTTGCTTAAATTGTTCCTTACATTTGTTTGGTTTGACCCTAGAAATGATTTAGTAAGTCACGGCAGGCTTTAAAGTTAAATTCAAGTCTATATGAGAAATGCTGTAGAAAGAGGTTTTTACACAGCTTTCAGTTTTAATGATGTAGGAGCAACTCCAATGTTTTCTCCATATGTGCACCTTGCTGTTTCTCAAAGCTTTATGTTCAACAAGAAAAAAAAGAAAGATATTCTCGTCACATATCTCAGACCAACATCATTTTATTTCATTTTTCCCAAGTATCATTGCAGCTATTGGTATATTAGAACACAGAACTGGGAAAAACTTAACCTGCCCTGGTGATCTGTGCAAGACTTTGGATGTCTCATGACCATTTGACGCCTTCATTTCCCCATTTGTAAGAACAGAAATTGTTATGGTTTTCTACTGTCTTGCAAACACCTTTGAAAGCTGTACAGTGATGCCCACATGACAGTTTAATAAATAATCAATGAGAATATGTATAAATGAAGTAAAAATAACACAAAGATGACGTAAAAGGTGCTTTTACTTTCTACCTGGCTTTGCCATGTGTCTTCTGAAGGAAGGGAAAATCCTGCTACAGCTAAAGCTGCAAATTGAACTCAGCTTCATTATTAGACATCAGAAAATCCTGCCTGGAAGGAGCAAAGGAAGCCAGCCTTCCTACGCATCACTGTCAGGGAGCTATTGCATTCACTCGAGTGTGATGTTAATGAATTAACTCTGTATCTGTTGGGTTTTTGATTCTTATGTGTCAGCTCAGAAAAGGAAAGTGCACAGGATTTTCAGGGTTGTTAAAAAAGCAGCAAGTGATGTCAATCCGAGCCTTGTTTTGTCTACTTTATGCACAATAAAAGCTAATGAGGTTAACTGGAGATACTCATTGTCTTACACTGAGTGCTGTCTGTGCTTGCTCTGGCTCTGGGAAATTTGTGCATAGCAGCAGCTGAAAACTCAGCAAAAAGTGCTTTAACATAAGAAGCAGGCAACATTTGGCCCAGTAATATTGTAATGCAGGTGGCTGAGAAATCACTCACTCTATGCGTGAGGGGGACTCCATTTAAGAGCAACATTTGGAGCTTTATGGGCAACATAAAAGGAGAGAGAATGAGGTTTTTATATTGCTGTGCTCAGTTGTAGAAGAAGCAGGAGCTTGTTTCCCACCCTTTTGCATATGCTTTGGACTGTGCAGGGAAAATGAAAATGTCTGCTCAGAGATTTGGCATGACACTTGGGGAGGACAGGCTGGACTTTTTCCAGAGACACTCCTGCACATCCCTCTGCACATCTCCTGTGATAGAGGTGATTTCATGTGTTCAGGACTGGGCAATGTCAAAACAAAAGCCATACTCTAAAAATAAAAAGTTTGGCTCCTGACTAACAGTGAAATCTCAAAGCAAAAAGAAGTTTTCAAAAAATATGAGCACAATTAATTGCTGCTTTTCTTGTCCCTTGGCAGTTGCTAGAGCAAGTGAAGTAAGATTATCTTCCTGCATGCACAACTCCTGCCATTTTATCATTCATCTTCTGTTTCCTGTAGGGACCCTGCCCCTGGAATATAGGAGGTAAATCTCTTTATTAGAGATTCTTTTCTAATACTCATGGTGGCTGAAGGGAAAGGACTTAGGTACACCTCCTGCCAGGACAAGCTATTTGTATTTTCCTTTAAGCTTTCTTAGTGCCTTAACCTATGATTTTTGTGATATTAGTGGTACAACACTGTCTGCCCTGACACTACAGTGGCTGTGTCCACTCTTTCCTCCAGATGTGCCAGCTCCTCAGCAGTCTTCATCCTTCACTCCTACTGTTAATTAGAAGAACCAAAACATTTCTGCTGGTATAGGTAGTCCACTGACTCTATTTAGCTCATCCAGTAGCTAGATGCTCTCTTTGCAATTCTGAGAGAAGCACCTCTTTTATTTTTATGTTAAACAAAATAGAATATCACCACAAATACCTTAATTCTTTTTTTTTTCTTGCTGTAAAGCTTGACATCTGGGCCTGTAACAGCTCATCAGTGGATTTGTGAGATGAAGCAAATGACATTTCTATATAGAGCACTGGCTGCTGTAGAAATCAGATGGTGAACTGGAACTGCAGAGAATTTGGTATTGAGTGATGATCTTCATCCAAGGATTTCAGAGTACAGCAATCCCTGCTTTGCTGAGACAGATGATGGGTGACTTACTCCAACCTGCACAGCAAAATTGGTCTCACAGCAGAGTATCTCTGGAGACCTGTACATAGGGCACAAGCACTCTGGAGCAGGCATCACATCTCTGTTTTATAAGGCTCTTTGTTGTAAAAAGTCTTTGCTGCTGGCATGGACAGAAGTGCATCTGTAACTAGCTGTGCATGAAACACTCATCTCATCCTTGCCATTCCAGCAACCCACTGGAATGCTTTTCTTGCTCCATTGTTTTGGCAGAAGATCTGCTGCTGACTTACACCTTGCCTTCCTTCACTCATGCAATTTGAGCAGTATTCTGTATAAACATTGTTTCTGTGTGTTAAAACACAGCATGGTGTCAAGGCAGCACTCCTGCTCTCTCCTGACCTCAGCAGCACTGCTCCAGAAACAGAAGGAAAAGCCTAGAGAGTTGCTCCCAACCAGAACTGTGGGACTACAAAGTCAATCAAAAACCCAACAGCCTGAAGTCATCTTCAGGTGACCCCAGAGCAGTCCTAGGCTGTGCCTCCGAGTTTGACTCCCGCCGCGGTCGGGGCGGGCGATGCCCGGCGCTCGGCCCCAGGCGCAGCCGCCGCCCGCCTGCGCTCTCCCCGGCGCTGGTGCTGAACCGCGCCGGTACCTCTCACCCACGCCTCTGCGATCCCAGCAGAGCTCCTCGGACCGCCCTTGCGCTTAAAGGGCGTTTTATCCCTGACTGCGATGTCTTTCTCTACGAAGGGACAGGAATGTTCATCTCCTTGTGCTTGTAAGCAAGCGAAGCTCTCAAAGAGCAGAGGCACGCTGCTGTGAGTATCTTTGTGGTTCCTCTAAATTGTTTAGTTCAAGTGCCTGGCAGTAGTGTTATGTTCTTGCTGTTGCCTCTCCCAAGGGATTTTCAACGACAAGCTTCTCATGGTACACCCACGAGAGTCTGGTGAGTTCAGGGATGCTCCTTACAGAAGCTGTTTGGCAGTGTGCTGCTGTGGGGATGGCAGGAAGTGTTGGAAGGAACGTGACACAACACAGTGCACCTCTTCCTAGTGCTAGTGATCATCTGGTTGAGACACATGAAGATTTTCTGATTGTCAGCAATTCTGCCACCTCTCTGATTCAGGCATTCCTGAGCAATGCCTGAATCTTACTCTTCTCCCTTTAATCTCTGGAGGGGCTGAACACTGCCAGGAAAATTCTGCCCATGATGATGTGGTGCTTAAACCTTTTGCAAAGGTAATTAATGTGCTTCAGTGAAGGCAGACATTTACACCAGCTGGAAATCTAGTTCTATGCTCCAGTGAACATATTCAATAGCAAAGACATTCAGACCCAGCTGCACCATCTCAAGCCACATGTGATCAAATTTCTCAAGTCAGTAGCAAGAACTTGCTGATTTCTAGACATTCCATGTCTTGCAGAAAGATGGGACTGGTGGTTGTCTGTCAGCATTGTGCTTCAGCCCCTGCTGGGACATGAGGGTATCAAACTGGTGGCCTAAGGGGAGTGCCAGATATCCATGGCCATCAGCTCTGTGGCAACACTTTGCTAGAGAAATAGAATTTGTTTCTGTTTCCTGCTGCCTTCAATTTTGGGGAGTTATACTGCTGTTTCGTACTTCCAGCTGAGCCTTTTGGAAACAACTGAAGAGCTATAAAAGTCATACTGTTATTCATTGAGATCTCAATTTTGTTATTATATAGAAAAAAGATTATCACAACATTCAGCTATGATTATTTTTAATGCAACCTTTCCACTTATTGCAATGGCTTTACATACAGATACATGTAAATACGCACACATAGATATGTATGAGTTACATTTAGTAATTAAAAAAGACATTTATTTGTGATATTTTTGGGGGGGGAGAATATCTCAATGTGATTTGTTTCTGACTGGAAGCCATGCCATGCTGTAAACACTTCAAAATCTCCTGTGGAACCAAAGGCACATCCTGTACCCTGCATGCAGCACACCTGCCTCTAAAAGCGATGGATGGGGCTGAAGCAAGTTTCTGACTCTAAAATTTAGTTTGGCAACCATTAGGAGCTATGTGGGTATTAACCAAAGCTATCTCAATAGCTATGAAGATGTTTTCTTGATGTGGGACCCTACTCTGTTCTGTTGAAATGAAATGGCTTATCTATATCCTAAAGAGAATTCTTGCTGCAAAGTACAGGCTGCTTCACCTCAAGCACAGATGCCTGGAAGGAGGAAAACTCAGCTCCGTTCCTGCTCTTTATGTATGCTCTCAAGTGACTTTCACTTTCTTTCCTGTTTTACAATAGAGTTCACAGGTGAAGATAGGTCCCTGGTTTGGTGCTACAGGTGTTTTTGAAGCTCCAAAAAGCAAATACATGACAAACCCAGGACAAACTGGCTTTGCTTTCTGGGAAATTCTGCAGGGAAGAGTACAATGAAACTCCTCTGAAATAAATAAGGCCTCAAGAAGCACAGGAAAAGCATGTCAGATTGAGTCTATCTTGAGTAGTGTGGAATGATCTGTCAGTGGAAATCTATCTTTATAGATTCTGTTGAGAGCTTCTGTGAGGTGCCCCCTGCAATCCAGCATCCAGGAGCTCTGTGCCTGACAACGCCTCATCACTTCCCCAAGAACAAGGGAGATAAGGGAATAAAAGAATGCCAGAAATGGCTTTATCAATTGGCAGCTCTACATCAGGTTTTCATTAAAACAGTGGAGAGTGGGGCCAGCAGTCTATAGCTTTGCTTGATAAAGAGATTTCTACACATACAAAAAATATCTAGCAAACCAATTGCCTTCTATCTCTGTTGTACAATAGCACTAAGCAGAGGGTGTTAGTCACTTCTGGAAGAGGAAAAGGAATTTTACAACATAGAATCACATCTTGCTTCTCTCTTTCTTTTTTCAAGATTTTGTCCATCTGTTCCCTTTTTCAAAAACAAACAAACTATTAATACAGTGCTTTGGAGACTTCTGTTTGAGATTCTTAAAGTGCTGTACAGATATTCATGAATTTATTTGCCAAGGAAGTCTTTAAGAGATAAATATTAAATTCCTTGCTTCCTGCAGGGCAGTTGCCAGTGAGGCTGTGTTGTGTATGTATGTGTGTGTGTGTGTGTGTACACACATGTGTAGGGCTGACATCGTGACTGGGGTCCTGACTTTGGGCTCTGGAGAATGTGCTGGATCCCCAGGTCTATCTCAGCATTCCCATAACATTGTACATCAACTGCTTAGCTTGTCTGTGTCTTGGTTCCCTTATTTGTAAAACATAGGCCTTTCTGTTCTCCTGCTCTGCCTTGTCCATCTGCAAGTTGTGACTTGACTTCAGCTGATGGGCAAGCACAGTATGATCCCATCCTTGTGGTACAGACCTTGGCCAGGGATCTGTGCTGGGTGGCTATTTCTGCAGTGTGGCATGACCAGTGCTTTTAGCAACAAAACACTTGGTGCCAGACTGGCTGTGCTGAGTACCAATAGCAGTGTAGTCCTGGGAACAGGACTCAATTCAAGCTGCCTTAATGCTTGCTTGAGTTCCTATGCAAGTTTCCTGCCCTCATCAAAGTCTCTGCTGCTGCTGTTGCAGTACCATTGGCCCTTAAGTTACCTTATAGGAGCCAATTAGAGGTCCAGTCCTGTTGTCACTCCATTTCTGTCATTGCAGAACTCATGTAACTCTGAATCCTCTTGGATGTGATGTGTTGCAGAAGGTTAAGCTGACCTAGGTGAACCTGCTTCTGCAGGGGGTTGGGCTAGATAATCTCTAAAGGCCCCTTCCAACCACTATCATTCTATGATCCTATAGCTTGTGGAACTAGGGCCTCTGATCCCAAATCTTACTGCTTATATGAAGGCACTAGAGGCATCTGTAAAGCACTAAAGGAAACATGAGTGATGAGGACTACAAATTGAGGATCTCCCTTAGAAATGACTTCCTGAAAATCTCATTGTTACTTAAAACATCAGAACTAGGAACTGCCAGCCTGGGACAGCAGCCCAGTCATGATGTTCTCTTAGTCATTTTTTTTTTTTGTCCTTTTTCTTGATGGAAGAGACAAAAGGATAAATTGGATAAAATACCCCAGCTGGAAAGCTTTTGTTATCAGGGAAGAAGCAAAGGCATCCAAGAAAGGAAGGAACCAAATGTATCCAGCACTGAAATGTATTCAGGAACATCCCAGTTGCTACTTACTGGAAGTCAAAGCCTTGGAGCCACAAAAAAGCCTCTTAAATCTCTTAATGAGAGAACAGCCAATATAAAGTTTAAATGAAAAATAATCTTCCTTCTTACTCTGTTTTAAAATAGAGCTCATGGTAGTTTTCAAAATACACTCTGCAAGTCTGACTTGGATTGTGAGCCATTTATCCTAAACACAGACTCGTGAAGTTGACTTCATCTGAATAAAAATGGCTTTTAGCAATGCAGTCTGGTTTCTGGGTTCTCTGCATCACAAAACTGTGTTACAGCTGGGCACAGGTTGCAGGTTCTGCTCAGGAGCTCAGAATAAGTAAAATGGGCAGGGGTTTATGTGTATGGTAGTGAGATTATAGGATGTGATAAGTGTAGCAGACTAGGGCTTCTGTCCTAGAGAGAAGGGAGAGATTGCTTGGATGAACTGAGTAGCTACAGAGAAGAGCTGGATCATTTAGAAGAGGGTTGTTATCAAGCTGTCCTCATCCAGGAACAGTAAAAACAGTGGTGAAAATCACAGAATCTTAGAGGGCTGAAACAGTCCTTGAAAAAATCACGTAGTCCACCTCCATTGCTGCAACAGGACCACCTAGAGTAGGTCACACAGGAACTTGTCCAGGTGAGTTTTGAATGTCAAGTCAAGCACTACTGTGGCTCTGACTCCATATGTGCTTTTGTGTTTTATACAACTAAAGGCTCTGCAGTTATTCTGAAACTAAAACAGCTGAGCAGGTTTACAATTCTTCCTCATCCTAAAAATGAAATGAGTGTGAACTATGGACACCGAGTTCATAACCACGTGTCTTACCTTTGTCACCTCTGCTTTACCTTCAGCTTCAGTTCGTATAGAAGGGCATGAAAAGTTAGAAGCTGGTTTGAATCAACAGGAGCAAATTGGATTTTAAGGAAGGCAAAGAGCAGAATCTCAGCGTGCTCATTGAAATAGAGCAAATAGCTTTAAATGTTATTGGGACTTGACTCTCTAGGGTACCCTTTGTTTCACAGTACTCCTAGAGGTGCATCAGGATGAAACAGAACATCCCAGTGCATTGATGCTGCCTCATGCAGAGAGCACAGCAGATCTGCATCTAATGCTGTTCACCAGAAGGCTATTGCCAAGTGGACTGCTTGCAGACAGTTCTGGGCACATCCAACATTCCTTTATCTGCATAGAACATATAAATATCTGCTGAGACACAGTGGCTCTCCAGCCTGACTGTTTACATGACTGGAGATTCACAGGCAAAGCCTCCTGGATGAGAAGACACTTGTCTGAAAGGATCAACTGATCCTTTCTTTGCTAGAGCAGGTGTGTACTTTGGTCAGTCTTGGGGGAAAGTACCTTTCTATTGTATGATAACTGGGGGCAGCAAAGGCTTTCTCAGTCTGCAGGACTGGAGTACCTTCATCCACATTCAATAGGGTGGGATCTAGCCTGAGGTTGTTGGGTGGTTTTTGTTTTTTTTTTTTTTCCTGAACTTGCCACACACATAGGCAGAAAGAACTGAGCTACCTGAAGGAGGAAGTATGGATCTTTTGAGGAGTGTAATGTAATTCGAGAGTAAATGGAGAGGCCCTACCAAATCTATGATTCTATGAACTGTTGGAGAGCAATGGGAAGGGACTTCTGGGCAGTGTGTCGAATCCTCTGGAAGGAGATGGAGGAAAATGAGACCTGAGAGCTCAGTTGTGTTCCTACTGTTCTGTTCTCTCACCACTTCTCATCATAGATCTGTCTCAGACACTGAACTTCTGGGTAGAGAAAGCCTCTCTGCTACAAGATTTCAGAACTACTTGGTGGCAAGTGACATGGCAAAACAAGATATTTTAGGAGGATGGGTGGGGAATAGCAAGAGTTCAGCACAGTGTGTACTGGAGAAATTAGACTGGATATTGTTTCGCAATTTCTTGTCATGACTTGGCGTGACCTCCATTATACCCATGAGATCACCTCCAGCAAGTATCAATAGCTTCTTCCCCTGTGCCTTAATGTATTTTTAATATCATGTGACTGCCAGAAAATAATATTGTTTCTGGAAGCTTTCACTGCAACATTTAGTTATACGTTTATGCCATTGTCTGTGAATTCAGGATCCTTAGTTACCCTGAGCCCAACACCTGCAAAAGGCAGAAGGAGGTTAGAAATATATATCCACAATAGTTTTAAAATAACATTGAAAGTCATTGTTATCTGGCCTGGTTGAGTACAAAGTCTGACACAAACTGTGAAGGGCAATTCTGAGCACCTCAACTGGGATCTTTTGAATGATTCTAACTTACTGATGTAGCGAATTAAAAAACTCTAAATTATGCAAGGAAACTTTCACATAGCTTTAGTTCCAGCTTTTTACTTTGTTTACCTAATATCTCACCTTTTCACAGCACACAGATACTCTTTAGCATGTGAATTACATGCACTCCGTCAGATGGAAGGCTTGCAGTTAGCTTAAATCTCAGATTAGCTACTAGCTTAGGACATAATGTTGCCCATCTTGAATCAAAATTGGGTAGGATTTATGATGCTGTGTAAGGGCCTAAAATGTTCCAAGCAGTAAATATGGATTGGTGAGAAGACCACATGTGAAATGAGTGATGATAAGGACTGTGCCATAAATATAGCTAATCATACAGCTATTGCCTCAACTTAAATCGACTGCATGACAATACCACTTAATGCTCTTGATCAGAGGATCTCAGATCATTATGTAAGGAATTCTTGTTCACATTATACTGGCAGGGAAAATTAATATCTAGGAGATATACTGAACATCTGAGAATGGAACAAACCATTGCTTGTGACACAGAGGAGTGTAAACTTAATTTTCCAATATATCCAGTGTGGTGCCCTACTCACTGGACGGTGCTGCTGTCTGATGTAGACAGCTGGATGTGGTTACCTACCTATAGGCACATATAGCTTATAAGCAGCACAGAAACAGAGCAAGCACCACAACCAGTGCCAGAATTGCCTGGCTGTATGGCATGTAAAAGGACTAAGGGAGAAGAAAGAGGCTCCTTTGAATGGCTTTCCTGGGAAAGGAATGACCTGGCAGGCAAATTTGTTGATTCCCTGTGAGCTAAAATCTCACAAACCTTGGTGTTTTGATCCAATCCTCTCTACTGAGACAAGAGACAGCAGCATGATGTTAGCAGTGGAGCTGTGATCTGGGTTCCATTACTGCTTGGGCTTTCTGTGTCCTTCCTTGATCTTTCTCTGTCCTGGCTCCCTGGGAAAGGACTGCTTCCTGATCCCTCCATACAGCTGCACCTTGTAACTGGCTCAGCTCAGCAGTGAGTGGATGCTGAAGGGATGAAAAATTCCCTGCACCAGGCCCTGAAGTGGTTGACAAGAATGGGTCGATAGTCTGATTCAGCGGCGACAGCACTCCACCCTCCTCTGTAAATGCCTCGTATCTCCTGCTGCCAGTCATGACAGAAATACAGACGTAGCTTTTCTCAGGAGGATCTAAATGTTCTGGTTGCTATTTGGTAAGGGGGATATTTCTCCAATTAATTATTAAGTGGAGCTCTGGCTGGAGGAAGGGGCTGCAGAGATGTCAAAGCGAAATGTGGAGAGCATTTTAACCTTTCTGAAGCTCTCCTGCAATCGGCAGCAGGCTTGCCTTGTGAGTCTTGGCCAGTTCTTGTTCTACAGAACATTGTCAAGGCTGGCCAGCAAAGAATGGCCTCACGGGGCCTCTGCCAGCTTCCATGGCTCATGGGCCCATCTTTCTCTCTCCTTGGCAGCAGAAATATGCTGCAAGGAAACTGCTGCCTACCACTTGAGGCTTCATCCTGCCCTTACTGTCCTAGGATGGGATGGAGAGTCCTGGCTGTGCAGCTGTAGGCATTGGGTGAAGAAAACCTGGAAGAGCAGTTACAGGGACAGGGAGAGGATTGATCACCTAATGAAAAGCATAGTGTGGTCTATTGTATAAAGATGGTAGAATGGAACTCCAGAGACCTGGACTTTCATCATCCATGGGAAAGGAGACTGCAGTAGCCACTTCACCCCATACAATGGCCTTCATTCTTTGTTGGCACCTTCAGAAAGCTGTGGGGCTCCACACAAATCACTGCATCAGCTCATGCCTCAGTTTCTCCAGCAGTAAAATAATATTCTGTTATGTTGGTGTTCTAGGAATGAAAGATACTTTTCAAGGGCTGAAGGGAAGGATTTCAGGGGAAGGATTAATTGTGCTGACTTTTCCAGGTAGAACTTCTGCGGTAGACCAGCACAGTCTGTACTGTGTGAGACACTTACTATTTACCAAGCGCAGGAAGATCTTGCCTAGGCCCTAAGCTCTTCTTTTCAGGTAGCTTAATTGTCCTTACAAAAAAATACAGGGCAAAATATGTGAGACAAGGCTTAGCTCTATCAGTTACCATATGTCTTCTCAAGCTTGAGCTGAGAGAATGCTGCAAATCACCACAGCACTTGCCTGGCCCCATCCTCCACTGAGGACCTTGCCAGAGTACAAGCACAAAGGCCAAAGGTATAGTAAGGTTCTATCAAATTAGAATCTGTCTAATATTGTGTGAGGCTGTGCTCTTCTATTCAATAAATGCTGCAGTCAGCAGGTGTCCCGAAGCTTTTCTGATTTACCTATGTCTTAGCAGCTGCAAATCAAGAATATATAATTGCAGTGGTTTGGTCCTGATATTCCTCTCAGGATCACTACAGTGAAGATGGAGTGAGAGATTTCCTACCACCACAGGGCCAAACTCAACAAACAAATGTCTTAAGTAAGGAACAAGTAAACCAGGAATGACCTCTAAAGGGTTCATTCTCCTGCAGAAGAGGCTTTCCCAAGGCCCTCTCTGGTTTGTTTTCCTGTTACTATTGCCAAGCAGAGCCTTTGCAAGTGCCTTGCTGCCAGTCCCACAGGTGCAGCATCTCTCCTCACTGCTATCACTTATCTCCTGTAGCTCAGGGGCCAACTTGGTGTTAGCCTTTTGGAGGAGCACAGCACAAAGGGACAGCCCCTTCCCACAAAACTTGCTTAGGCCATGTCAGCCTTCACTTCTCTTGTCCCTCTGTTCTTAATTTCCACCTGCAATGCTTTCCTGGGAAATGCATGGTTTCAGGTCCTAGACACTGACTGCAGTCTGGACTCCAGGACTTTGTGCATGAGCACAGCCATTCCGCTGATCTGGCCTGCTCTGTCTAGGGAGATTACTCAAAACGTGTCTCTGCATGAATCAAACCATGTCACCCAGTGCATTCATCCCCCTTCCTCTTCTCCTCAGCCAGTCATCTACAGACATCTCAAAAGCCAGAGTCTTGGGAGGCAAGGCTCCTGGCAGCACACTGCAATGTTTGAGTGAGGAACAGAAGGCTTGCTCCTAAATCGGCATGTCTTTGACTTTCTCCTTTAGCCTATCTTTCTCCTCTTTCTGTGTGGTTGCTGTGGAAAGCCTCAAGGTTGCTTCTGATCCTGTGTGCCCCGGTTTCAGGGCTGCAAGCTCCTTTTGACTGGGAGGGGAGCCTGCCCTGTGACCATCAGATTGCAGCGTAGCTCTGTGTCCTATTGCTAGGCTGAGCCCTTTGCATTTGTGTTCTCTGGTTGCTCCTATCCATGTAGTGTGGTTGGTGATGGTTCCTCTGCCAGCAGCATCAGCAGAGACACAGTTTGTTGGAGGCTTAAGAGGATGAAATTCAGCTTGGGGTAGGAAAATGTCCAAGCTAACTTTTACTATTAAGCTGTCAGCAAGATATGCTGAGGTGTTTAAACACTGACGCAAACACAGAAGAAATAGTTGCCTTCTTCTGGAAGAGGTGAGGAATTTACGACGTAAAACATCCTAGAGCTCTTTGCCAGCCCTTTGTAGGCCACAGCTGTTCCTCACCAGTACCAGCACATGGGTAACCGTGGTGGTGAAAAAGCTCATCTCCTGCCCACCCAAACCCAGATAGCTGAAAACTGAGTAAAGCAATACTTTGAGTAGCACAGAAAGATGTATTCACAGAGCAAAAGGCTTTCCTGCACCTGGGGAGGAATCCCCAGCCTGGGGGTAAAAATCCGATGGAAATTTTGAGAGCTGGAAATTGAACCTGTCCTTTGGGTCTGGATGTGATGGGCTCTCCCAGGAGAGGGGTCAGAAAGCTGCTAAGCCAGCACTTTGCTGTCCAGGAGATGGAGTTTTGTTATTCAAGCCTCCACACCAAAATCAAATATTTGCAAATGGAGGGAAACTTTGCTTCTGAGGATGTTTGCAGTGGTCTTCCTGCTCAGCATTCTGCCAGCAGCTTGTAAGTTGAGCCAGAATCACATGTATGAACATTTTGCTGTTTTTGTTTATCTAAATATTCAGTCTTCTCCACCTGTGCCCGAAAGAGGTACAGAAGAAGCCTTGACTTGCCTCTCAGCATGTTTCCAGAGTTAAACCCAGGCATGGTTGAGGTGCTTAATCTTGCTGTTTCATTTAAAACAGTTGGGAAAAGGGAACATAGAGGCAGTGAGGGGGGAGCTGAACAGGAGGTGAAGCACAGATGTGAGCAGAGCCAGCAGGATTAAAACACGTAACTATATTCTGAGTATTTTGGACAAAAATGTCAACTCCTTTGACAGTGTGGAAACGAGAGGCAGGTTTTTTTTCATGATCAGCTGCAAGTGCAGACTCTCAGTTAAACCCCTACAGCTCTTAGGGCTAGTGCCTGGTTTTGTCACCTATGAGAACAAGTGTTAACAGCCCAGGCCTAGCCCAGAGAGAGCGTCCTGTTACCCCACCGAAACCTCTCCTGCAGCCACTCTTCACTCCAGCAGCTCATGGGCTTTCCTGAGCCGTGCTGCTCTCAGGCTGCAGCTGCTGTACCACATCTGCAAAGATAGGGCTCACCACTGGCTCGCCTTTATTTTCCTAATGCCAGTTTGCCTAATTATAGACCTGTGGCTCTCAGCCAATCAGCTCCATTTTTGAGGCTTGTTATTGGACTTCAGATGTCAGGTTGAATTTTTCCTGACTGTCCATAATAACAGTAATAGCTTGACTTCCACCATGAGACAATTAACCTTCTTAAAGCTTAGAGCCTCAGGCTGTGCCTCAGAAAGATTCCCTCTACAAAACAGACAATTACCTTTACTTAATAACCTTTCTCTTTTTAATCTGATATTAGTGCCAAAGTAAATGTAAAGGGCAGCGCTCTATGTCCCCTCTTAAGTACTTTAAATGCCTGTCCATGAAGGATAATGAGCTGCCATTTTGCTTCATCTAGATTTGCTGTGGATCTAACGATACTCTGCAGCATCTTACTTTTAAAACAATCCAGGTTACAGAGATACATCCTTGTTTAAATTTGTGGTGAAACTTTATGTGAGGAAGAAAAGGAAAACTCACAGCGCAGAAAGATAAATACAGATGTTCAAACTACTAAAGAAGGCAAAGCATGTTCAGCATTGGGCTGATGCTGGTTTAAGGCTGGTTTCAGTGAGAAGCTATGTCAGCATCTGTAAAGCAGGAGTTTGTCTCTGGGGCTTTGTAGGACTAGTGCCAGCCCCTCGGTACAGGTATGGGATGGGGAGAGAAGGCTGGGCAGTTTTATAGTTTCCTGTGCATCTTTTTGTCCAGTGTGCATGTTGTCCCCACCATCCAGTAGCACTGACCTCTCTGGTACTGGCTGCAGCAGACCCACAGCACAAGCACAACTGCTGTGCGGATGCAGTTTCTTCATGGATTGCTGCTCACGATAATTAATATGTACAACATTAGTAGCTGTTGAGACATGAAATACTCTCAGAGAGAAGAAGTTATTGCTCTGCTGACCCTGTATTTCGCACTTCGAGAGTTCTCTAATGATATTGATTTCAACCTTTGGTAAAACCACACGAAAATTTCTGAGGTAAATGGAAAGCAGTAGGCGCTTCTTTATCATGGGAGCAAGCATCATTTTTCTAAGAACATTAGTTAAAAACAGCAACAAAAAAACAGGCTTAAAGCCCAGGAAACGCGAGCCCACGGCTGCTCTTAGCAAAGGTGCCTAATTCCTCTGTAGCTCTTACATCTATGTCTTTGGATGCAATGTTTCTGCACACTTCAGGATGATGCTTTCATTTGTTTTACTGTAGTGCCACTGCTAAGTCCATTGCCTGCTACTGAGCCAACGTTTACACTCCTCTTGTAACAGGAGGTTTCATCATCTCAGTATAATGAGGTTTATATTATTTTTTTATTATAATAAAAGCAGCCTCAGGTCCTAATCAAGATATTGGGCTAATTGCTATGGAAACTTAATTAGGCAGACCGTGTCTCAAACTCTGTAAATATTTATACATGCAGTTAACCGTCTGCATGCAAACCAACCCATCCCAGCCATGGGAATGAAGCTTAGCACATGCTTAAGTGTTGATAGGAGTGGGAGTCTCCTTTAAGACAAAGTTTAGCTGTGCTGCAACAAGTAGAGAGGAGCACGTAGTGGTAATCAGATTGGGATCATATATGTGCAGATGAGGATCAGATCAGACTGGGGCTGGGTGATGGGTTTGGGTTGAGAGCTGAACAGAACTTTGGAGCTGCTGCTTTTATTTTGTTATTATCTTACAGAATAATAATTAAAAAGATGTGAGTCACTCTACCAGACACAAACAGACATATAGAAATACGGGAAAGTATTAAGTCTCCCTGGCCAAAGTAAACTGACAGGTGTCCTGTGCTGCCACTTAGCACAGCGTTTTAAATATTATTTGAAAAACATTGTTTTAACTTAATTTTAGAACTTGCTTTACATGCATGAATCACTTCAGATTTACATGGTTATTGCTACTGAGAGAACATTCTGTGTTAGCTTCAGTATAAACACTTTAGACCACTAAGTTATTACCTTTACAAACTGAATATGTGAAACTAATCACAACTCTTTCATAAACAGATTAATGAGGAGACAAAAATGCAGAGGTAGAAGCTGCTGGGCTTTGAACAGCCCCATCTTCTACAGCATCTTTATTTATTTACTTACTTTAACAAGTATTTTAATTGGTTTCGTTACATGTCAGTTGTGGGAATGGTAAGGTGAGGTGAGTTTGCCAAACACAAAGAGCTTCTTGCAGATAGAAGTATAGTAAGGTAGCTGGAGCTCTCTGCGTGAAACTCAGGTCCTGGTGCTGATCTTTTATTTCTGTTTTTTTCTCTGTCCTCCATGTTTGCTGAACTCTCTTGTCTGAGCCCTACTCCCTTAAATACAGCCCTTCAATCTTGTATGCAATATTTAGTCTCCAAGGTGGGAAGAGAGGTAGAGAATAAGGGCATTTAACTTAGCATAACCAGTACAACAGCATTCAACTAAGAACAGTAGATTCTCTGCCTCAAAAGCTGAAGATCCCCTTCCCAAGACTTTATGCTCAAGCACGTTGTCCATTTAATGCCATTTATTGCTAGTAAATAACCTTGTATGCCAAGAAAAAGAATAAGAACAATCCCCAAAACAAAATGAAAAGAAACTCCTGCGACTTGTTTTTAAACCCTGTGACTGAAGCAGAGTGGGACAGGCAGGAGATGAGGCTGCTCAGAACAACCGTTTCCTGTGCTGCCTGCGTCACCACAAAGTTCAGCAGCACAGTCCTTCTTGGGGACGCCTTGCAGACCTCACTCGCCATTCAGGACTGTAAATTTCCTTCCTGAGTTTGTTAACAGTGAACAATCAGTGTAAAGTAAAAAAAAAAAAAAAACAAAACACCCAAGCCAACTACAGCTGCTGGTGTTATGCAAAAAAACTAATGCATAAGCAGTCTGCTGCCTTTGGAGGAGCCCAGCAATGTGACACCAGCCACCACAGAAAGCAGAGCAGCAGCTCTTCCAGACCTGGAGATAAAGAAAGGACTGTAGTGTGTCTGGCTGAAAATTTTCCATTCAACAGTTTTCTCCTAACGTGGCTCTTGAGTAACTTTCTTTTTTTCCTCCAAAGTTAGGTAATTTCTGTACAAAATGTCAACTTCTTACTAAACCAACCAAACAAGAAACTCCTCTCTCTTTGCTAATCTGAATAATTTTGACCCTGGGAAAATGTCACAGGATGTGCCTCAGCAAAATTTTTGTTCAAAGTCCTCAAGTCCTCATCAGCCTCCAAAGAGCAGATTTCTCATCTAACCCTAGGAAGGGCTCCCAAAAAAAGAGGAAAAACAGGTAAGAGTGCCAATACTGAGAGGGAAACCAAGTTTGAGCAGAGTTTTTGGTGGATAATGGGGCCAAGCTCCCTGGTCCTTCAACTCCACAGACAGCTAGTTTTTATTTCCATTTCCTATGTTTCAGTTTTGCATTGAGATGCCAAATTTTTTCTTATAGGAAAATGACATTCCAATCACTGCTGCAGTTGATCCTTAACTTAAGAAAATTCCAGCTACTCTTTGCAGTTGTCTTGTCTCTTCCAAAATCTGCCCTAAGTTTCAAAAGAGAGAAAGAAAGAAAGAAAAAGCCATGGACTTCAGAGAAACTTGATATTTCTCATGTTTAAAAGGTGTGTTTGTCTTCATAAAGTGATCTGATCATACATCAGAAAGGAAAGTTGCAGAAATGACAACAAAACATGAAGCTATTTTTTGATTTGCAGCTCACTCTTCAGAGTTGTTTTCAGCCTCTCCTGCTTCTCCCTTTAGCAAGAAGTGTTAAATTAGCAACGAGAACAGCACATTAGCTGACAGATACTGCAAAGAATCTAATCATGAGACAGCACTGAAAACACCAATTCAGCATGTTGTGGATGTTAGAGTTATATTCTTCAGCAATTACATTTCAGGAAAGCTCTTCTTAGATATTTAATGGGTTGCAGCTAAAGAATTTTTTAAGCACATTTTCAGGTTGCTGGTAATTGAAAAGGATCAAGTATTTCATACTCACTGATAACTTTTACAATTGATTATGGCACATCCCAAGTTAAGGTACCTCAGTAGGAAGCTGTCTGCCAAAATTACCAATGAGGAGGGCTTGCCTAGGCTGAGAAGAGATGGGATGCAGTGCTAGGTAACTCGAGTAAAAAACCTTATTCAGCCAGAGCCCAAAAGTGACTTTTAAAATGCTTATTTTTAACTAACTGTGAACTTGTGCAATAAGTACGGAGTGCTACTTGGCTCCTAAAATAGCTGCGATGACGATCTGGCACTCGCTTCTGTTACTATGTGGATTTATGGAGCTGTTGTCACACGCTTTGTTAGAGGAAATATATGGTGGTTCTGTCATAGGGACTGGACACCTATAATTCTCATTTTCTTTGCTCATAAATCCCTGCTGCTCAGCTGCACTGTTATTACACTCAGGTTGCTGCTATAATCCCATTGCCAGAGCAAGGCTATCGCAGTGCCTTACAGGGGAAGCGCTGAGTCACCAGTATTGCTCCAGTGGAGATGAAATGCTGCACAGGGCTGGTGACTGCCTGCCCTGCAAAGGAGATTCATGTGCATATGTCTGCTTCAGGGATATGCTGACAAATAGCTCACAGGTGGATGCTGAAAGGCACCGGCTGCCTTGGAAATGGCACTTGGGCTTTGCCATCTTGGATAGTGTTTCATTGATTTCAGTGCCTGACTGGCACCAAAGCAAAACAAGCTTTGCCTTTCAATTCCTCCTCTAAGACATTGACCTTTCTTCCTACCTCCCAGCTTTTTGCTCAGGTCCATGCACCATCTACACAGGACTTGGTCGTACTTCATTTGTGTGCACAAAGACTTGCACTGCCCTCTGGGCCTCTGATGACCCATACTTGAGAAGTGCATAGTCTTTTGTTTATCAGACATCTCCTGTCTAGCCGGGCTCAGGACTGGTTTGATTGTGCTGACTGCCCTCTTGGGCCCTGTGCCTTTCACAGAATCAAAGAACGGTAGGGGTTGGAAGGGACATCTAGAGAGCATCATGCTAAAGCAAGTTCCACTTGGTCAGGTCACACAAGAACAAGTCCACGAGGCTTTTGAAAACCTGCAGAGAAAGAGACTCTACACCCTTCCTGGGCAGCCTGTGCAAGGGCTCCCTCACTGAAAAGAAGTTTCTCTTTTTAATCAAGTGGAACTTCCTGTGTTCCATCTTGTGCCCATTACCTCTTGTCTTGCCACTGCACTACAGAACAAAAACTGACCCCATCCTCTCCACACCCACCTTTTAAGTATTTATAAGAACTCATAAGGTTCAGTCTTCTCTTCTTCAAGCTAAACAGCTCTAGGTCTCTCAGCCTTTCCTCATAAGAGAGATGTTCCAGTCCCCTCATCACCTTTGTAGCCCTCTACTAGACTCTCTCCAGAAGCTCTCTATCGCTCTTGAACTGAGGTGCCCTTTGCTGTGGTGCTGCTTTTTGTCTAACACCAGAGCTGCTCTGTGCACTGCAGCTGCCGCTGCCTCTTGCATACCGGCTTTGCTTTCACACTCAGTCCCTTCTGTCTGCTCCTCTAGCCTCCAAACCCCTTTCATCTCACCCTGACACAAGCTGCAGATGGCCTTCTTTCATCTTCTCCTCTCTGCCTGTGCAAATGTCCTTTCGAAACCTGTGATCAGCTTCATATTCATTGCTTTTTGAGGAGCCTCTTTGCAGCAGGGCCTGTCGCTGCTGTATCTCGTGTGGCAGTGGGCAACTCGCCTCACCCCATGCCATGCCAGCAGCCACTGCTGCTCTGCTGCTTGACCTCCAGGAAATTACTGCTCTCCCTTGTGTCTCTGTTTCTCTTTCTGGTTTTCATCTGTCTGTGTTGCTCAGGCTGGAGACTGCTATGTGTGACAACCTGACGGTACTGTGCCAGCCTGGTCTCAGCTGGGAACACTGCCCTAATGCAGACAACAACAGCCCTGAAAGACCTGTCCTGATACAAGCTGTGTCCCAGGGAGCTGTCTCCAGGGAGATGGTTTGGTTTATGTGGGCTCTCCTGCACCTTTGTGGGAATAGTAGAGACCAACATGTGGCTGTGTGTATTCCAGCATTGGACTGATGACACAGGGGGCCTCAGCCTCATTCTGGAGACAAAGGGGTAAGCTGTGGCTACATCCACCTAGCAGCAGCCTAGGAGCCACCAGCAGCAGGAGCTGGGGTTTGGGCCAGCACTGAGATGCTCCTGGCTGGGCTTCTGTCATTCCAGGCTCCCTCTGGGTTGCTGGAGAGCTAATGAGAACCTGTGGCTCATCTCAACAGCTTGCAGGGGGCCAGCTTCAAGGAAGGCAGACCCCACGAGAAGGGAAAGTCCTGAGGTCAGAGGGCCACAATCATTGTCTCATGAAGCTTTCAGCTCTCAGCAGTGATGCTATATTCTCTTGAGCAGTTCCTGCAGAGACTTTGTTCATGGCCTGTTCACTACCATGAGATCTCCTGGGACCAAACCCCAGCAGTACACATGCACTGAGATGCCAGGCAGCTTTGCTAGGCATTCAGTGTCCCCTCACCTCACTGTCAGGGGTCTCCCCCATCTGTGCTGTATGCAGAGCATGGGGAGAGAGGATGGAGACACACAGTCTCTCTCCTCTTTGCCCAGCACTGTGTGTTATCCTGCCTTGCTGGAAAGCTGTCTATTGATCAGGATCCACTGCCAATTATTTCCCGGAGAAGCAAGCAGTGATTGAAGCAAGGTTTGTGCCTCTGATACATACTTTCCTCCCTGGGGCAGTGCACTTACCTTCTGCTCCACCATCAGAACAAGACAAAATGGCATAAGCCAGCCCAAGGCTATCATTGCTTTCTAAAAGGCAGAGTGATGGAGATGGCCAATGATAGGCACTGACTGGAGGAGCTTAATCCCTGCTCGTCCCATTTTGACAATAAAATTACACGTTTTGATAACAAAAGCTTCCACCTGGAGAGCTTGATGAAATGCATGAGGAGGTGTTGGTTTTAGGCAGGAATTTGCTCTACTATTCTGCTCCTCTGGAGCTTTCATAAGTAGGTTTCTTTGCTACCACAACAGAAAGAACACCTCTTTCATAATGAATTGCCTTCAACTACCATGAGCCAAGCTTGGGGGATTTTTTGTTTTTGTTTTTTAGATGCAGAGGCATAGAAAACTAAATCTCTGTCAGATTTTTTTTAGGTAATTATTTTAAGCGCTGCGCACAAACAAGGAGCGCCTGACAAACACCTGTTATTTTTCCCATCGTGAATTTGGCGGCTGCTGAACAGGCAGAAATGCTGCTCTTTATAGGATCAAGCGTGTTTATCTGGCAGAGAAGAATAGGGTTTGTTTTCACTGTGAAATAATGCACTGGCTGCTGTATAACTTTTATTGAATAGGAGGCATGTGTTCCTTGGCTTCCTCCTGGTTGCTAACAGATTGGTGAGACTCCTTCCATTGCAGAACAGGCAACTCAGACCTTGGGCAGAAGGAACTGAGGCCATTTCACTAACCATAACTCAAAACTTCTTGGTTTGCTGGGAATATGGAGCTGAGTTACAGTGCAAGAATTGATTCAGGTTTGGCTCTCAGTCTTCTGAAGAAATCAGAGGATGCCAAGTCTGGAATTCTGAACGTCAGCAGGGGTAAGGTCAATCTCAAAGTCCATATTACAAACAAGCAGTGGAAAGTGCAGAGCTGGAAACAGTTCTAGGAGGTTCTCGCAATCAACTGCTTTCTCCTTACCCCTTTTCCCCATCTCCCTGCTTTGATACTCCAGGCTGGCAGTACAGTTGCTAGTACAGCAACATCCAGCACACAGGCAGAAGAAGGCAGGGACCTAGGGCAGAGAGATTACAGAAGCAGTTTTCTGGCTGAGCTGACCTGATTGAACTGACCCTTCCTTCTTTTCCAACCTTAACTTTTGCTGAAGATTGTCACTTCCTCTTGCCCATCCTCCCTCTGGGTGATGGGATGCTACACAGCAGCTGAACGGGAGCTCCATGAGCAGGGCATGGCCTCAGAGAAGGGAAAGAAGAGGCCAGAGGTGGTTGAGACTCCATAGCAGATGACACGAGGCACAAGGGCTGACAGCAATAGATGATCTACAGCGTGCACTTGATATTGCAGGTCAGGCTTGAGGTGACCTGACCGATGACCGTTCCACAGAGACAGTTGAGATCCTTTGTCTTCCTTCCCCCAGGTATTAACCAACCGCCAGCATTATTTTTCAAGTGCATATCTCAAGACAGCAAGGCTCTCTAACGAGCTAAGACAAGCATCACATTAGCCCCTAGCAGGGATGATTTTAATAGGGACATTGCAAAGCTCGATTATAGCCAGCCAGCAAGTGCTCTGCCCATTGGGTTTTGCTAGTTGTTGGTATGGGAGTTTTTTTTCCTAAATTTTCTTGCTTCTCAAGAGTTTCCCATGAACCAGGGCACATTTCAAAGCTCACTTAAGACCCTGAAAGCGCAGGTGAAGGGACAGTGGGTTTGACTCGCTCCTGTTGGTGCTTGTGGTTTTGAGCAGTTCAGATATCCACATAGCTAGTTTTCCCCTTTCTACTGGTGTGTTACTGGTTCTGTGCTAGACCTGTGCTAAACCTGTGCTCTGATATTTGAGGTGCCCTGAGAAGGATGTGGTGCAGGGTCAGAACGGGAGAAAGGATGGCACATGTGGGGCAGAATAGAAACTTGCACACCAGGCTTGCTGGTTTAGCAAAGCACTGCCAGTCAAGCAAAGCTGCCTGGCGTCTGAAGAGCTCTGAAGGAACCAAAGAAATCACACCAGTTTGACTCCTGCTGCTGCTCTTTAAAAGTCTGTAGTTGTGGGCACGTAGGCAGCTAGTCTGTATTGCTCATTTGGAGCTCCTGCATGGTGAATGGGGACAGCAGGGACCTTTGCCAACTGTTGGCTAGTGGCAGAAAGGATGTTTTTAGTGGTTAAGCTGTGAGACAGGTAGCAGAGACCAGGCTTCTATCCTGGGCGTTGTTACCAGTAAACTGTGTGTGAACAAATCCCTCAGGCCAAAATTTTCATTGCCCTGCCCTTCTGAAAATCAGGCCACGAGTTGCGAAAGTATGGGTGTAGGTACCTAGCAGCAGGCAGCCAGGTTCAAACATTTTGGCTTTAATCCCTGTGCCTGAGTTACCTCATTTGTAAAATGGGGATAATTCTCTGCTACCTCGAGGGATGCTCTGAAGCACGACTCTATTGATGCTGGTAAAGCATGTCCCAGCTTGCTTGGATAGCTATTATCTTACACTTGACAGAAATGGGATGTGGCAGAGCTGAACAAGTGCTCTTGGTGTAGTTTTCTCTGTGGCCACTGGACAGCCCTTGAGCCACAGTTACCCCCCTGCAATGAGACAGAACAGACTAGCTACATTTTTTGCCATTGCCACAGCTCCACGGTGCAGCTTTAAAAAGACCTGAGTGTCCCAAAAGCTTTGACCCTGCCTGTCACTGCTCTGGGGTACTTGGCCTGGCAATAAGACAAGTATCTTATCCCTTGGGAAAGAGTTGTCAGGACACTGTAGGGTGACTTTGGAAGCTCCTCCTGTTAGGAACAGATCATGATTATAACTTTTCAAGTTTATGCAGTTTGCGTTCTTGTAGCATGAACCCAGCATCTCTGCTGTGATGCCAGCTGCATGTAGAAACCAATTGATTCAAATAGTTCTGGATTTGGACACTCTTCTTCTGGACAAAAGGGTCTCTTCCTCTACTTAGCA
Source organism: Urocolius indicus (assembly GCA_013401255.1). Classification (NCBI taxonomy): domain Eukaryota; kingdom Metazoa; phylum Chordata; class Aves; order Coliiformes; family Coliidae; genus Urocolius; species Urocolius indicus. The sequence goes on along the minus strand of WBNH01000456.1, from coordinate 759,726 downwards.
TGAGCTGTTGATAACAGGAAGCATTCCCAGCAATTTCCCATGCGGACAAATCCTTAATTCATCCCATGATTTCCGCATCATTTTGATAGTCGGCAGAAAGACGCTCCATTAAAACTGTGCTCCATCTTCCTTTTTGCCAGCAACCTGTCTCAGTTACTCTTAGGAGAAATATGAATGATGCATCATTTTATGCTAAGGAGCACATATTTATATTAAAAACTCTAATGCAACAAGATCCTCACACCATGCTGGCAGAACAAATACCTCAAAGTCTTGTACTTAGAGTCACTTCCCACTCAGTCATCAGATGCAGACAATAAGATTTTTTAGTTAAAAAGGATCTGACTGCTTGGTTTTCACCTTCTGTCCTGATGGGAGCTCTTAAAGCGTAGAGGAAATCTTGAGAGAATCGTGTTCTCCTGGGATTCCCTCAGGGCGAGGTGATTTAAGTTGGGGTGCCTATCTTCAATTACAGCTGCTCTATCTTCTGAGTTTCCACCCTCACCATAATGACAAATGAACCTCCATGCCCACCTTTGCACCCAACTGGTTTCATATCAGGTAGTTTCACTGCCCACACATTGGTTAGATAAAAGAGGAGTCTTCGGCTCTTTTGCAATCCTCTTACCTCCTCAGGAACCTTCCGCAATCTGCATTGTCTTGAACAAAGGGTAAGCTAAAAGATGAGTGGGATACTTCATTATAACCTCTGGCTGTGCAATGAGTCACACCTGTGATTTTGAAATGCAAAATAATAAATTAAGAGGGCAGTAGTGAGATTGAACTGACAACTTGATAATAAAAATACTGGGCAACCTGACAACTTCTGCTGAGTAACCAAAGAACGACACTTTCTGCCAAGCATAGGCAAATCAAAGGCTCTCTTTGCTGCACTGTTGTCATGTTGTGGCCAACAGCAATGTCTAGTGGTTCAATAAAATGTAAACACTGACTATGTTTTCTAGAGCCAACTTCTCTTTCTGTCCTCATGGAGAAGGAAGGTTGGCATCTAGGAGTCTGAAGTAAGGAGTGAGAGTTGGAACTCTTGCCTTTGTCTTCTATTTATGCCAAAAGAAAAATCTGTATGATTCAGTTTATCTAAATGTAGACGACTTTATAAATGTGGTTTAGAAAAGTTTAACTCCTGTTAGCCTGACTCTCAGAGGGAAGGCATTGATAAAGATTCTCTATTTATTTACTGTCATATACAGTCATTTCGCTTCAGCTGTCAAACTAACTGCCAAATTCTATTTTTAATTTACTTCTTTTGCTCAGTGGTACAAGACTGTGTGGTGTGGAGACAGGTCTCTACTCTGAGGCAACTCAGTGTATACAACACCTCAAAGCAAGAGTGCGACAACTTGGGATGCAACTGTTGTTCTAGGCAAAGAGCTCACTCTCTTTGCCTGTGAAGGGGAGGAAGGCTTTTTCTTTGGAGAAAGGTGGGGCTGCAGCTGTGTAACTGAGGCGTTCACATGTAGGTTTGTCAAGACTCAAAATCATCATCAGGAGAAAAACATCCCCAAACAAATCAGAAAACCTCTCAATGGAGTAAAATGCCTACTGAAAGCACATACAGAAAGCTACTCTCAGTAGCAAGGTGGGAAAGCTCCTACCACAATGACAAGATTTCTGGTCCTAAGAGTGAAAGAGAAAGTTTTGGGCTTTTTTTAAGACAAATTCAAACCTGCAGATTTTTTCCTTTTTCCTAACATTTGAGTAAATATGATGTTGGAGAAGGGACATTCTGGTATGAGGCAGAGCCATTTTGTTGCTTGTAACTGGGCAAAGTACAGGATATATTTTTGGTTGCTCTGAGCAGGATCTCTTGGCTTTTGAACATTGCTGATACAAAACAAAGCACTGGAGTTTTCGTCCATCACTACAACTGCACATTTAGTTTCATGAGGTGATATTTTGGCTGAGCCTGTGTACGCTATAATGTCTGAAATAACAACATTTCCCGCTGATGGGACAGCAGTGATTGAACTATCAAGGATGTACCCATTTGGACCAGCTGTGAGCTGGTGTGGATGGGAGTGGAGGTGTGATTTCCTCGCATGTACAAGCACCTCTGACCCAGTCAGCACTATCCCACTGGTCATTTTTCTGTCTTCAGTTTCAGAGTTTACTAGTATTTGGCTTGCTGGGCACAGGATACTGCAATGACAAAGACAGATCTAGATTGCATCTAGTTGGCAAGTGAAGCCTGCCATTTTTAGCAGTAAGTATACATTTTTCTATTGCAGCAAGATAATTGATGTATTAGGGTAGATCAGCACTGTCTTGAGGGATTTGAGGCCATGGGGCAGGCTGTGTCATTCACAACCTCACGTTCATATTACGTCCTGAAATAGTACAACCCTGTGTCTATATTTAATAAAAACAGCTCCAGGTAAGGATGCCAAATTGTTCTTGAAGTGAATCTGGCACTCAGCAAGGAAAGAGCTCGAGTCATCTTGGCCATACAGTGGTGACTGAAAGGTAAACAGGATAGATGGTGATTGCTGTAACAGATATCTAGCATTGATAAGCTTTGAGTCTGCTCTATCATTTTACCTGGAGAAAACCTAAAGAGTACTTCTAAGCCCTGCCTAAATGATCACTCCCACTGACCCAAGCACATACATGGACTTAATCCAGCAAGACCTAGTAAAGCCTATTAGACACATGTGCATAGCGAACAACCCCTCAGAAGGTATCACAGCTACTACTGCAACCTGTTATTTTTAACTCCTTAAATTGAATTACCACATACTTATTTACAACCAGGGGCATTCATCAGTGTGACCAGAGAGAAACTTTAATTCATACTCTCACCTATGCAGTGAGACATCTCTGTTTCTCCACTGCTGTTGCCTGCCAGGGAATGCATAGATAAAGCAAGATGCCACCTTCTGTCACCAAGGACAGTGCGTGACAATTAGTCAATAGCTGTTGGCAAGCCCTGGAGGCTGGACATGCTTCTCATTTCAGCAACCCAAGCGAACATGGAAAGCACCTGGCTACTGTGGCAACAAGGGCTGTAAACAAATAGAGGGTTGACAGGGAGTTGCCGCTGCAATCCTGCACATAGCACAGGAGTTTAAATGAGATGTGAAGCAAGGCACCTCCTATTCCTAAGAAAAACTCAAGCCACCGTTTGCCCCTGCACAAGTCTGTTTCCAGTGCCAACACACCCATTCAGGAGATAGTTTGTGATGGAGGATTCACTGGACCTGATGCAATGTTCTCAGCTTGGGATCAGATTAGTGCTAACCTGGGATTTTATGCAAATCCAAAGCTGAAGAGAGCTAGAGAATGAAATATGAGAAAATCCCTGTGATCGAGGTTGCTGATAAAAGCAACCACCTCCAGCCAGTGAGCATCACCACCCACAGCCTGGCTCCTGGCATGCCAGGCTGGGCAGAGGCTCAGATGGCTAATGACAGTCCCGCACGGTGAGTGTGCTGATCGAGTAAGAGCATAACAGGATGTTGTCCCATCCCACGCACAGAAGAGCTCCATCTGAGCAAGCAGGAGGCCATGCCAAAAACACAGGCAAACGCAAGCACATGTTACACACCAGATGTGGGGAGTCCTGGGGCAGCCGTACTAACCTGAGCTGTGAAGGCTCTGTGGAGTGGCTGAGTGTAGGCAACATGCAACCCTCCATTTTCCTGGGCTTGCTAGATCTCCTCTGTTCAGTGCATTATACAGCTGCTTTCTACTGTGGACAAGATTTGAGGGTTAAGAGGGCCTCCAGGGTGATCATGTGTCCTACCTGGTGGTTCTCACAGCTGTGATGTCCCTTTAGTAAGAAGGGATTTACTCTAGTTATCCAATTCTTAGAAGTGGAATCGGGCCCCAAAATTTGTTTCATGTGAGCTGATGAGAGCCATTCAAATGGCAGCATCTTCTCTCCCCGGCACTTGATGCACAGGGTACATACTGCAGAGAGGGAAAATAAAAGTAGAAAGCACTCTAATGGCAGAAACAACTTCTACTAGCCACCATGATCTCTGATAATTACTCTTCCTAACCTGCCCTGGTGCCTTACAAATGCTTGATGGCAGCTCAGCAAAGACAGCTGGATGTCCTACTTGCGGAAGACTCTTGGTATCTGGTATCAATGTGAGTAAGACTGATTTGCAGGTTTTGTCACTTTTTTTTCATTGCCAAGAAACTTTCTCCTGAAGGGAGCCAAGATCCAGGGTTGCGATGGCAGGTTATTTTGCCCAATTAAGCAAGTCAACAGTGCTATGCTGCTGGTTGACATTTAAAGGAGATCAGAACAAGACAGATTGGAGGAAGATGTTGCAATCTTGTTTATGTTGGCAGTGGATGGGGTTGCGAAAAAAGCCCTAAGAGAAAGTAACAAACAAAAGGTGTGTCTGGAAAGGAGGCTGAGTTCAGAAACCTTTGCACAATGTGCAGACAACACGTGCAAGAGCCAGGTGATTCAGAACGCTGAATTTCCTACGCTCTTGTGACCTGAATCCCTCAACAAAAGGGACTAGTATGTGCAAATATGACAAGAGCCTCCTGGCCTCTGGATCTGGTTTTCCAGGAAGAGCTCTTCCTCCTGGGCCTGAACACTTAGGTGCAGCATGGTATGTTTTCAGGGTTGTGTTTCAAACCTCAGGAACTAAGATCACACTCAGGGATAGTGACCCAGTATTTTAATCTTTGTGTGGCTGGATTTCTTCTAACTTAAAGCTGCTCTTTACATTGCTCCTTGTAAGCTGAGTCTTGTAGGAAAGTTTTAGATTATTTCCATTTGTTTGGGTTTTTTTTTTTTGGGGGGAGGCCAAAATAGGAAACAACTTTTGTTTGCTTGGAGGAACAGAGTTAGTGCTCCATGCTGAGTGTGATGCTTTAAGGAGTCTCCTCTCAGCTCCAGCCATCTAGTAGCAGGCAGAATCAGCAGTACTTGTTGGTTCCAGGGAAAAGGTTCTTTGCAACTTCTTTTGGAGCTCCAGAAGCTAAATGCAGGTGTTCCTTGGTCCCTCATTTCAACCCATGAGTTCCTCTTCCATCTCTTGTGGGAGATCACCTTACAGAAAAATTTCCCAGTCCTATGTTTCTTCTTTAGAGGAGTGTTCATGAGATACCCATGAGGTCTTTTAATCCCTTTGGAGACCTCTTGAGAGGCTGGTCACAGCTTTCTACCATTCTGGACAGCCTTTCTCCCTATCTTTCATGGCTAACAGGAGATCGCACCATGATGCTGACTCGGTGCTACAGAGATGGAGGTTGTGTCATGAGGCACTGATGAGGTGAGATGACGCAGTGATGTCATGAGGGTGGAATCTGCATATCCTGCTGGAATAAATAAACACCAAGCCAAGCTCCTCCATTATCTCCTGCATTCTTGGATCTTTTCACCATCTTGTGATTCAACCTTTTGAGGCACCAGGTATTTGTCTGTTCTTTCCCACTATTGAATCATGTTTTCATTTGCACATTACTCCTTGCCTGAATTTCCTCAATCAGTATCTAGACAGATATCACTGCTTTGCAAAGAAGACAGTCAGAAAAACACATTTTTACTCCTGAAGGTCTCGGAAGATTTTCTGAGAGACGGAAAGTATGCTCTTTTCTTTGAACAACATACAGACTACCCAAAATCAGACCATGGCATGAGCAGAGGCAAAAACACAGTGTGTAGGAAATACAACATTCAGGTAGGGCAGCCAATGCAGTGCTTGACTCTGTCTTAGTCTCCATAAATCAGCCAGATGTTTCACAGACAGAACAGCACAAATAAGGTCTCCAGAAAGCACTCAAACACAGTGAAAGAAGAAACTTTATGAATCAGCTTGGTGTGTATTGAGGTCAGCGAGGAGGAAGACAGAAGGACATGAACATGAGAAGAGTCATTTATTAAAATGCTGCAGCCCTGAGAAAGAGGAGTAGGGATTGTTGGTTTCGGAGATCATGTGCAAGAAGCTCTAGACAGGGGACTTCCCTTCTTCCCTCCTGGAGTTTGACCTCCACTGATATTTTAGCTGTTCTGTTTTATATCTATATGTTGTAGCTCCCAAACCCTCAGAGCTGAGTTCCTCTGTGATATTTGTACGTAATGCATTTATTTTAACAGCTTGCCTACATGGACTGTGTGCAGTTCTTTGGGGACAAGGCCATTTTTCAAAGTCAGTGCTGCAGAGACAATAAAAAAGAGTTAAAACAGATTAGAGTTTTGACTCTTACTCTATATCAGGGAAATCTTACTGGAAAACTCAGACAGATGCACAGTAAAAAGGCTAAGCCTGCTGCTTCTGTGATATATTTGCCTGAAATTGCTAGAAGACTCATATAACTTCTCCCTGTTTGCACTTCAGAAACAGATTGCTTTGCTTCTTGATCCAAAGTTTGAGCAGTTCATGCTTGAAAAACTGCAAACCAAGGGGCATTGGCTGATAATCATGTAATCTTTTGATTTTTATTTTTTTCCTTTTTCTTTTTTAGTGTATTTTGACAGCACATAAATCATTGTAGTTTCCCAGATAGTTATAATGGTAGAGCTCTGCTCCTAAGACTTGAAAGCAAAGTGTTGCAATAAGAGGTCTAAATATCAGCTGAGCCATGGTAACTATTACTGTCAGCTTCTCTGACAATAAAAGGAGGTTAAGCTAAATTGCATAGGCTTGCAGCCTGTGCACCCAAGTCAACTGATTTTGTTTATTATGGGCTAAGAAGAAGCACATGGAGAGTTATCACAGCTCAGCTGATATATGGTGCGTTGTTAAGCTTGTAAGTCTCGAGTCCCTATTTTCTGATTCAGATCTGACAAGGGAAATGGAAGACAATAATTAATGAGTGGAAGAGGGGATATGGCTTTACAATAGAGAGAGATGAAGAGATAACCTCATTACATATTTCATTGGATGTTTTACCAAACAGATGATAGACTCATTATAAAAGGTGCACAGAACAAAGGGAACATTGACATTTAAAGAGACTCTGCTCCGGAAAGCAGCCACAGAATTGGCATGATGGGTTTCCGTGACTTTTGTGTTTGGTTTTTGAGTGAAGGAACAGCTTTGTGTGTATTAGACCTACAAACCGTTGCAATGTGAGAGTTACACTGATTTTTCAGTCAGATGAGATTTTGGTCTAGAGCAACATTTCTGTTTCTTTCCACTGTTTTTTTTTCTTTTAAAAAAAACCAAACACAAAAAACCACCAAAAAACCCCCAAACCATGAACGCCAGGTAGCAGCAACTTTTCCTCCATTGTTTTCTTTGTTTTGTTTTTCTCATTTGTTCATAGGGTAGGGCTGCTTTTCCTGCTATATTGTTGCTGCTTCAGAGCTGCCTACACACAAGCTTGTATCAGCTTAGTTCAACCAGTGTAAACTTTTCCATTTGAAGCTCTTTATCAGCTGTAAAATGTCTTTTTCTCCATTAAAAAATCTTTTGTAACCAAGCAGAGCTAAAAAAACCCCAGCTCTACTGATATTTCAATAAGAGAGTCTGCACAGCCTTGCGCCCTTACTTCTTAAGCTTTAAAACTTGTGATTCAATGTTAAAACTTCTTAAAGCTGCACATTTTTAAACTAGTATCATATGATATGCACTCGACCTGTTGGAAATACCACGTTGGGCTTGTACAGCCTATTAGTTTTGATTTATATCCTCAGTGAGAGCTAGTAAAATAAGAACTTCTAAGCTCAAAGTATGTAAGCGCACTGGTAGAACTGAACTAGTGACAATACCACAATAAGTATATGAGGGAGACAAAACTGCCTCTGTTTCAGTGTCCCGTCTCCAGACATGTTTCCTTACATCTCTCTGGCAGACTCTGTGGCTCCCTAGGTGTGTTTGGGAACAATGGGTGCTGCCTAGGTGCATTTAGGATCGTTTGGAACATGATGTATTTTAAACTAGCTTAAGTCTCATATAAAAACCTGCAGATAACACCCAAACAAAAGGACTCAGCGAGGTAATTTTCTGAAAAGATGATTCCCAGAATTTGGTTTCAAAGCAAACTGCAACTTTCTGGTTTGATTCAGGAAAACATGAAATGTCAGGTTTTTCTGTGGAACAGAGATTTTCGTGTTAATTCAGCTCAGCCAGCAGGTGAGGAGAAGCTTAAGAGTAGCACATGGAGTTAGTGGCCGCCTCAGTAATCCCCTGAGCAAAGAGCACATGAGGCTGGAAATCTCTGAAAGGGAAGTCACAATGACCCTAAAAGAAAACCTTTCCTAAAGGAAACCACATCTGTTCAAGCTGGCATGCAGGACTGTTCTCAGGAGGAGCAAGATGGAAAGTTCAAGGGAACTGCCTGTGAAGACACACTATGGCTGTGCTGGGGTTGTATAATGAGCCTGGGTGCGAGGAAGCTCTTTGTTCTATTTACAAATCCCTGTATTACTGACGAGGAAACTTCAGTGGCTGCCTTCCAAAGGCAACAATGAAGAAAGAAAGAAAGAAAGGTGGGTTTTTCTTTACCTTGCAACTCCCATAAATTCCCTCCTATTTCTGAAACGTGACTTTTGAAAGTTTTTTTCCCCCCATGTGTAACCCCATCGTATCTTTTACGAGTATAATTACAAAGTAATCAAACATGGGAGCAGTAATGAGAAGTGCATCAAGGAACACTGTGCCTATTTGTTTGGAAACTCACTCCACGGATGATGGTTACAACTTAAAAAACACCAAGGTCATTGTGTTTAGAGAATATTGTTTCAGCTACAAAGAAGTCAAATACCGGCAAAGATCCGTGGATATTATGTGAGACCCAAGTCAGACTTGTTCCTCAAAGATGACCTTATTAACTAGCTTCTGTGATGCAAAAGCCCTCAGACCCTGAGAAAGCTCTCTCTCCTAGCCGAAACCATGACGGTGAGACTGGAACACCAAGGAAGAGGAGAGAGTAAAGGTCAGAAAATCATGAATAATGTAGACAAAAGGAATAGGGAATGAGTAATCACTGTTTGCTAGAGCACGAGAACACTGATATTTTTTTATTAAAAAAAAAAAAATACATTTTTCTGTGCAGAAACAGGCTCTTATTAAAGAAACTTCACTAAATCAATCTCTGGGATTCTGCTTCTACCACTCAGACACTTTTCTCTACTCAGTAAATATTTAGACTGAGTGGTGTAGAGCTGTAATGTCCTCTGGGGCTTAACCCTTGGTACCTGTTACTAAATCCATTCTCTACATTTACTGGTGAACAATTTGACTGTAGACTAAAACTCTGAGATCTGCATCTTCATCTTTTGCTATTAACATGTTCCCCTTTAATCTCCCAGGTGTTTTGTGGAAAAAGGCAATCATTTGGTAAAGGCACATTACAAAGAACTTCAAGGTAAGATAGTCCTGAGTCTTGTTCAAATTCCATTTCAGACACCAAGAGTCCTTTATCTTGGCTCTCTATCTAGGAAAATATTTACCCATTATAATGATCTAATCACAGGAAGGGGCCAGGATCCCATTTTTCTCCCTTGCCTGCCTGTCTCAGTGTGGGGTGAGGTTTGGTGCAGGGTGTGTACCAGTCCCAGATCCTCGTGCAGAGCTTGGAGATGGTGTTCAACAGTATCACCTGGTGCAATGCTCTGGGTGGCCACGACAGAGTCCTGGTGCTTTCAAATGCTTCCTTGTGACATTAGTTTCTCTGTCAGTGCCTTAATACCATGTGTGCAGCGCGACCATCTCATCTAGGCACCTCTGGAGCAGCATCAATGTGACTAAAGCAAGGCTGAACAGCTTGTTCTTGCTACCTGAAGGTGAAAAGTGAATGGTATTAAATGGAAGATGCTGAAATGAGTCAGCTTAGGACAAACGCAGAGCAGGAGAGAGCCCAGATGAAGTCTTGGACGTTCGAATAGTTGGGCTGGCTGTTTCTGCCGTATTCCCACAAGCAAAGATGCAAGCTGATCTCTCTGACTGTAATAAGATAGGGTGGGAACAGTTATATTCTTAGGTTGCTTATTGCCTTAAGCTCTCCTTCTCTGTAAAGTTAAATAAAACAAATACTTCAAGGATATAGGTCATTATCCTGGGTCAGCTGCCCAAAGGGAGGGAGCAGAGGGTGGTAAACAGCTGACACATGGGTGTAGCTAGCTTTTGGTTTAATAGTGAGAAAAGTGGCATGTTTCAGCCTATGCAAAGGAAGAGTAAGATGTTGAACACATGAGATGGGCCTCCAGAAGCTCTGCAGACACTGGAACCACAAGGCTGAAATGTAGACAAGATAACACAAACGCCAACTGAAAACTTCTTTTTTCCCCTGCCAGGTGTGAGCCTGAAAAAATATGAATGATGCCAAACTGTCAACTTTGAAGCCATCTGACCCTTTCTAAAAGCTCTGTACAGAACAGGTATTTGTAAGTGTATTGCCTCACACCCACAAGCTCAGTCCAGAGTGCCAGCCCTTGCTTGGGCTGTTACTGCAGTCCTGCAACTGCAGTGGCCGTGGTGGGTCTGTAGCATCAAACAAGTAATTGACGTGTTCTGCGAGAGGAGAAAGGACGCAAGTAGGTGGCTCTGACATCTTATGCACTTGCCAAGGCACCCCCAAGATCCTAAGGTTTCTCCAACACACCCATCCTCTAATAGCTGAGCACAAACTCAATGTTGTCCAGTTATTATGCTGAAGGGAGGGGAAGATGGTGCTCTCAGTGAACGTTTACTCAGAAATTGTCCTCTAGATTATAAGCAAGCAAATTGGAAGGGATCTATGAGAAATCTGGTTTAGCTCTCTGCTGACATTCCTCTCCAGCCACAGGCAGCTCATGAGCAGCTCCAGTCCAGTTCCAGTGCCAGGGATCTGTCACCTCACTGGCAGTAGGGATGGGCTGACTCCTTGGCGATCCAAATTCTTGTTGGTGTGAGGAAATGTGCATGTGGTGCTGGCTAAGCCCAGGACTGCTGGGGTGCTCTGTGTTGCCTCTGTGTCCCACAGAGGAATGGAGCAGCCTAAGGGCAGAGATGCTGTTGCTCAAGGTCAAACGTGTTATAATGGGCCTGTGAAAATTCTTCATTCACCCTATACTTAAAGTAATTAATGGAGCTGGAGTCCATCACTTTATTATCCAAGTATACTCTCCCAGAGGCTGGGAAGGGTTGTTGTCTCTTTTTATAGATGGTGCACTGAGGCACAAAGCTCCAGAGTCACTGGGAATAAACATGTTGGATAAATGTTTCTTATTAGAAAATGTTTATTTGTCAGACATGATTCCTTTCATGTTGTGTGTGTGGGAGTGTATCCATTTCAGCAAGACATTCTAGGAAACATTTTCTTGGAATCAGCATTGAACTTCTGGCTAAAATGGTCTTCTGTCGTGGCATGGTCATTCCTGGGCTTGCTGGGAGATTACAGATCAGGTCTTGGGAGACTGGCAAGACAGGGAGTTAAAGCAGTCAGAATATTGCCCTGAGTTGGTTCTGGCATTGTGATTCGTTTTTCATTGCGTGCTTCTTGTTCTATATTACAAGGGAGAAAAGTCCTCCAAAAATGTTAGAGAAGTCCTGGTTTTGTCACAGTAGAGATGGGAAAACTTCCAGACTCTCCAAGATATTGGCAAATGGTGGAAGCTGCTTCCAGCTTAGCTCAATCTGTAACTTTCTCATGGTCCCACATCTGCTCTGTTGCAGAGCAGGAGACTTAACCCTGGTTTCCAACAAAGAATATGATGCCTAATCACATGGCTGAGAATGGGCAACGCAGGCAGCCAAGAACTGGAGACTCTCCTATGTCCTCACCTTGTGACTTCATTGTCCTCTGTCACTTCTCTGAATTCTCACTCCTTATACCATCTTAAACTCTTGCTTCTTTGATATGTCAAACTATGTAGGACCTCTGTAGGAGATGCCTAGGATTTTGAAGCATGCCATAGAAGACATCTCCTGAGCCAGCAAATACAAACCTATTTCACAGGGCACTATCTTATGGCACAGGATGTGGGCCTACCTCCTGGAATGTCCACTCATCTTTGGCATTAGCCAAATGCACAGCTTTTGTTTTCTTAAACTCCTCCCATCGATCCTCTAAGTCTTCCCTTAAATGTGCTCAAAGCTCAGAGAAATGGAAATGTATAGGGGCCAAGCAGAGGGTTCAAATTTTGTTCAGAAGAAAATCAGCAAGAGAAAGAGTGTGCTACCACCGAGCAAGGAGTCCAGAAAGTCACTGGCTTATTTTGCAGCTTCATCAAACAACTCCTCTGATCTGTTGTTTACCACAGCTTAGACTGTTTTTAATCCAGAGCAGATCTTCACATTTCAATTTTGGTGGGATTTTTTTTTCTCCTTTTTTTTTTAGTGTGCATTAATTCTCTTATATGTCACCAGAGGGAATCTAATTTTCTCTTCTCCTTCTTTCCTTCCTAATATTTTGGACCTCTTATGTGTCTCTATACTACACCCATCTTCCTTGATTGAAGGAGTTGCACTCAAAATTTACAGTTAGCATTTCTAGCTTGCAGAGATTATATTTGTGTGTCTGTATATATTCTTACATTCTGAAACTGTATTTACTTTAGAAGAGCTCAAAAGACTGATAAGTGAGGCAACATATTTAAAATATACATCTTGTAAATATGTTAATAATTATATAGGCTATAGGTCCCTGTGGAAATAAGATGAGGCATTATTTTAATAAACAATGGAGCACATCCAGTTTTTCTTCCTACTTAAGTTATTTCCAGCACATTCACTAAAATGCTACCAGATTCAATATTTGTCTCTTTCTTGGCTTCTTACATACATCGCTTTCTTCCTTCACAACAAGTCCAAGATTTTTTGGAGCCAAAGCAGGAATGATGATGTGTTTTTGTTGTTGTTGTTTTTCGAACCAGCTGTCTCTGCTCATCTTGCTGTCACTAGGAGAAGACATCTGCTTACACATTTCAATATTTTCGCTTTGATTCTCAACAGAGAGGTCAGAGATGATGCAAAAATGTCCCCCAAAATATGTGTTACCACAAATACTTCTTTTAAGACCAGGGTACTTCTTTGTTTACTCCGTGTAGACTTCATAAAGAATTTGACCAATTCCCTTCCTGTAAAACAAGGCACTCACAATTTCAGTGATAAGATCTGGACACAAAACATTCACCATTAGTGAGGTACTGTGCACAATACCAGATGGTGTAAAATGCAAAGTCTAGTAACTTCTACTTTAATGATATCACATCACCCTGATGAGATATTATAAACCTCATTTTTTTTCTCCCCTCACTAAGACCCAGAAAGTGAGGTTTCTTAACAAAATTGTCAACTTCTTTGCCAATTCTACATGCTAATTTTGTAAAAGATTAGTAGAAAAATGGTATAGTACTAGAGATGGTTTGCCTGTGGCCACAGAGCACCTTCTAGGCCCTCCTTCTTTTAAGCACTAGCAATCCTCCTTCTTCATTAGTCAAAGATCCAGTTTAGCAAAACAATTCAATCCTTAAATCTACCCATGTTCAACAGAACGCTTAAGTCTAAGCTAAAAATCTCTCTGGGCTCAAATTGGATTTAAGTATGTCCTTAAGTTTGCCAGACTGGCATGTTGCTCAACTGTACTTCTCAGCGTTGGGATTTAGCAGTTTTACAAAGCTCTACCGTTCTTTCCAAGTGTGGCACAGACTGCTACAGCCCAGACAGTGGACTGAGCAGAGCCTGAAATAGGTGTAGGAAGGTTTATACTTTCTTGAGCCACCCAAAACTCACTGTTGTCAACAGGGAAATGACATGGAATTAGAATAGATCACCGGGTAAAACTGAGGAACTCGTGCACCATGTGAAACTCAAAGATGTATACAGATATTCAGGGTTTAATGATGGCCACTATCTCTGATATACTCAGGCAAAGTTGGGGAGGTCATTGGGAATTGTATTTTTCATTAATATTCCCTCAGGGTTCTGGCCCAGACCTGACCACTCTCACTGATCTGAGATTTAGTAATGCCTGCCCAGTATGTGCCTTGCATTCCATTCTGGATGCAAAATGGGCAACAACAAAGTTTGGCCCACTGCTGTTCCTAGATTCCTTTCACGAGGCCACAAGCACGTGTGTATCTCTAAATCAGGAACATGCACCCTGGCTGGAAATGAATTAAGACTTGCAGGTTGAGTCTTTTCTCTTCTATCTGCCTAGTATCCATGCTGGTGTTTCCTCATTCCTTCCCCATTGCCACAGGAATGCTATTGCTGTGAGCTCAGATTGTGCATGTGCTTCCAAGAAAACTGCTTGGAGACCAAAGGGTCAAGTGTGCTGCTGAAGCACGTGTCTTGATGGAAGCAGGAGTCCACATGGCAAGGTGGGTGAAAAACACTGTGGTTTGGGGCAGAGGAGTCTCCAGTTGATCTAAGGTTAATTGCATCTGATCTTTGTCTGAAAATTAGGTGGCAACTCTCCCAAGAACACGTGCTTAGTGTGTTTTCCAGTCTCTTTGGCTTTTACCCACGGAAGGATTAGTTCACCAGGTGGGTGACTTTCCTGTTGTTCTGGAATTGTTGCTAGTGAGGGAATACGTCAGATCCCCATAAACTTCATCTGATTAAGAACTGAATTGCAAAAAAAAAATATGACTTGGGTTAGAGATAAGGAAAGCTTTTCTAACAGTGTAGCTCTGGAATGGATCTTGTAGATATCCTTACAAGTAGGGTAGGTGACCCTGTCAGGTATGGTTCAGGTAACGCTGTTGCTGTTTTACATCCTGAAGGACTTTTCCCATCCTGGTTTTGGTGTTTTTTGGGGTTTTTGTTTGTTTTTGTAATTTTTGCACCTGAAATCTCACTGAAAAGTAGAGACCCAAAGTCTGAAAAGCAAGGTTTCATCTGTTGACTTCTGGAAACTTTGTACAGTCTGATGGGAGGTCATGGTGTGTCATTCCCTGCACTAAACCTTGTACTGAAGGTCTATAAGGGCTCCTCCAGACACGAGGAGGTGACAACACAGGAAAAGCAGGAAGAGAGGCCAGGTTTCCAGGCACTTTAACCATGAAAAAAAATTCATTTCCTTGAATTAATATTGGCCCAAGCTGGCTCTTGTATTACTGCCTCCTGAGTGGCTGATGCTATGTCAGGCATTTCAGTCTTTTGCTGTTTTATTCATTTTGCTGCTATGGTGTAGGGTGCGGTAGATATTACCGAAGGAATGATTGCACGTTGCCAGTATTTTTGATTCTTTCCAGGCAAAGAGCACATTTTCACAGCCAGGCTCAACACCTTGAATTTTCTACTTTCATTTCCAAAGTGTATGATATCAGTCATGATAGGAAACTGAACAAAAAAAAAAAAAAAGAGGTAGAAAATTCATGCTGTGGCTGACAAGGCAGTGACCATTCTAGGCAGCACGTTACGAGGGTAATGGGCTGCGAATCAAACTTCTGCTGCTGTGCTGCAGAAGATTAGTCACAGTTCATCTACCTGCAAAATGGAGGTGGTAGTAGTTACTATCTCACGCTCTGGAGGCTCAAAGCTTAAAACTATTGAGATAATTCAAAGGAGGCTGCTACAGATGTGCAAAGCATTCTCTCTTTAACATAACTGGAAAATTGCACAAGCTTGATGGATAAAGAGCAATAATTGTTGGATGTGGGACAAGGAAAATATTTGACCACTGGTTTTCCCTGAAATACTAAATGGAGAACACTTGCCTCTCATCTTGGGCCAAACAGTTTCTTCTAGTTTTCAGATGCTTCCCTTAGATACCAGTTAACACAACACAAGGGCTGTTGCAGATTTGCAAGAAAGACTGAACAGAGAAGAAAAAAAAAACCCAGGCAACGATTCCTCTGTAAATCTGCTTCTCCAAAGCCTCACAAATCTGAGCTCTATTAAGAGCCCCACCATCCTGAAGATGACAGACACAAGTGCCAGGAAGTCGCCTTGTGACGACCTCCTGCACCCTGTGGTAGAAAATATCATCTTGAGTTGTCCTTGGAGCATGATGAAGAAGGAGCCTGGTAGTTAAAGCACTCAGCTAGAAGGAGACATGAACTGTACATTCTCCAGGGAGGGAACTGAACTCAGGTGTACAGGGCCTCGGGCAAAGGCTTTGGCTGGTGCTACGGTCTCGTCCAACGGTGCTTTAGAAAGCAGCCATGCCCATGTCTTTCACAACAGGCCATATTCACAGAGCACGCTCTGCACTCTAGGTACACCTAACAGCATGGGGCCCTGGTGACTCATGCATTACTCTGCTCTGGTTTTGGATCTCAGCAGGGTTTAAATACAGAGTAGGCGGCTAGGACAAGGATAGAGCATTGCTAGTCATGGTCAGAACGCTCAGAAAATGTCTGTGGCTGTGACTGACAGGCTCACACAGATTTAGCTGCTGTGCTTCTAAGGCAGCATCTGGCCCTGGCAGCCCTTGCCATCTCTCGGGAGGAATTTAGCACCCTGGGTAGAGGATAGGACACCAAATCAACCTCCGATGGGGCAATTGCA
This sequence comes from Urocolius indicus, assembly GCA_013401255.1. Lineage (NCBI taxonomy): Eukaryota > Metazoa > Chordata > Aves > Coliiformes > Coliidae > Urocolius > Urocolius indicus. The sequence continues at coordinate 743,359 of WBNH01000456.1, read as the reverse complement.
CCAGGACTGAATATGGGATATGTCACGCTTCCCATGCTGTGTGGTCTGCCAGGAAAGGGGTGCCCATCAGAGTGAGGTGGTATCTCCTGGGGCCTCCAAACTGCCAGAGCACTTAGCTCAATTTGGGAGCATGTTTGCTTGTTTTAGAGACTTTAACAGCCAGAGAAGGGTGAGGGAGGCTGGATCATACCACTATACTTCAGCTTCTGAAGTCTTTTTGGGGTCCTTACATGCAAACTTTCCCTCCTGGGGCTGTCAAGCAGTGACTGTGGACATTAAAGCTGCTAATGGGATGAGATTGTAAACATCTCCTGAAAGCACACAGCAGAGCCCTTTATTGTAAAAATGAAATACATTTTAAGTGCTTAAAAACTCACCCAGAACTCTTCTTTCCAAATGAGTAAGGCTTGGCAACTCTCCCCTCCACGGCCTCTCTGCAAATGTAACCCTTCTATCTTTCCCTGTTCTTCAGGGCAAATGCAGACACCCAACAGCTACTTAAAGGGTAACTTTCCATTATAAAAATAATCACAGTCAAACTCTGAATTATTGTAATTGCAGTCTTTATAAAACAATCAAACAGAAAGCAATCAGAAACAGTTCCCCTTCCCCCTCTCCTTAGTATGCTCGACAGGTTTTGTTTTCAGTCTCCAAGCAGGCAGCTCCTTTGTAACTCCGAGCATCTTTTACCTTCCCCCACCTTTTAAAACGCCCCAGTTGGGGAAGAACAGAAGAAAAGTTGGTTGGAAAAACACCCAAAAAGTGATACGGGGTCTTAGACAAATCTTGTCTGTGAAAAAGTTGACTACTGCAAATCACCGCGCGTATTTCTGGGCCTGACCGCATCTCCCTTTGATTAGAGGGCAGGAGGGTGATGCTCGGCAGCACCGGGGCTGCCTCCAGCCCCGCTGCCCACCACCCCCAACCCCGCTACGAGGCAGCGATAGCTGCGGTCCCCCGCCGCCGCACCGCAGCCCCCTCCCGCCGTCTGGCAAGCCCCAGCCCCGGCCCCAGCCCTTACATGGACAAATCTGCCTGCAGGGAAAGGCAGGAATTTGGGCCCTTGACGTCAGCCCCGGGCAGAGCGCAGCAGCCCGGCGGGACGTGAGGCGACGGACGCCGCTTTCGCTTTTTATTTCGGGGGCGTCCCGCCCCGCCGCGCTGGGGGCTGCAGCCCCCCCATACCCTCCTCCGCCTGGGGGGAGGTAAGGGCCGAGGGGTGCTGCATGCGGGAGCGCAGAGGGGATGCAGAGAGGGGGCGCGGGAGGGATGCGGCGGGGCGGAGCGCGGNCCCGAGGTATTGTTGCAAGATAATAACTTGCCCCCTTCCTCTTCCTCACCCCCCCTCCCGCCGCGGCAGCTGTGCAGCAGCTGGAGCCCCCGGCCGGGGCACGGAGCGCTGCCGGCAGCCTGGGGGGGGGCCGCGCCTGGCTCCTCCCTCCGCCCGGGGCACCGCGGCTGCCTAAAGCGGGGGGTGGGGGGGACGGGACGGGACGGCCCTGCCCTGCCCTGGCCGGCGTGGTGCGGGGCGAGCTCGGCCGCGGCGCGAGGGCAGCTCTCGGGTGTGGGGCAGGGAGAAGCTGCCCCGGTACCGCAGCGGCTCGGCAGCACGCCTGTGCCCTCCGCGCCGGGCGGGGGCTGCCCGTGGGCTGGGGGTCCCGTCCCGCCACGCCGGGCGTTGGGGTTCAGCGGCGCGGTGCTGCCCGCCGCAGGTGCACCCGGGGCCGCCTCCTCCTCCTCCTCCTCCTCCTCCCCCAGCGCTGCCCCGCGCCGGCCGAGCCTCGGCCGTGGCTCGGTGGTGAATAACAAGTTGAGTGAAGCCTTGGTAGCTTTTTATACGCCCGGGGAGGCCCAACACCTCCCCAGCAGGTAACGACGTAAAAGTTTCCCACACCCTTACGTCACCCCGGGCTGCTTTTTTTTCCCCCTTCTTCTTTTTTTTTTTTTAAATAGATTTTCTTTTTCCTCCCAGTCCTCGTGTGCTCCCGTTGCGAGCAGGCAAACTTTATCCGTGCCATTGTTCACTCTTCACACCCTAGGGCTGTGCTGGGGACAAGGCAGTGCTCCCAAGTAGGAGGTGTTGATGGAGAAACTCCGGTGGTAATTGCTCAGGCTCCTGTATCTCTAGGTGCAGTTTGTCCCGGTTGGTGAAACAAACAAGCCTTGGATTCGTCTGCTTTGTTTTGATGACTTTGTTTGTTTGTTTGTTTTTCTGCACTCAACAGTTTGTGTTCTGGCCCAATTGTTTGTGGGTTTTTTTTTTTTTTGGAGGTTGGTTTCCTGTTTGGTATCTTTCTGTCTTGTTAGGATATTGCTAAGTTTCAAAAGCTTGCAGGAGCCATCAAGTTGGCTGATGTGTCTACATATCCACAACACCTTGGCCCCCGTGCACAAAGTGGTTTTGATCCATGTGAAATGCCACATCTCTCACAGAAGTGTGAAGTTTTCAGAAACACTCCCTATTTGAGAGTGCTTCCTTGGACTCATTTACCTGTAGAACTTTCCAGCAATGATTTTTGGGGGCAAGATCTGAGTGGGAACAGGGAGTCCCTGGTTGTCTGGGGGCTGGATGCTACAGCAGGTGCTGGCTCACCAAGTAATTACAGGTGTGGTGTATTAGGAGGGCAGGGGAACACCTGAAGCCAGGAAAGGGGGCCCAGCAGTTAATCTCTGTGTTAGCAATGGAGAAACGTTCATGCTGGAAAATGTTGGTTGCTGGCCTGTGTGTAGCCCGGCCTGTTGTGCAGCAGTGCAGTGTGGGGATGCGAGGGACTTTCTCGTTATCCCCACCCTTGCTGCAGCAGGACTGGCCCAGGCAAGACTAAGTACTCTATGGGGTTTCCCTCGGGAAATGTTTCCATCTTTGGATAAAGATTTACTGTTGAAAGCTTCTCTCTGCCTATTGGCCTACTCTGTTTCCCCCTGCCCACCCCATGACCTTTCATCCAATCCCTTTAGATTTATTAGCTCTGTTATTCCCCTCTTTCAGTTCTTTGTGGGAGGATTTTTCCCTGAGGGATGGGCTGGGCTGTTAGCAGGTGACTGTGAATGGTGGCCCCAGGGCCATCTGAGAGTAAGTTCTTACTCTCTGTGGCTAACTGGTACTGCTAATGGGGCCTTCAGCCCAACTATCTTGTAACTGTTAAGTTTCATAGATACAGTTTTCCTTTAATTGTTTGCCTGTTTGTTTGGGGTTTTTTTTCCCACCTGGGTCAGCTTATGTTGGCTGTTGGCAAAAACTACCAGTCTGGGGGGACTTGGTTTAGGATGGTTGGCGTCAGCACAAAGTCCTCATCAGTTTTGGAGGCTTTCCTGCAATCAGATATCTTTTGGCCCTCGTAGGCTTTTCTCCCAGCCCTATGTTTGGAGGTCCTGTTTAGAGTACATGGGTTGCTGAAGGCTGCTGTAGGATTTTCTGGGATCTTGCTGGAGAGAGGTGCCTGGTGGTAGGTAGGTGGTATGCAGTGAGTCTGTTGAACTGTGGAAACGTGCTGCCTGTGCATAGAGACTGCACTTGAGTGATTTTTTTAATGCTGTCTTCCCAGAAGTCTGCCTCAGATTGTGTCATGTGGAGGCCATGGGTGTAATGACCATGCACGTGTCCTGTATTACCAGTGGTCCTGCCATCCAGAAGTTCTAGTCAGAGATATGTGGCCTTTGTAGCTTTCCTGGGTAAATTCCTAGTTGAAAATGGAGGATGATACCAGGAAAATAAATCTGAAACTGTCTCATCAAAGCTTCAGCAGATGTAGGCCCAAGCTGCTGTGAATTACTGTTGCACATGGTGTTTGGGTCAGTGAGAGTTACAGCTTTTGTCGCTGTGTGGTTGTGTCTGTCGTGCAAGTCCCAGTCACCTGGTGTGGTTGGTACTGGCTGCCCTGCTGTAAACTTGTCTGGGCAGAGTCTTGAGCTGGGGGAGAAGCTGTGGTTCTTGTTGCACCAAGGTGAGATTTTTTTTTTTTCCACCTTTGGAGCATGCTTGGGCATCAGCCCCTGGTATTGAGGTAGGATTCTGGTGAGCATGCCCATCTTGGTGTGGGCCTCCGGTTCTGTGGGATCCTATCCTCTGCTGGTAGTTGCTGTTGGGACAAGCAGCTTTAGGGGGTAGAAGTGTTGAATGGTTTGGTCTCTGATGTGCCCTAGTGAACCTAGGCCAAACTAGCAAAAAGTTGCCTCTAGACTGGTGGTGGTGGAGTGGATTTCAGATCGTGTGTCCTGGCAATCACAGTTAAAGTGCAGAAAATCCCAAGTTCCAGTGCAGTTCAGCTGCCTTGTTTCATGGAAACTTGCAGAGCACATCATATCTTCAAGTTGCATTGCTCTGTCATCATCTGTGCTGTGTTAGAGGTGAGGGGCTCTGTTTTACCAGAATCAGAAACTGCTGCAGTGTCATTCAAGCTTTCAAATAATAAAAGTGCATATTCAGATGTTCATCCTTTGCCAAAGCACTTGTTTCTCTAGGGTGTTGAGGGGTGAAGATCCAGAGCCTGACTAGTGAGTTTTATAAAGCACCTAATAGTGTCAGCTAGAGTCTCAGTGGAGCTGGAGTGCTTTTAAATATATAATACGGTCATCAATATATAATTTTAATTATAAGTCACAGTACGAATCACAGTGTGGAGCATCTTGGTCAGAGAGGAGATGCACTGACTTTCGAAGCCTGACTGTTGCCTTGAGCATTTCTGCTTGTATTTGTCCATGTAGTGCCTGACTGTAAGTGTCTCTCTTCTGATCAGTGAAGTCTGGTGTATGCAGTTTTGAAGACAGATAGTAAAATTGATGTGGAGCTGGAAAACCTGAGAGAGTTCAGCCAGTAGTCTCTTATATAAAAGACACGTGTATGAGAGGTGTCAGAGTAATAGTGAGTGCAGTGGAAAAGGGATCTCTGTTCCTTAGTACCAATGCAAGCCAAGATGAATGTGGCCAATTCAAAATGAAAAACCTTAAATGCTTTTTGATGTAACAAAATGGTGGCATTTATCATGCAGAACATTGTTGAGGACAAGGACTTATCCAAGTCTGGAAAGGAGATGGGATAACTGTGTGAAGGTCAGGTACATTCAGAGTTATACCAGCTCATGGTGACGGCTCTAATATTGTAAACATCTAATTGGAAAGAAGAGGCTGTTTGGTGCAGGTTTCTCTGAAACGACTCTTGCTGACTGTAGCTGGAGAAAACCAGTAGCTTGGGTGGATGACACATTGTTTGCTAGAAGACTATTTCCATGTATCAGTGGAAACATATACCCTCAGGGTGTCCGCAGTGGTTTCTCTGCTCCTTTGCCCATCGTGGTTGTGTGAACTGGCATTTCATTCCTCATCAAGTGTCTGAAAGCCTGACCCACACAGCTCTTCTGTTTTCCTAATAAACTCTTCTGGCCCCGGTGTGGCTTCTGGTAGCACCCACATTCTGCTCTGGCTGACCCCAGACCACTCTGGTTTTCACCTCTGTCTGGTTGTCCACACTCCTTCCAGTGCAGTCTCGGGCAGCCCTGGTAATCTCTTCACATGGAGGTTTTAAAGGTGGCATTGGGATGATGAAATACACATTTCTGTTAGGTATATCTGTGCTCTTTTTTTTTTTGGTATGTTGTTTTCTTGATGGAGGGAAGCAAGACGAATACCAAATCTGTGTGACCCACCAGAAGCTTGGGATTCAGCATCTGTGTTTGCTACGTGTCCATGTGACTGAGACGGCGATGCTCTCACTCGCTTTCTTACCCCAGTAGTTTCATCATCTCCCGTTGCTTTTGTTGTCGTAGCAGAGTAGTTCTGCTAAAAGCTAGAGAGTTTACTGGAACTGCAGCCCCACTTCAAAAGCAGGCAGGAGCAGAGGAGATAGAAACCGTAGCTTATCTAAGGATGTGGGTTATTTGAGGGATGTACTCACAAGGAACAATACTTTCAAAGAGTGAGGGTTATATGTAGGTTAATGTGGGACTTGAAATAACTTTATGAACAGCAGCTCCAGAGGAGGGGTTGGAGGGAAGGTGTTGCAATTAGTTTTCACATGTGCATTGAGATGCTGAAGAGCATCAGTAAAGTCTGGAGGGCTCTGTGTCTTCCCGTTCTTAAGGAGCTTTTTGAAATAAACAGAGAAAATAAATGAACAAATCAAACCAAAAAATCACAAACCAGAAAAACCCCACAAAGTTCAAAAGCATTTTGAGAGCTTGTGCCTGCCCAAGAAACAGGTGGTTAGCAAGGTGCAGGACTCGTTTCTTTCCATTCCTCCTGCTTCTGGGCATGGCAGGGCAGGCAGGGTTCACAATGTTTCCAATCCAGACCTGAAAAAAACCAACCCACTACCTACACTTGATCGTTGTGATTAAGGTTACGGGTAGAGACACCCTGGTGGAGATTCTGCTTTCATCTCAAAGAGCTGGTTTCAATCACGTTCTGAGCAAGTGCAAGAGCTGGCATGAAAACGATAATTTTTAAGGCACCGTCAGCAAGTCTCTGTCATTTTAGACTGTCAGTATCTGCTGTTGGGATCTGTGGGTGACAGTGACACGCGTGTGAGTCACTGAGAAGCACTCTCAAACTATTGCAATATGCTCAAGAAAGGAAAACAAACATCAGTGGAGTTGTGGGCTGCTGATAACCTTTTTTTTTTTTTTTTTTTTT
>WBNH01000456.1:364949-736543 GCA_013401255.1 Urocolius indicus | reverse complement strand
TTTTTTTTTTTTTTTTTTTTTTTAGAAAAAGATACAAGCTTTTAAGCTTTGCAGGCTGTTAGGGAGGATGTTTTCTGTGGCCCTTGATGTCATAAGGGAACCTCATAATATGATGATTCCTTGGTAACCCCATAAATTCCAGATCTGACTGTGAGAGATCCTGTTTTCCTTTTTGTGCCCGAGTGGGTTCATGCGCTTTGAACATCCTCTAAGTAGATACCACTCAGCACTTGGCTGCCTTCCTCCCCCTACTACTGCTGCCCAGTGATGCTTCAAGGCAGGCAAACTTCTGCCAAGTCTTGGATGATTGTGCCACCAGTGGAATAGTTAGTTGAGATTTAATATGGCCATTATCTTTAGGTAATAAAATATCAACTAACTTGCCATAACCATCTTGTTTAATGTCTATTAAAAGCCCCACATACTTCATTCACTGGGTGAAATTTAATAAAAGTTCATCTAAGCATTTATTGCTTATTTAATTTAAAAATAAGTTGATCTCCACAGTTGGTAACAGACACAGAGGATTTAATTAACATTCACTAAACTACCTTGTTAGCTCTGAATTACACAGTCAGGTCTTGTTTATGCATCGATTTGTAACTTCCCTGCCCCTTTTTTTTTTTTTTTTTGTTTGTTTTTTAGGCCAGTGTGGGGAGATCTTCTGTTCTTCCCCTGATTTTGTTCCTGGTATCTCCTCCAGCTAGAGAGCCTCAGCCAGGGCTATGCTGCTGAGGAACCAGGACCCAGCTGCTTCTTTGTGCAGGGAGGAGACTGACAGGTCTTGCTTCTTCCCTTGAAGAAGGGACTGTGGAGCCCAGTGGGGTGGGTAGGGATGTGTTGAGTGATGGAGGTGAAAGAGGATCAGCTCCAAACTTTAGTTAAATGTAACAGAGCAAACTTAAAGTCTCTAGGGCTTTTTCAGCAGCTTGTCTGGCTGCATGAAACTCAACTTGAGATTTGGTTTCTTTGCCTTGTTTTGTTTTGAAGAGAAACTTGAGGTGATTTACAGGTGACTTGCAGGTGGTCCTGCTGCAGTTGCTGTGTTCATTGTAGCCCAACTGCTGTGGTTTACATCTCAGTAACATGCATGTGCATCTTGGATGTGCTGTGTGCACGTACCCTAAGGAGCTCTCTCTGTTTCAGCACTTTATTACCTCACCTTAACAGACTTGAATTACTTCACTTAATGAGGCAAGCTTGAGGAATCTCCCAGACAGTGCACTGCACGAAGTGGCTGGGTTGGGAGAGTGATTGGATTAACAGCTGATAAGTGGTTGTAACTCCTACTGCTGCATCTCCCCTGCCTTGCTTGCCCACCTGGGTGTCAACAGCATTCCTGTTTCAGCTCAGCCCTCAAGGAGGTCAGCTGGCTTGAATTTAACACACCTCATCGCATGAGGTAGAGACTTGATTTACTTTCCATGGGTTTGGGTAAATCTTGAGAGATACCTCAAGCTATTACGGCAGCCAAGACAAGCCTTTAATCTGAATTTCCCAAGAGAAAGAGACAGTGATTGTGGCATCGATGTGTCATTACTGTTGTTAATTACAGACAGGGAACTTGGTTAAAAGAATGATGTTAAAGTTGCAAAGTCCAAGTGCTCCAAAGCTACAAAATGCCAGAATGAAGGTCATTGATGAAATCTTAATTTGGCTTCCCCTGTAAGTGGGTATTATGATATAGCCACTTCATTGCCCAGAGTACCTACTCTTTGTGCCCAGAGTGGAATGTGATACTTAATAAGCAGCTATTCAGTTTCTTTACTTTTTGTCCCATGCATGGCCCTGAGCCTTATTTTACTCTGTATAATTCAGACTCAGGACTGAATGCAGAATTATTAATTTCCTTTTGTGCTTTTTTGTGGAGTGCCCTTTGCTCTTTGGTTGGAGTGCTCTGCAAGCTGGGGGGCTGGTTTTTGCAATGCCTTCTTGCCATTTTACTGATGGGATACTGATGCTTTGGAAGAAGTGAGGTTGAGTATCTCATGTTATCCCTGTCACTGAAATCCATGAGGGGAAAAAGCCAGTTAGACCAGGGCTGTTCTCTTTATTTTGCATTCATAACTGATAATCAGAGAAATGACTGAGGAAAGTTGTTTGTAATTACAGACTGAAGTTATCATCCTTTCTACCCAATTCTGGAGATTACTATGAATTGCTTATTGCAGTTACATCTATCTTTACAATCCATCTCCCCCATCTTCTTTGCTTTTACCTGTCTCTTACATATTATCACCATCATCCTTGACTGGAGGGCAAGGTCTGTACTTATCTTGCGTGGGTATTGAAATGCCTAATTTAGTATGGAAGCTAGTCTTTGCCTCTGGCATTTAGAAACCAGGGCAGCTTAATGCTGTTGAATCTGAAACGTGCTGGTCAGGAGGTCCAGCAATGAGCCACAAAAATTATTAAGGTCCAGGTGGTATTTATGTATAAGGACATGTTTCAAGGAGTAGACTAAGGGCAATGGCAAATTCACATCATCTGTTAGATCCTTCGTCAGTGGCTTGTTTTCCCGTGAACAGTAATACTGCCATTTTTTAGGGTAGTTTAAGCTTCCCTTAGAGCTGTGGTGGTTCTCAATCACTTCTGCCCCTGCAGGCTTTTTTTTTTTTTTTTTGTGAGAATGAAAATAATGCCTTCCCTAGCACAGTTCCACTTTGCTTTTACAGAGATTCCATTTCTTTCTCGGGTTCCTTGGGATGCACAGAGCTGAGCTTAGAAAACACTGCGTTGCATCTTTGCCATTTAAGGAGGGCTTGATGAACCTTCTGCATAGTAAATCTGAAATACAAGTGTATGACTAATCCAGCTGAACTCTCTGCAGCTACTTGTTTGCGTAAAGATAAGTAGATGTTTTAAGCATTGCCTCTGCTAAAATCCTGATTTACTCCCAAGGCAGACGGATGGGGAAGGAATGATGGGCAAAAGGGTTAAAATAATCTGGGGAGATGTCTGGCTTCTTTTCTTGTGAAACAGTGCTGTAGCATGCAGAATGTCCGTAGCCTTGCTGCAGTGAAGAGTCAGCCTCCTTCAGTGCAGGAGATTATACTGTGAGTGAAGCAGACAGGTTTCAAGCCTGTAACAGTGGCATTGTGTGACAGAAACATATTTTGAAAGGTAGGAAGAACACGTTGGACCCCTCCATGTTGCTGCGGGGATGAGTGTGAGATTCTTGGCACGTAATACCTCTTTGAGTGTCTCCCTCTGCACAGGAAATCTGGAACGAGGCCAGAGCAGCAGGTGAACTTAAAACAATATAAATCAGAGTGTCTTTCCAAGGCACTCCACCCACCTGGGTTCTCAAAGTGTCTGGGTGAAAGGGTGGCAGCTTACGGAGTGCCTGTGTGCCTCCTTCCATGGCTTGGCACGGTGTGTTCTGCTCTGCTGCGTGGGAGAGCTGTGAACTCTGTGTGTGTGGAGGCTGGGGAAGTCGATGGGGAAGTTTTCAAGGGCCACATCGTAGAGAGAGCTACGAGGGCAGAGCACCTCGCCTTACTACACACAAGGATCCCTGTAGAGTGGGTTCATCTGTAAGTTATTCTGTGTTAAGTCAGCTCTCATCCCTTCCTTGGGTGCACAACCTATGGCAATATTTCATGGTGACTGATTTAAAAGGTGGGTATTGGATCTGTCTCAAGTACAGAGCATGTGAGTTGGCATCACCTCAGTTTTGCGCTGCATGGTGCAGTGCTTTGCTGTGATGAACACTGGAGTGAAGAAGATGATTTATGCTCTGGAATGCTACGCAGGCTTTCTGTGCTGGTATTGCCCTACATTGTCTAGGGTTAGGCCACTCACTGGGCCATCTCACCCATACCTGCACCACCCTGGTTCCCTGCAGGCTGTATCCCAAGCCTCCAGTGTATTTATCTGCATGCCTGAGGTGGTGTTTTAGCTCGAACCATGCTGTCACGTGCAAGAAATCTTAGTGACAGTGATCTGCTCCAACTTTGTTGTAATCAGCATGGCTATCTGCCTGCATCTGCTGCTCCCTGTCCCTTGAAGGTGAAGTGCAGTGAGGCACAGGCAGCCTTATGGGTTTTAGCAACAGCACTTGATAAGTTTCTTATGTCTGAGATGATTTGATTCGTACCTATTAAGGGTGTGCCCTATTTTATGAGTGGAACTGGATGTACAAAGATAGCTGTGTATTATCAGAAAGTTCCACTTTGGATTGTCTGGTTTAGTTCCGGCTGTCTTGGTAGATGCATCTGCTAGGATGGGAATGTTTTCTGCGTGTTTTAGTTGTGCATGTTCTACCTAATGTGTCATGGAAATTATTCCTGATCCTCTTGATCTCTAGAACAAGACAAGGCCCATCCATCCAATGGAAGACATGAATAATTTTGGGTATGATATCGGTATGCTTCTGGGCTCCTCTTCATCCTTATCTTTGTTTTTTTTTGCTTCCATTGCCCATGGAAAATATTTTCTTCTGGTTCATATCTCTAAATTTGACCTGTAGCATCTTGAGCTGAGCCTGCCACTTGTTATGTTAGCCCAAGGAGAGTAGTAGTACCAAACTGTTGAAGTCCTGTGAAACCCAGGCGATGAGCATGGGCTACACTTGTGGAGTGGCATCTGGGTCTCCTGCCCTGAGAGATGAAGATAAAGTGAAGAATGGTGAGAAAAGAGAGAGTGATTAACTCAAGGACATAGAGACTGATTATGAGGGAAGATGAAAAGGATGTAAAAAGTGCGTGTTAGCAGAACGTGACTAAGATGGAGACCTTGATAAGTATTGAAATGTGTCTGTGGAGGAAAGGGGAGCAGTAGTTTCTGTCAGACCAAAGCTGTATGTCTAGGACTTGCAGTTTGGTGCAGAGCAATTCTGAGTCATGGATACATATGGGTTTTATGACATTGCCATCTATAATCCACTTAATAAATGTGCTGGTTTCAATCTGAAACCTACTTGGGCTCTTCCCTGTCCTTCTTGGGGAGTTCATCACCCTCATGGCTGAGTGGTTTCTGAGCTGTGCATGCTCGGTGTTTCATTCCTCAGCCCTTACTCACAGGAGGCCTGTGTGGTGTGGGAGGGAGGGACACCCAAGAGAAATGTGAAACCTGATGCAAAGTCCTTTGCCATGAGGCATTTGGGTGTCTGATCTGTTGCAGCTTGGCCTCTGGGAGCCTACCGGAGATCCGTGGGCTGAGAGTCTCTGATCTGCGGTGCTGGTGGGGCTTCAGGGAGTGGGATGGAGGCTTGAGGGGAGGTGGGTTTCTCTTGCAAAGGGCAACCCATATGGCATTTGGGCACTGGTGACTGAGCCACAGCTTGTTAACAAAGTTCAGTGGTGTGATTGGGTGGGGTAAAGTGGAGGAGGGGAGCAATATGACTCACTTAAATGAGCAGTGACCAGAACTGTGCTGTAAGCTATAGATGACACTTCATGCCTCTATCCTAGCTTCACACAGTAAAATCTGGCAGGGGAGATACAGCCATATGTGCAAATGCAGTATGTGGGTTTGGGTCTCGGTCCAGCATTCACATCCAGAAATAAGTCAGACCCTTCCTTATGATAGCATTTGCGTGTACTTGAACCAACTAATCCCAACAGATGTTTGGCAGCCTTCTGAGCCCACAAGGAAGTTAATTATCATTGCACTTTGCTAGAGAGATGCCCAGGATTCAAGTAACACCTGCTGGAAGAGCTCAGCTAAGCTAGGGTGTGCTCATGGCTGTGGGGGTGCAGCTTTACAGAGCACCTGCCATCACTGCATCGGGCTGGTCTGACCACAGTGGCTTGTGTTGCCTCCAGCTATGTGAGGGCCAGGCTGTGTTTCTGTTGAAATTGAAGACACTATTTCCTTTAGTTTTTGAGGGAGAATGGGATTTAGCTCCAAGTGTGCATGCTCATGCTTTATATAATCCAGTTGAAAGCTGCAGATTTTGCTTGCTGCCTGCTGTTGTCTGCGTGCTGATATGCTCAACTCCTTGGTGGTGGTGCATGAAGACATGATGCTCCTGGCTGACCTGAATCCTTTGCTTGCCTCCCCCTGATGCAAGCTTCATGACACCTCTGAGGTCAAGCAAGTTGTGTGACTGTGTGCTGCTGAAGCAGCAGTTTATTCCTGAGTTCTCTGGACTCTGCAGTTTTTGATTCATATCCTGTCCCACTATGAAGTACAGCCCCAGCCAGCTGCCAGAGGTAACACGATGAAGACCAGGGAACTCTACTGCAATAACTTTGCCTGTGTGGAGTATTCAGAGATTTTGGATAATCAATGTCTTGCAGCCTTTTGTATCAGGAGAAGTTTTCTTGGTGTTGCATGGGCCAGAAACTGCCCAATGCTTTCCTTTCCCCTAAAAAAACCACAACAAAACAAAAGGATATTTAGCTAACTTTTCAAGGGGAAAATGAAGCTGTAGCACATCAGAAGAATAAAGTGTAAGGAAAGCCTCTATATGTCACTGTAGCCACCAAGGTCCATATTCGTCCCCTTAGTGAAATTCAGCTGCAAAAGGGAGTAAAAAGCAGGAATTTGGCCTCTTCATCTGGATCATTGGTGCCTCAACACAGCTGGTCTGCACAGAGCAACAGGAAACAAAAATCAGCTTGTGCTACATGTGTGTTTTTTTTCTTTCCAGGGTGCTTTGAAAGATGATTGAGATGCTTTATGCTTGGCACTTTTGCTCAAGAAAGGATGAGGATAGTGCTTGGTTCTTGTGGCCTCTATTTTGTTCTCTGACTTGATGCCTGTCCTGATTTTTCAGGCAGAATTATAACTATAAGGCTGCTGAGTGGAAGGTGAGGGAGCGGTAGAATAGTTCTGGATTGCTAGTAAATCAAGGACTTTTATTGGGTGTTTCCTCACTTGGTTCTTTATCAGTCTTCATTAAATATGGATGACAGCTCTGGATACCAGAGTGTGCTTCTGTCTTTTCAGCTAAAGCTTCCTGAAGCTTTCTCATGGCACACACCCTGACAGATTTTGCCATTCAGCATCTCAAGGAGAAACCTTGGGTGTCTTCTGTGATGATGGAGGCTGTGGGCTGCTCCTTCTTTCTCTCATCACTCTGAACCTGCTGTGGTTGTTCTGCATTTGCCAAATGTGTGCATCTGACTTGCCCCGTTCTGCCTGCTGTTGCTGTCTGGCCTTTTTGTCTTCTTCAGTTTAACTGAGTGAGAAGCTTGCAGGAGAAGCTATTCATTCCCCTAGTAACTGTGTCTGACAATCGGAAGTTATTCTAGGGGTGAAGGACTGGTGCAGATTTGTTTTCCTTGGCTGCAGATTTATAGCCCCTAATAGTTTCTCACTCATATGATCCGATGTTGACTTGGTTTGCTGCTAATTAAAAGGAAAAAGCATATGCAGTCCTCTCTGAAATAATTACCATCTTTGGCGAATGGAAGATAACTCTGCTTGTTTCTCATTTGTTTCCAAACCCTTTCGTTTTGCTGCATTACCCTTGCACTGGCCATAGCGCATGGGGAGGCCCCAGCAGGGCCTGCAGCTCCATCCTGGTGCTGGGGGAGTTTGTGCTCGAATCCTTTCCCTGCTTGTAGGTCCCTTCCAACCCCTACCCTTCTGTGATTCTGTGATAAGCAAAGTCGAATGTAATTAAAAATATTATGGCAGGCGACGGTTACATTGTTGCATCACACCATTGTTACATTGTTACATTACAGTGTTACATAGATAGCTACGTTGTAACTGTCAGGCAGGTTGTATTTTCTCAATGGGAACCCACAGGAGAGGCGAGTGTGTGCACTCCATGTGCAGGAGCATGTTTTATCTTTACTTTTTATGGGCTTAATAACAAAAGCATGAAACAGGTTTTGATTGTTCCTTCGCTCACTGCCGGGAATCCCGAGTGCAGCAGCTGGAGTTCCTAGATAGTTTGGTTTCTATCAGTAATTGTTTTCAGATACACATTAACTTTGATTGATGCGTTGTTCTGGGCCTCATGGCATAGTGGAATGTGTCCTCTCCTCCTTGCTTGCTCAATCTCTGCTCTTGTCATGTTTCTGTCGCCACTGGGGCTGTGCCTGTAGCAGGAGGGGAGGACAGAGGGTTTTCTCCCTTCAGCTGGTCCTAAGGGTCCTTGCAAGTGTTGGTGCTCCTCTGTGCAAATTGAAGGGGCTGCCCAATGCCAACATTGGGTTGAAGGCTGGAAGAAGTCCAGTCTAAAGTGACCAGGCTCCCAGGCAGCGAGGACTGCAGCACCAAGAATGCTGTTTGCTCCATGCATGCAAAGACAGAAGCATGTATCCAGTCTTGCAACCTGTCCCCAGTCATCGTGGGGTTTTGGCCTCTGGGCACCGGCTGGTGTAGGGAGAAAAGCCCTCTTGACAGCAGTCCCCAGCTGATGTACCTCCTGTCAAAGCAGTGGTATGGGGATGAGCAGAAGTCCCCGCAGACCAGGTTCAGAGGCTAGAGCAGGATCAGCTCCATCCATAGTGTTGTTATGGGGATGTGCCTAACCTGCTGATAGAGGTTGGAGATGGCAGCCATGTCTGCTCACCTACAATCTCCTCTTTTGCTTTGCTACCCTGGATGTGAAAGTGAGTTGTCTTCCCTTTGTAGAGGGAGTGTTCCCCAAGTTGCTGTGTTTGTCTGTGGGGCTTGGCAGAGAGCAGCAGAGGACGTGTATTTTCTTAATCTGCCTGTTTCATGAGTCAGTATGTGACTGTGCCCCTAGGATCAGATTTTTTAGTGCAGATAGAGTCCTCTGTTTTAATTGACTAAGAAAAAAAGAGGGTATGAACCCATGACCTTGAGAGAAACAGTTTCTTATAGAGTCCCTGGGACCCTAAGATACCCTCTTTTCTGAGAATAGTGTGGATTAATCAAAGGTCAAAGATTTTGTTGTCTTTGAGAGCTTCAGAAAAAGAGAGTGAAGTCTCCTTGGTCTTCTGTGACTGCAGTCATTCCTGATCTGTCAAGTTCCCATTGAGCTTGCTGTGCTTGTTTTGTACTTTGTTCCTGGATGATGGCTCTCTTGACCTTCTCTGTTCTCTGTGAATGCTGATAAAGGCCTGGTGATCAATTCAGATGTGTTTTGGAGGTTGTAATGAGATATACAGTGGCTATGGGTGAATGACGAGGCTGTGGTGAGCCTTTGTGTGCAATGTGCAGATTTGCAGGCTTGATAGGACATAGTCTTCACTTGCCAGCTCTTCCCACGCAGCCTCTCATGCATGTCTTCTGTTTCTAGGCTGGAAGCCAGGTGTGGTATCTCATGCACTGCTGTGTGGTCAATCTTGGTGAGTACTGTCTTGTGCATGACTACTGTGGTATGAGGTGTTGCAGTTGCTCGCAGAGGTCCCCCCTCATTTTATTCTTGTTTTTCTTCTTGGATGATGACCAAACATGTGGCTGGACCTTTTGACATACTGTCCATACTGACAGATGCAGTATGAGTGTATCTTTCTCTTTTGTCCTCTCCTTCTATCTTCCCACTGCAGTCTCTAATGCTCCTTGAGCCTGGCTGATGGCTGGCATGGATCTGGTCTTGCTTGCTGGCATGTTTTTATGCTGACTTCCTTGACATTGTGCCACATCAGTCTTTGAAAATATCACCTGGCACATCCTGGAGAGATCTTTGTCTCAAAAAGCTGCTGCAGATCATTTGGTTTTCCCCATCACCCATTTAAAAAAATAAAAATGTTTGGCTTGATAACACAAATGCTGGCTTCAGGGCTGGTGACAAGATTCCTGCTGACAAGTTCAGTATGGTTGGGTAGGAGTAGGTGAGGACAGGTATGATAGTGGTGTTATGCTGCTAGGTGCTTCTGTGAATCACACAAGCAAGACAGAAGAAGGTTAGAGAGACCTTTCTTGGTCTTGAGTGTTTTGTACCTTTGGTGTGATGTTTCACCCACACACTGTAGCTAATGTTTCAAACAAATGAGCATGTATTCTTCCTGCTTCTCAAGTGCAGCAGGCTGAAGGGTATTGTGTGGCAAATTCTTGGAGAGAACACGGAGCATAAATAGCCAAGAAAGTTTTGTGCTGATAAATCATCAGATATGTGGGAAGAAGCATGACCTGTTAGTACTAGTGGGGTCCAGTAAGGGTTCTGAGGGCATTTAATTGGTAACTTTTATCATCCTGCAAACCAAAAGCATCTTTCTTTCCAGAAAGAAGCAGGAATGCAGTCTAAGTGAACCAAATAATGCAGGTCCAGGGTGCAATTTTGTACTCACTTTTGGTGCTGTCAACAAATAATGAAGGACATGCAGTTGATGTCCAATGTACATACTTTTCCAGGTGAAGATATAATGGCAGGGAGGGGCTAAAACCTTTTTATTCTTAAATTTTAAGGAAAGATGTGATGATACTCGCACTTATTGTGCTAAAAGCAGTTATGTGATAAATCAGTCTCCTTTTCCAGACAATTAAGCAAACTCTTTTTTGGGGGATGATCATCCACAGAACTCCAGTGTCTGTGTGCTGGTTCTTCTGAACAAGGTGATTTCTGAGCTCTGCCACGTTCCCTTTGCTTTAGCCTAAGCCCCAGCTGGGAAGTCAGGAGCATGTATAGGGCTGAGTGCCAGGCAAACAGCATAATGGCTGCATGCTTGTGTCCTGTCTCCACCCCAGACTGTCACTGACATCTTTGAGGGAGAAGATCCCTCTCTGACATGGAAGGGAAGTGCATGAAGGTGCATGTTGTTCTGCAAGCAGATTACCAGGTCGTTCTGCTGAGATAGATGGGTATTTGACAGCTGTGCTCTGGGACAGCATGTGCATGGTCCTGCTGAGCTGTGGGATTAGACTTGTCTTTACTTCCCATTGTCATGCTGCTGTGTGCTGGAAGGCTTGCACATCCTAGGGGTGGTGGTGGTGATGTTCAGGGAGAAGATGGGCAGAAGATTTGTGGGTCTATGTGACAGCAGCCGTGTATGTTATCCCACAGCAGAGCAAGGGCTGGCACAGAGCATCCTTGCCATCCTCCCCTTCCATTCCAGACTGCGAGCAGGGGCTTCAAGGACAACTGGGTGACATGCCAGTTTCCCTGTCACAGGGAGGGAAAATTTATCAGTGTAAAGCATGCCCTGAAACTCTTCCTCTGTGGTTTGGATTTTTTTTTGTATTCCCTTGGTGACAAGAGCCAAATTCAATGCAGGCTTCTGGCTTCCAGATGAACTCAGGGTGATTTAGGAATGAAACCAGCTTTTAAATATGTTTTCTTTATGTCTCAGTCCCCATCTACGATGGAAGTAATGGTACTCTTTTGTTCAGAAGGTAGACACATCCACAGACATCTGTGGTCCTCCTAGTTTTAAAATGCAGTAGAAGCTGTCAGAATTGCTCTAGAGTTTATCTTTATTTCAAATAAATGACTCCTTTCTCAAAATGTAGTTTTCTGTGGGAAACATTGGCTTGCAATTCAGTTCTTGTTTTGTAAAGGAAAAAAGTTCAGGTTTTTATTCTCTTTGTGGTGGTAATAACATTTGTGGAAAACAAAAATGTTTTCATGCAAGCAGTCAGTGGTGAGGCCGCTCTGATCTCTGCTGGCTCATTTCATGCTTCCACGTTAACCTGGGCCTCTCTGCCCTATCAGAGCTTTTTCTTTTAAGGAGTATACTTCCTCAGCTTCTCAATCCAGCTGTATGGAAAGAGGAGCAGCTACACTGTGACACTCTTTCTAATAGAGGTGTTTGAGACCCTTTGTTCCTTATCCCACCTGAAGATATTTGTTCCAAGACTGAAACCGGGCAGTTTGCTGTTACAGTATAAAAATGAAAGAAGATAGCTGATTCTTGGTCATCTTTGGAGATGGTGAGGAAGGAGGGGACAACATTTCTAAACCTAGTCCTGGACAATTGTGCTTTTTTTTTTATCATTGGGATGGGTTATAATGCTTTCAAAAATACCTAACCTGACCAAGCTGGCAGAGGAGAGGAGACTCCAGTGGCCCACCAGGTATTTGTAGCTAGTTTCAAATGATCTGACCATAACTGGGTAATAAAGAAGCCTGAAACACAGATACTGGTCATATAGTCTCTAAGTTTTAAAAGTTTCATTTAAAAATGGTTTTAAGAAGAGTGTTAAGAGAGCCTGCCATAGTTCCAAGGATTTAATTGTGGTGGCACCTGAACAAGCCTGGCAGAAAATGACTTCTGCCTTCAAATTTTGGCCGTTTAAAACTAGAATTGTTAAGGGATCATCATTTTATTATAAAACCTTTAGAGTTGAACAAATGTGTGTGAAAATGCCATCTCTTCCCTAAGAGGTTTCAACCTGAAAGTGGGCTACAGAAGACCTTGGGCCTGGAGTGGCTAGAGCCAGGTGCCTTCCTGACTCTGGTGCCTTGGGGGACAGCACTGCTCTGCTCCCTTGAGCTCTCAGTAACCATTTGTCTGTTTGCATCTTAAGATATGGGAGGTGTGTTAGTGCAGCATTCTGCTGGTGCTGCCTGGTGAGGATGGCCCTTGCTCTGGTGCTGCCTGGGTGAGGATGGCCATTCCTCAGTGGGTGGTGAAGTGAGGGGTTTTTTTTTAGTTTTGCATTACAAAACATTATCTTTTGTTTAAAATCCAGGCTCAGTGATGCTTTGATACTGCATGAGAACTTGAAAGTGAAATCAATTATCCTCCTTTGATCAATAAGCTGGGGTGCATTTGAGTGAGAAAGTGAAACTTGCCCTCATCTTGCTCAAGATCTCTCTGAGCAGGCTTAGTGAAATGCAGACAGCAAACCATGGGGAGGGAAAGGAAAAAAGCAGAGGTTACTTTGAAAAGTCCCTTCCAGTAGACTGAGGGAGCACAAACAGCATGAGACTGGTAGTCTGTGCTTGAAAATACAGGGTCCGATCCCAGTGTCAGTTACAGACACGCAAATCACAGGCAGTGCTGCTGGCAGGGAACGGGAGCTGCTGAAAGGTCGCTCCAGCATGGACCCGCAGGCTTTCTGGCACAGACATCCTGATTCCTCTCATTCCTTAGCCACTCTTCTTTTACTAGCAGTCCTTACACATTTAGAATAACAGCTGAGACGTGGCTGGTCCTGCTGGTGGCTTGGTCCCCAACCAGTGCTCAGGGGCTCCTGGCTGAAGGAATGTTGTAGGTAGGGCTGTCTCACAGCTTCCTTGGCCACTGCTTAGACCTGCCCTTCACAAGGTTTTTTGGTTTGTTGTAATACAACAGTCTCCATGTAGGAAAGCTGGATGCCATCGCTTTGGTGCTGCCATGCCACTTGAGTGGTCTCTCCTTGCACCTACTCTCTTGCTGGTTTTTTTTCTTCCTCCTGTTTTAATCTCATTCTATGAACCCCAAGATAAACCTGAAAATCAAGTGTGATAACAACGACAAAGATGAATCCTCTGATTCCCAAAGCAAGGTGTGTCACTCCTGCAGGAGCCCAGCTTTCCTGTAGGGCAACACATACAGAGTGCAGGGGCTACCAGTGAGTTTGCTCACTTGTGGGAGAGAATTCTCTTCATCAGAGTGAATGATCCATGCTGTGGCCGGCATGAGCCTTCCTCCAGTGTGGGGGCTGTACTGGAACTTCGGAAGTGATGAGTCTCATTACAGCTAATTTTGACACATGGGGTTGCAGTGGATTTGGAAGCAGCTCCGTGCTGAGGGTGATAAAGGAGGGGTGTGTGTTTCCTGCAGATAGAGACTTGGTGTTCGCATAGTTGCTGCTTTACACCAACACAGGATCTGGCCTCCCAAAAGGCAGCAGCCTGGCATATGAGCTGATGCTGTTTGTATTGATGACTCTCTGGAGCAGGTGCCACTGCTGGCAGCAGAGTGGAAGAAATGTCTCCAGCTTTCGTTATCTTGCAAACCCTTTTATTAAATAACTTCAGCATTCTTTTTAGTTGAGCAGTTTAATTTTCATAAATGAAACCCAAGAAGTAAAGAAGCAACACAGAAAGCTGTTAGGGCCAAATCCTGCAGGCATCAGTGCCCTGGGATAGCAAGATCAGCCCATGTCTCCAGGCAGCTGTGCTCAAATGTAAGGCTACCCAAGCATACAAGTTGAAGTGTAACCTCTGAATTGAGGTTTGTATGTAAGGGGTCTGATTTTTCCAATGAGTGAGGACCTGGAGACCTCAGACAGCTCCCTCAGTGCTTGCTGTTGGCCAGAATGGCAGAGTATCGAGGCTCTGGCAACAGAGGAGATAATGTGAGATTTCTGATCTTGGGGACTTGGGCCAGCAAATAACAACTATATTGGCATGGAATGGGAAAGACAAAAATACATATGTCGGAACAGGGCAGGCTTTAAAGTGCTTTTCACTTAAAATGAAAAGGTCAGATTGAATGGGGTTGTCGTCTGGGTGACCTATACGTGCACCTGCCAATCATGTTGGGGGGACTTATGTCAGTTCATACCGATGACTGACTTGCTGGGAGCTTGTCTACACTTAAAAATTGGTGACTGGAACAGTTCAAACAACAATTTTCCTTGTGGCAGTTGGGCTGAGCACCCTGCTCCACCAAGGAACAGGAACAAAGGATCCCAACACAAGGCTGCTCTATCCCAGTTTAACTGGTGGTCATACCTGGGTTTCTACAAATATGGCCGTACTGATTTAAAAATGAAAAAATAACACTAAGGTCTGAATATTGGTAACACTGTCAAGTGTAAAGGAGATTTAAAAGTGAAGGCAGCTTTTGAGCAGCTCAGAAAAAGATGTCGTTCAGCCATGACTGTTAGAAGTACAATTAGCATTTGCTAAAATTGTTTTCACAGGTAAGATCTTCTTTTAAAGTGACTGGGGAGTTTGATTACATCAGTTTTAAGTGATCACTCTAAGGTTATGCTGGGGGCACCAGTCTTTCTGAAGGTGATGACCGTACTTCTTTGAAACTCAGAATTCTTGCAGAGGTTTTAAACTGTCCATTTCGAAAAGCTCTGAACAATGTAGGAAAACTCAAACTGCAACAGAGGGTTGGTGTTTAAATTCAGCCATTGTGAACTACTGCTCTTAGATCTGCAATCAGGAAACCTTGCTTTCCATACTGTCGTGTAAAATTTATATTTCTCTTTGTTTCTTGAGAATATTGATTCTTACAGTCGATAATACAGCATCAGTGCTGTCAACCCCTGAGTGAACAGACTGTTTCTAATCATCATGTCTTTAAGGATTTTAGAATTTATAGATCTCAGCCTCTCATCTTATTTTCCTTTCAGCTTGGGATGGCTTTTTTAACTGATATTCACTTTCTCAGCTGTTTATCAACTATATCTTAAATTTAACTAGTAAGAAGCAAACAATCTTTTGTGAAAGACAGGTACTTTGGGTAAATTCTGGTTCTGGTAGGTTGTCCACAGACTCTACTTAGTGCTTTGACCATGATAGCTCATTCTTTCTGTTTGGGCATTTGCTTTAAGTTACTTTTAAATGATAAATTGCCTATTGAAATGGTGCATTAAAATAAGTGGTCTGTATTGTGCTAGACATAAAAATGAAAATGCAAATGTGTAAGTCTAAATGAAGTCTTGGCCACTGTATCTGGTGATCTGGAGGCACTAGAGTCATACTGAGGGAGCTTGACAGTGTAAAGCTGCATTGCCAAAGACACTTTCCTGCTGGTATCTCTCCCAGGACTGTGACAGAAATCTGGGATTTCATGTTGCAAGATGAAAATCAGAATTAGATGTGCACAGACCACTGAGCATCTGTTGTGGAGGCTCTGAACTAGGACCTGTTTCATAGACCTAAAAGCCTGCCTGGTGTTACTACTTCTGTTGCAAAAACACTTGGATATTCCCTGTAAGGGTTTTTGGAGGATTCTTGGCTCTTGAAAGACAGAGGTGGCTCCTTAGGGGCTGACTTTGCATGTATTTCTTCAAGGACCTCATTGGGGGAGACAGTTATGCTGGAATCGATGGCAGCAATGTGGGTATTTCTATACCGTGCTCTCATTTGTCTTTGTCTACCTGAGCCAAAGCAGGAATGAATATGACTACGAGTGACAAACTCTCTTGGAACTTCTTATTGTCCCTAAAGATCTGTACCTCTTGCTTGTTTCTCCAGCAGAGAGAGCATCACTTTGCTAAGCCTCTGTGTAATCCTCTCTGTTATGAGTCTTTCAGGGATACTACTTGCTGAGGGATGTGTGCAGGCAACTGAGAAGAAACAGTCTGGAAAAAGGAGCTCTGCGGATCTTGGAATTTGAGGGTCTTGAGTCTCAAGAAAAGCTCTGCAGCAGGAAATGCTGATTGAGATTGTCTTGAAGAGGTCTGATTTAGTGGTGGCATCATGGCTTGATGGCTCATGATACAGGAGACATACAGCTATTCTGGTGCCTTGGGTTTGTCGTCTGGATATTTCTACACTGAGACCCATACTGATTGTTGTAGCCTTCTACGAAAGAAACAGGATCACAAATTGAGCAGTTTGACCACCTGACTCAGGTGGATATTGCTGTGTCCTTGTCCTGCCCAGCTGTGGATGTGTGGCCAGGACGGAGTGTGTGCCTGGGTATCAGTGAGTTGTTGCCCCTCTAGGACCACGCTGAGTTCTATTTGCTGCTGGAGAGGTTAGTTTCACAGCAGACTTCAGCTGGCTGTCTCAAGGAGGGTAGCTGGGGTCCTGCTCACCTTGCTACAGGAACCCTGGTCACAAGGTAATGACTGGTGTGGAAAATCAAGCCAGGAAGATGCAGTTCAACTAACCAAGTTTACTGAGTCCTATAACTGGTCTTGTAAACATTTACTGAGTTAAACCTGGTGAAAGATAAGCTCTAGCCAAGATTTTTTAAACACAGGTTGATTCTCAAGAAATATTGTCTTACTTGGAGCTCCCAGAGGTGCTGTTGAGTTGAACTGAAACAGTGTTGGAAGCAGAGGGGAATGTTGTTGTCTTCTGCCTTTGCAGATAGGACTGAAGGGCATTTTGCCAGGAGCCTGTGGGAAGGACCTAAATTGTGTATAACTCTACATCACTTAAAAATGAAAAGTAAACATACACAACCATAATATTTGCTTGTACTTGTCTCCTCCTTGATGGATGGAGAGAAATTGCTCTTTGGCTGTGTTCACCAGCAATAAAACCATGCAGTTACTCATCTTCATCCCAAGCTTGCAGTAAGTGGGAGAAGCTGTTGTGATCTTTGTTTGAGGACAATCTCATGGCACCTGAGAGAGCATGGAGGGTTCTGGGGACTTTTTATATCTGCCTAACCCTGTGGAGAATCAAGGCTGGATGCCACTACAGAGACCATGAGACTGAGATGAGAAATTGTCAACTGGACCTTGGTGTGCTCCTGTGGTGTTGGTGCAATGGTGATCCACCACAGCTTGAAGAGCCCTGTCACTCTCCTGACTGCTGTGGTACCAGACATAGTGTGTTGCATAAGGTATGCTGGCAGGGGCAGGAAGCCATCTCACTGTAGGACAGAGGTGAGGAGGAGGGACCTGGACTGTGAGCCTCCAGTGGCCTTGCATTTTGCAGCATGTTGGTTGTAGACTTGTGGGCTCACATGTACCCTAAAGACCAGCACAGATACAACAAATGAAAGCCTGAACTGAGCATTTCCAGTGTTACAGTGGCAAGTATCATAACTTTTTCTGCTGAGCAGTAATGACAAGGCAAGCCTGTGCTTGTCATGAGCAGAGATAGGGCTGTTAGAGTGATGAGGATGTGGCTGGGATGGGATGCTGGTGGGGGCAGGAAGGAGTGATTCAGATGCCATCTGTCTCCATGGGATGCACCCTGCCCTGTGTCCTGGCATGTCACATGAAAGACAGCAGTTGCGTGGCTGTCTGTTCCCTCTGCTCTACCTTCATTTTCTGCAGAGGGGAAAAATGGCACCAAGCTTATCACGTCAAGAAAGGGTTGTGTCTACTTGGCAGCTGCAGGAAAGAGTGAGGCAGTCCCTGATGGGAACTGGGCAGAGCTCAGAAAAAAAGGATATGCCAAGGTGGAAAGCTTGTGAACTGGATAGAGGTGTAGCTGTGCTCATAGTAGTGTTAAATCCCATGTTCTTCAAACCAAATTAAATGATGCCTCTTAGCTCCCTTGCTGTACCTGAGGTCATGGAGATGAGTGATGGATTTACCTTGTTCTGTTACTTTATGCCTCATTTTATGTGTCCACTTACTTCCTTGACCTCAGAGACAATAAGAGCAGTAAAGGATCTGTGACTTGAGGAGGTGCAAGTTGTTGGCCGAACTATGGCAGCCAACAGCCAGTATTGGTCTCTGGCCTAGTTCACTTTCAGGGGTGCTGAAAGGAGTCAGGAGTATGGAGGCTTCTGCCTAAGAAAGCTGGGGAAGAAAACGCTGCGTTTCCCAGAAGTTGTGTGGGTTAAACTGCAAGTTTTGGAGACAAGCCATTAGGAGGCCCATCCGGCGTGTATCACAAGGGTATCTCTCTCTGTTTTCACAGGGCTGGGAAAGAAACCCAAAGTCGTGACTCTGGTGGAGCCCCACGTGTTTCCAAAAGCCCTTCTCTGAGTTCGACCCACCAGTAAGGCTGTGCAGCGTGAGAACTGGTACGTAAACACGTTTCACACACACACGGGGCAACTTCTCAGAAGAATCTGTTGCTTTTCTGATAGGGACACCTTGTTTGTGGTTCTCTGCAAAAACAAAGTCAGTCCTCTCGCAGTGGAGTGTGTGTGTGGAGGGGTGGGATCGCTGGAAAATGCAAGACAAACTGGCAAGTTCACTGGTGGTACTTGCACCCAGAGGCTTTGGTGGGGAAGCAACAAGGAGCTGTAGGTGTTCAGAAGTCAGCTTCTACACTACAGTGCTGAGGCTTTGGATGAGCTGTGTGGAGTGGAGTGGTATGTGTGTGTGACAAGCACTCACAGAGAGGTGATGTGGAGGGTAGTGACAAATGCAGGCATGAGAAAGGCACATATACACACACACACACATGCTGTACAAATCGAGACACATGGAAACCAAGATGCACAGTGTATATATAGTATATACTCTATGGTGGCATATGAGAGCTTGGGGGTGTATATACCAAGTGTCTGTATATACTATGTATGGTGATAAAAGAATGCATATGCATTCATGTTCTTTTTTAACTTTTTTTTTCCCCTTTTTCTACCTCTTCTGTCTCTCTGTGGAGCTGTTGCAAAACTACCAGATTCAACCTCCTGGGGAGCCTTTCTGGCCAAGGTTTTACAAGCCAGCACCTGCTTTGCCTGCCTGACTTCTTTCTATATTTGTTCCTCTGCACTCAGTTTTTGCCTTTGTCTGTGAAGTGGAACTGTCACAAACATTTGTGCTAACTTTTGGCTGCACAGGACTTCTGCTTGCAAGTCCTACGTCTGCTTTTAAGCATGTTGGGGGAGGAGGCATGTGCATGCATAATTGTGGCTGTACGCAGCCATGGTCCTTGCTGTCTTCATTGTGTGGTCCGAGTTCCTGTCGTGCTGCAGTAGTCCCTGTGTTATGTATGCCATGCAAGTTGTGCTCTCTGATCCTTCAAGACATTTTGAGGAATCAAGTATTCTCATTTGTCCTGCTTATGTAATGTCACTTAAATTAGCCATGCCTGACCCTGTAGCCGATTGATAATGACCTGCAGAGGCACAGAACCCCAGCTCATGCTTAGGTACCATTGTTTAAAGTGAGTACAGTAGCAAGCGAGTGGGTATAATGCCATTTCAGCTGGGAAACTGAAAGGAGATCTAATACTTGTGAACATGAAGCTGGGGGAATAGCTCTATACTGGGTCTCCCATCAGCAAATGTTGCTCAGACACACACTTGTTCCCAGTCTGATGGCTATTATTTGTGCTGGGCTGCTTGCCAGGAACCAGGAACTGGATTGTCCTCATGTGGTCAGGCCCTCGAGCTCCCAGTCCCTCTTAACAGCTATATTTGCTTCTGGCACGAGAGTCCCTCTCAGGTCATGAAGTTCCAGGTTTCAAACCCGGGAGCTATAATCCATACCCTGCCTGACCCGAGCACAGAGGCAGCACAAGCAGCCAGTATTCCCCTGGGCTTCTTTTCTCCGTCCCCATCGTGTGTGCCACTGCAGCCTGCATTCCTCTCTGCTTCACTAAGCCCTTTGCCTCTTGAGCTGACACAGCTAATATTTCCCCCGCTGGCAGGGCTGGCGAGGTTATGGCATTTAACTGTTAAGGAGAACCTTGATCTGTTCAAGCTGTGGGAGCCCAGAGCATTAAGAGCTGCTGCAAGCCTGGGATGGGATTTCTGCTATTCTAGTGCTCCTCCACTATGTGTTAATTCCCTTCCTTGACTTACCTTACTCTCTACTTCATCCTGCTGTTTGTCCTTGCAAAAAGCAATACATAGAGAATTGGTTTTTACAAGGTGCTGGGAAAGTGAGTCAGGGTTTGTATAAAACTCTTTTTACCATAGTTTTGGAGCATTTTCTACCGCTGTACTTAGAACGTATCTGTTTCTGAACCATGGAGAATGTCCCTAGTTGCCCAGCTGCTGTTTGGGGCACGTGGATCTGGAGGAGGTTTTAGTGGGTTTTTTGAAAAATAATTGATCAGCTGCCCATCAAGAGCTGCCTATGTTGTATGGGCATTGCCCTTGTATATCATGTAGTGCCACTTGGACTGTTGGCTCTTTAAAGCTGCCTTTATAACTACCAAAGTAATGGACACGTCTGCTCCTGCCTGGCAAGGTTGATTATTTGCAGTGGTTAGCAATGGATCACTAAGTTAAATGTGCTTTTTGTTCTAAAAGGCAGAAAGCTTTGTTTTCCTCTGAAGAAAAGGTTTGCACGTTTTCTGTCACCTGTGGTTTCAGGGACTAACTTGTGCTACTATGGGCCTCTGACCTCTGCCTAGTTACTAGTTACTGGAGGCAATTGTACAGCCCCTGCTGTACAGTGTGCTTCAGTGCCCAGTGAAAGCCAGATGTACTAGAATGTCACTTTTTTACAGTTTGTTTTGGCCATACATGGGCAGAGTCAGCTCTGGAATTCTTTCCCTATAAATTCAATAGCATCTTGTGGGTGGTGCTGGGGAATCACTCTGGTCTGGTTGGATGTCTTGGCAGCCTGTTCCCCTTGAAAACATCCTGATTTGCACATTCCTGAGAAGCTGCCTGCTCCTGGAGCCCATGGCTACAGCTAGCAGGAAGCTGTTGTCCCGTGCTGGCAGGCATAGTCACCTCCTTGCTGCCCACAGGTTGGCTGTGGCAGCCAAGGAACGATGCCCATGGCAACAGTGGCATGGGTATATTGTTCCTGTGTGCAGGCAGGCTCTGCAGGGACAGTTGTGCCCTCTAAGTCCAATTATTTTGTCTCCTAAATTTGCTTTCCCAGATGTGGGGAAGCTGCGTGCTCCCCTGTCCCCATCTGCCAGGGGATGCTGCATTGTGTGTCCCTGCAGGAATTGAGAAGTGTTGCCATCCTGGGGCTCCTTCTCCCTGCAGGGACATCCTGCTTTGTCCAAGCAGTGTGTTCCTTTCTGCAGAGCTGTGGGGCTGTTTTGGGGTTTTTTTGGTGTGGTTGTTTTTTTTTTTTGGTTATTTTGTTTTTCTTCATAAAGCAAAATAAAATGCCCATTTTTTTTCACAAAGCACTGGCTTAGGTGAGCTGGATCAGGAGAGGTTTTCCTGCCTCAGGTGAGCAACTTGTCTGGGACCTGGCAGTAGGACCTCTCTAGTGGGGACTGAGCCTTGCTTTTTCTGGTGATGAGCTAGTGACACTAGAAACACAGACTGCTTTTTTTTTTTTACCTATTTACCTTCAAAGACCAGTCAAAGAAAAATATTCTAGGAGACTTTCTGCTGATAAGTCTAAGGATAAGGGGAAGGTTTGCTTGCCACATTGCACCTCCTCATGTGTCCCTGGATGGGGACAGAGGTGCAGTGTCACCCACTGAGCCAGGAGCCTCCAAAGCACAGGTCAAGATGGTGATGTGTGGCCCTGTGTCAAGGCTGTGTGTAGCTCAGCAACAGTGAAGCACTCAGCTCATGCTCCAGAGGGGCAAATCATCCCCTGCCAAAGCCAGGGAGAAAAGGGTGATTTTTTTTTTTTTTTTTTTTGACATCCTTTGGAGTTTTGATCTCCATATTTGGAAATGTTTACCCATTGCTCTGATCTATTGCAAGGGAGGGGAGGTGACTCAGGGTCTGATGGAAGCAGGATTTGAATTCCTGTAGTAAGGTTTCCCCCCCACCCCCCTCCCCCCTTTTCTTGTTTTGGAAGCTTGTTGTGGTCAGTTTTCAGTTCTCTTGCTCCTGGACCTTGTTCCAAATTTGATCTGCTTGAGAGGGAAGTGTGTTAGTGAAGAAGCTTGCCTGGATGCTGGTAAGTGCATCGTTGCTACTTTTGCAAGCAACTTGGGCTTTTTTTGTTTGTTTAGTCAGATGGATTGCATCAAAGTGTGCGCTTTGCTAGTGGAGGCAGGCGTGTGGATCACCAGTCAGCAGCAAGGGACCCAGTCAAACCTTCTGTGGCAGGGAAAGTTAGCTTAGTGGATTGGTCTCAAAGGCAAAATGTTTCTTCAGGCCTAGCTATAAAGATAATTTAAGCTAGCTCCCATGCAGTCATGCTCTTCCTTTTAGTTTCACTGGTTAATGCAGCAGAGCACTATAGAGTTAAATGTGAGTATATATGCCTGTGGTCAGCAAGTAAAATATAGCTTAAGTATGATTTCTGTCTCCTAAGCAAGAGTGTGTGTTTTAAAGGCTGCGTAATGTATGTCTATTTTTCTTAAATGTTAATATTTAACTCTGTTTTGTTAGGGACCTGAAGATGTTTAGCTGCTGTAACTGGATGAAGGATCAGTGTCTGGTTTTTCCTGTTATTCTTTATTTTACCTTAGTGTGAAGTTTTTAGTCTGTCTGCTATTGCAGCTGCCTATTTCTCTCTCTCTCTTTCCCCTCCACCCCCCTTTCCTTTCTCTTTCCTGAAAGGAAACTACAGTTCATCTAGAGAGGGGTGTGGGGGGAACCTGGAAGATGCTCTGCTTCCTGTTGTATTCATGGCAACTGAAACCATGCTGGGGAACATGGAGCAGAGATCCACTATCCTGCATTCCTCTTATCATTTGAAGCATGTAACATGTATAGAGAGCTTTCAACACTGCTCTGGGGGTTGCGTAGCAGCCAGTCCTATGCTTCGAACAAAAAGCTGTGCACTTTGTCCTTTTACTTGGGAAGGAGCATTGGTGAAAAACCTTTTATAGTTCCTTTTACAGTTCCTACCACTGGTTAGCAATGCTTGTATCTTCTTGGCCAACTGGTATGTTTAGGCTGATTCAGACCTGTTGTTATCACACTCTCCCTGTTTAAAATTTAAGATCTTTGTTAGAAAGTTAAATGTCTTGTTGGTTTCTTTTTTCCCTTTTAAATGGGGATTAGTACTCAGTGTGAGGTTTGGTTTTCAGGAAATGTGGATTTGCAGCAGGTCCTTGAAATGCAAAAGTGACTTGATTGATCTGGGCAGGGAAAGGTACTTGTTTTAGTTTGCATGAGGATGGAATGTGAGCTGAAAAGGACTTGACCTCCAAAGATGAGGAAGGGGCTTCTGAAGCATATTCCTGCGAATGCTGCGATGTGTTGGTAGTTTGCAGATTTTAGCTGCATTTTAATCCTTGTAGCTTGAACAAACTGCTTGGATTACTGCAGCTTTTGGGGGTCAGCACCTCGCTGGGATGGGCTTAGTACTGATGCAAAGGAAAGAACTGATCTAAAGGGTGTACAGCCTGAATGGATGATGCAGGTGATGGAGTGACAGATGTATGGAGCTGTGGCAGCACCTGGAGCCTCAGCCCAGTGACTAGCCGAGGAGTCTGTGGTGTGTGGTGATGCCAGGCTGTGGCAGGCAGTGAGCAGGGGGTCTGTGTCGTTTCTCGTGTGCTATGCTTTGCCTCTGTGTGTGCAGATGTGGCCGTGCACAACGGATGCCTCCTCCCCATGCCACGCTTCCCTGGCTCAGTCGTACCCCAGGCGCAACCCCTGCTTGTGGTGGCACTTGGATGTGGCACGTCCAGGCTTTGCCAGCTGCTTGTGACCAAGCTTGGGTTTCAGGGACAGCACAGTGGGACTGCAAATGATGATGCTCTGTTCCCCTCGCAGTTTTTTCCCCTTTCCCGCTTGCCAGGACAGGCTGCTTGTTGGAAGACAAGGATGAGCAGTGCCTGGGTGCCGTAACCCAGGGCTCAGGGAAGTGATACTCTGACACACCTGGGGAAGCACACTGGGACCATTCATCTTCTCATGCTGATCCTTCCCTGTGTACCATCTCATTGCCATGAGGATGTGACTTGAGAGCTGTAAGGACTGTGAAGGAAGTGGTGCCTGTGTCCTGTGGGAGAGCTCTGGAGGATGGACGATATCCACAGCTGGGACTGCGGGCTGCCAGGGCTCTCCATCTGGTATTTCTCCAAGACCTGGGCAGATCCAGTGATCGCTGATGCTAACCAGGATCCACAGCGGATTTTCTTTAGCTCCAGGAACAGAGACATTAAGGGATGACCTGTAAAGTAATACAGCTGTCTAAAGATTTTTTTTTTTTCCTCCAGAAGCTTGGCACCCAGTAAACACTCAAGTCTGAGAAGCCTGCCATGGCATTGAACCTTGAGTGTGCTCAGAGATCTTCATGTCTGCATTTCTTAAGCTTTTTACAATCACTTCTAATAGTGCATTGAACGCAGAGGACTTGCTTTAGCTCCTGTGTATGGAGGATTGGTTCACTGCCCATCCTTCCTTCCAGCTGTTGCACTGATCAGTCCAAGGCTGGTACCACAGAGGATGTGGCAAAGTGGTGACACTGTCACTGTGTGACTTGGGTGATGCGAGGGGATTTAGCACGCACTAAGGGTGTGTGCCTCATGGCAGGTAAGAGAAACTGCCCCAGACAGCATGAGGCAAGCCCATGTGGGCACGGAAGAAATGAACACAAGACAAGATTAGGAGCCCAGATGATTCTACACGTCTGATAGTTGGTGTTTCTGTAGGCAACGGGTTTAGAGCCCTTAAACGTTAACTGGTGCCCTCAGGCTGAGGAGAGTTGCATTATCCTGGCATGCAGGTGTAGAAACTTGGGGCAATGTGTCGCAAATTTGGGAAAAGTGCAAATCTCTGTATTCTGTGTGATGGTTCATGCTCAGTTCCCACAGACAGACAGGAGCTTCACAGCCCAGTGCTGAGTGGTAGTGTAAAACCCTTCTCTCTTACTCTAATAAAGTCATACTTTTCTGAGCCCAAAACATTTCTTCATTGGTTGCTTAAACAAAGTTATATCATATGAAGTTGATGTATGTTGCTGACATGTACGTTGGGACATGATCCCAACACGTATTCTTCAGGAATTTCCAGGTGGCATTTTACCTAATTGTGACAATGCTCCTTCCTGGGATCTGAGCAGAGTGCAGGCTTCGAAGAGATGTCTGTTGCTATTAGCTTTATAATATATATTCATATGTACCAGCAGTTGCAAGCAGCAGGAGGTCTCACTCACAGACTAATTCTTTAGTCAGCTTGGTGGGGGTTGAGTGGGTGAAATTTGCTCCTGTGAGCTTAGGTATTTGCATTTGGGATGAGGTCTCCCAAATGAGAAAAACTTGTTTGCCTCCATTGAGCGTGTTGGTTCAAGGACTGACATGCCTGGGACGAGGAAGAAAGTTGCTTTTGTCGCTTTACCACTGTCTTCTAATAGTTAATTGTGCTTATTGTTTGACATGGTGGGGGAAGACTACGTTTTAAAGGAATGTCATGTTTTGAAAGCCTGGCTGCTTGTGGTGTGGGGGAAAGGAGTCCTTGTGCAGTGCTGTCTCACACCCTTACTGTGAAAATGTCACAGGGAAGTTCCAGTGAAGTTGCCCAGTTTTGGCAGCCACTTCCCTCCTACATCCGTGTTCTTCAGTTGAATCCCCCTCTTCAACTCTGTTAGCTGTTCCCCTTTCCTCACTGAAGTCATTATCATCTCTTGAAATTAAGGAAAAGACAGGAGGAGGGAACAAATGGATGTTAAGAAGTAGAAAACAATCAATTAAATAGTACATAGCATGTAATTTTCCTTGGAAACTTACCATGACATTGAGGAGTGCTTTAACAACTAGTAATTTAAATTGCATTTGAACACTGCTAATGGGTTGTTTGCATGGGTATTTCGGTCATTTCACAGCAGGTGGTTGTCTTTAGCACCCCTTCATTCAGTTTAAAAAGAAATAAATAAAAAAAAAATCTCATGATGAGGAAGATGCTGTAGACAACTGGTCCAACTGTTGCTAGTACAAGGTGCTATCATGGGAAATTTGCAAGGTCCTGTTACATTCAGAGCCATTTACATCCTTACCATCAGCTGTTCTAATGTGAAATTAATGGTAATTTGGGACTTTTCAGGTAAAAATAGCTTGTTACTGCTAAGAGGTAGGAAAATAACATTATCCCTGTTACACTCAAACATGATGGAGGCTGAAGAGGCTCCTCCAGGCTCATGAGGTTGGGGCTGGCAGCTGTGAGTCCAGTCTGTGAACACAGCCCATAACTCCATCTTTTATCACCTCAAACTAATCATAACAATGTTTGGGATCTGGTACTGACTCTCTCCCTCTGAAGAGGAACAACAGAGGTGCTGATCAGCTGTAGCTGCAGGATGTTTTTACTTCACTTATTAGTCTTGTTTTTCCAGTACTTAATGCTCTCCTCCACCACTCTTATAAAATGCCAGCGATTTTTCAGCAAAAGGCAATATTAGACTAATTATGTGCTATTTTGCTGCTGATTGCACTGGGAACAGAGTCTATATGAAGGCAAATGCAAGTTAGTTGTCACCTGTTGCTGAATGAACATCCCATTTTCAGAGCAGGGTTTTTGCAAATCCGTGGGCATGCTTAGCATATGGAAGGGGGTTCCAATATCAAAACAAATCTGGCCTCCTGTTTCTGGATGTGTAGGTTGTTTCTTAGAAGATAGAACCTTTAAAATCTGTCCCTGCAAACATGACTGTTAAATCCTGCTATTTCTAGAGACGTGAGGCATCTGTCTGCACAGAGATAAGCTATAAAAAGGCAATATTTCCCTAAAATGGGTTTTTTAGCTATACCTGCCAGACAGCTGGGCCAGCAGGAGTTCACCAGGAGCCTCACTGCTGCTGCCCTTTTATGCACAGGGTGCTGAGCAATGTAAAAACTTCTGGGCAAGTTTCCAGGAGCAGTGTTAAGCACTAGCTCTTCAATCTCTCTGTCTCATGAAATGCTGTGAGGCAGAAAAATGCATTCAGTGTGAAGGAAAGGGGTTCTTCGTTGATTTGGTTGCTCTTATATGATCTCCTCTTGTTTTCTATATGATTACTTTCTCCTCAACTTTTGTTCTTAATTTTCATTTCTAGTTTCTTATTGATCACTCACTCTGTGACCATCTCAGTCATGGAGTGGTTTGAATGCCTCTCCAATTATTTACTTGAAGGCATTCCTGTTTGCTGTGTTGTCAGAGGAGGGTAGCCAGTGAGTTCAGATGAAACCAGGAACAAAAAGGGTAATTTTTCCCAAGGATCTGGATGAAGTTTCTCATAGCATAATGATGTTCTTGCTTACACTTCATGGTGCGTGCACTATCTGCAGTGCTTTGTACCTTAATTCTCCGCCAAGATATATGTGTAAGAAGGCTACATCAGATGATCTCATAAAGGCTGTTAAGACTGTAAGGACAGAGAAAGATGTGGCTTTTCAACATAGTCCCAGTGAAGAAGGATATGAAAGATGGGAGGATAGTGGAGATGGGATTTTTGAACTAAGTGAGGTGATGTCCTTATGTAGGTGAGGGGCTGGTGTATAGGAGGAGGCATGGCCTGAAGTCCACTTAGTAGAAAGAGTGCAGGGGGCCAAAGAGCAGCAACTTGGGACATTAGGAAACCCCAGACAGCTCAGATTCTCATGAGACAGCAGCTGATAGCATCAACTCGGTGAACTGTCTAGCAAGTACTCTTGCCCTTTTCTTTTTAATTTTTTTTGGTTGAGTGAGTATTTTGTCATGCTGATTCCTGAGAAGTGCTACTCCCACTATGCAGATTCCCCATAAGGAATGTTATGTTGTTGGCAGACAGACAGCTGGTGTGATGCATTGGCTCAGTCCTGACATGGACAGGGGTTTGTTTATTTATTTTGCCTTTAGTGCCATTCTTTTTCTTAGTCACCTCTTGATGCCCTATATGTTATTGGTAATCTTCATAACTTTATTTCTGTCCTTACCCTAGCTTTCCATTTCAACAGCCTACTCAGCTGATGGAAGCCGTAGAATGGTTTGAGTTGGAAGGGACCATAAAGATCATCCAATTGTAACCCCTCTGCCTTGGGCAGGGACTTCTCCTGCTACACCAGATTGCCCTATCCAGCCTGGCCTTGGACACTGGCAGGGATGGGGCATCCACAACTTCTCTGCACAACCTGTTGCAGTGCCTCACTATCCTCACAGTAAAGAACTACTTCCTCACATCTAATCTAAATCTCCTCTCTCTCAGGTCAAAACTGTTACCCCTTGTGCTATCACTGCATGACCTTGTAAGAAGATCCTTTCTGACTTTCTCGTGGGCTCCTTTAGGTACAGGAAGGCTGTTTTAAGGTCTCCCTGGAGCCTTCTTTTCTCTAGGCTGAACTTTCCCACCTCTCTCAGCTTGTCTTCGTAGGAGAGATGCTCCAGCCTTCTGATAGTCTTCATCAATGTAGATTTGATAGATGCTGCTCCAGCAGACACGTGTCTGCTCATCCATGAACCCACTGAAAACTGAATAGAAACCAGGCACGTGGAGTTTGAAATAATCCCAGTGAGTTATTTCTGTCCCTCACAGTGCTCTTACAAGCTCCTCTGCAACCTCTGGGTTTGAGATTATGGGTGAGCAGGGCTGGTAAAGGCCCTTTGTTTCCCCACCTCCCTTTCTTAACTGTTTTTTTGAAGAATGCTGATAAATGTAAGTGATAACCCCTGTAGCTGAGAGATAAGGAAGAAAAAGTCTTAAGGGTAGATTTGAAGCAGAGGGAAGGCAAACAGGGAGGGAGCTCACACTGAGCCACCCTGAAACTGAGACTGCTTGTTTATCATTTACCCACCCTGTAAATGTATGCTGTGCTTTGCAAGTGGGGAAGAAGACAATCTTTGTCCCAAAGGGTCTACAATTTAAGGCAAACATGCACTTGAGTCAAGGGAAGAGGCAACATAGGTTGCTGGAGACTGAAATTCAAATAGCTGATTCCTAGAAGAAAATGACTTCTGAGATGGGAGTTGTGGGTGATCAGAAGAGTGTTTAAGATGCTGGAAGGAGTGCATAGACAGAGGGAGATAAGTTGGTATGGAAGGAGGTGAGAAGCTCTGAAAGGAAAGAAGGTTGAAGGGGAGGATAGAAAGCGAGAAAATAAGTAGGAGGAAAAAAAGAGCAGCAAGTCACCTGTGGGAGGGGTACTGTGGGATGCTGTAGATGAGAGTCAAGATGACCTTAACATCTCTTCGTTGTGTGTTAAAAGCTATATTGTAACTCAGCTACTGTGATTAGTCATCTACCAGTGTATGAAGTACCAATTTCTTCTCTGAATGGAGAGTACTGGACCTGGCTGAAACCCAGCACTGAAAGATATCACTGGGCTCAAATGCCCTGTGTGGCTGCGTGGTTACATGCTATGCAATCCTGTGTTTGCACCACTGACAAACCTCAACAGAAAAGCACATAGGTAACTTGCCACCTTCTGCTTAGTGCCATCAAAAGTAGTCATCTAGAGATTTGGACAGCAGATCAGAGGTTGACTTACGTGTGTGTTTATATATAATGTTTAATATTGATGTATATGGTAAGGGTAGGTTTTTGAGAGCAGGCTGCCCTTCAGTGACATCTGATGGGGTGTGGGTGAGATCAGTGGTTTCTGTTGCTTCATACACCCTCCCCAGTAAAAGAGCAATAATCTTTGGAGCAGGGTACTTGTGCACTAACTTCCATGGAAATGAGCTGGGAAAACTCACTAGTCATCTGATTCGTATCTATCCAGCTTTCACTTCCCTAAAAAGACCTTGAGACTCCCACATCTTCCTTAGGGATTTTGTTTCATCCTGAAGGAGTCAAGGAAGAACTTGCTGTCACCAACCTCACTTCATTTTCAATGGGGTTCTTCTATTTTCCCCTTTCTTTTTGGAAGTGATTATCCTTCGTGTCTGGCATTTGTATGCTGCCAAATGCCTGTAGACTTGGAAAGTCCACACAGTACTCCTGGAGCAGCTTCACCTAGATCCTTTCTCTCCCTAGTTTGATCCCCTTCCAGCTTGCTTATCTTTTTAGAGGGGCTTGTGTCTGATGCCCATCTGTTTCTTGGGTCTCCTTTCACTGCTGATGCTTTCTAGATCTTCCTTCTGATTATTTATTTTCTCTCCAAAGTAGTCCCCCATCATTCTAGTCCTCTTCTAATTACCATTAGTTATGCACAACTTCTTTATAGCTGATAAAAGGCATGAGAACTATTGAAGGACATCTCCTCTGGAGCTCAGTCCATCTACTGTTGTGGCATGCTGTTCCAGCAGGAGAAAAACCTGAGTTTAGAGTATCTGAAATTGCCCATTATCTCTGCTCATTTCTTGCAGTCCATAATTTGGGGGTGGGGAAGTGAGGGGAAGAGGAGGCAAGTCACTCTAAAAATGACTCAGTCCACAATAGATCAATACAACATGTTCCATTACATTTTCATTGCCAAAAAATACTCCCCTTGCCTACCCCCTTGTGTGAGATGCTGCAGAGGCTGCTTTGCTAGACCTATCAGTGGTGTCCCTTGGTGCATGTAGGTTAATGGCATAGCTAGCCCAGCAAAAGCGTGTCTAAGTTTTGGTTCAGACCTTACTTTCTGGGTAGGCTAAAGTTGAGCATGGTGGAGATGACCTGCTTTCAGAAAGTAAAGATTCCTAGCTGCTGTCAGGAGGATTTCATGTTGCTTGAGGCATGGAGCAGACCTGTTAAACAAGAGGAATCACTCCCAGCCTTCCTCTTTGGGAGGGAGGCCAACAGATGTGCAAGGCATAAGGCCTTGCACTGTTTAGGGCAGTGTTACTACTTTCCATTTACTCATTAGTAAGGAAAGGAGACTGAGTAACTTGTCCAAAGCTACACAGCTATGCACAGTTATATATAAGCATTTGTATGTATGCATCTTTATGTAAATATATGGCAAGGTCAAGAATGATCCAAGTTTGCTTTGTGCCATCCTTCTTCCTGAGATCTTCAGGGGCACCTATAGCAGCTGTAGCAGCTACCTGTAATTGTATTGGTGCACAGGAGAGTGCTGTCCTTAGGTACCATCTGATGGAAAGAGTCCCAATCTGCTGCTCTCACCTGACATAGTAGGTGCCACGTGCCTGCAGATAGGATGAGAATTATCATCATGCTGGCCTCACCAACTTCTTCAATAGACTGTAAAGCATTTGTGGTATAACACATCTTCCACTCACTTCAACTGGAGCCTTGATCTGCTGATAAACTTGCAACATGGCTTTAATAAATAAGCCACGCTGCCGAGAGGTATAGGGCTTTGCTGGGAGAAATTCAGCCTGCAAGGGAGGAGATGGCTGAGTTCATGAGCATGCACTCCTGGTAACGTTATCTGTCAGTACCAATTGTACCAGCAATATCTCCTGCTTCATCCTGTGCTGAGAGAAGGTTGCCTGAGGAGCTGGGCCATGTGGGGTTCTACGTCATGGCATTCCGCAATGGCAAGGATGGGAGTCAGGATGTTTGGCAGTCTCTGGTGAGCTGTCTAGGTAGCTACTGCTCTGCTTCAAAGCAAGGTGTCAGAGAAACTGAACATTACGAGATCCAAGGTGCACACAAATGTATTTACAGAGCAAATAAAGGTGGGAGAGAAAAAAGGAAAAGCCTTAAAGTGGCTTTTGGTGGTTTTTAAGTGGTAAAATGCAGAAAATTCCTGAGTGTGTGTGCAATTAATGTCAGTTTAAACAGAAACTTCTTTAATAGCTGAAATGTCAGCTCCTGTGGAAGAAAGAGCTTTCCTGGGGGGTCTTTTTTCATCTCTAAGCACCTGCCCTGCTGTGCTGTGTGGGGGGAGGATGTCTCTGACGGCTCTGGGCTTGGTGTTTTTGGTTAGGCTTGGTGGGTGTTTGCAAAGGGCGATGCCTGTCTTTATACGCAGCCTGCTTCCACCTCCCTGATTGTGTAAGGGCAAAAGTGGTAAATTCATAGGAAATGTCACCCATTTGGGTCACAAGGGTCTGATGCCTGATGTTGTTTGGTGACATGTCATCTGATAGCATTTTGTGTGTTCATGGGTCTGTATATCCAAGAATATATAGCAGTTGGGAAGGGCAGGTAAAGCACCTTAGCATTTCTCAGGGCTTTGGACAAGATATTAAGATGTTTTTATTTAATCTTGGGGGAATAAGGTGCAGAATGGACTAAAGGGCTTTGTGCACTGTGTCTGTGAACAGACTGAGGAATGGGATATGTGATGGAGACAGAACAAGCAGTAACAAAATTTTTGCCAGCATGACCTGCCAATTAAGACTTCCCAGGGTTTTACTGATCGTATGGATGTCATGCCAGCAGCCTGCTATGAACACAGTGCTGTTTGTGTACAGTTAGCTTGATATTAAAAAGGCAGACATGAGGTGTTACGGAGCACTGTGCTAAGTGGGGACAGTAGGGCACTTGCTCATAACAGCCTTGCTGAGCCTAGAAGAGTGCAGTGAGCACTGCTGTCACACTCATGGTTTGCTACATCAATGACCTGGGACTTTCTGCTTGTGCTGGAATGTGCCAAGGTACACTTCTTCACTTTTTTCTTCTCTCTTCCCTTTTAAAAACACCATTTAAGTCCCTCTGTGGTGCTTTGGTAGCAGTTGCTTGACTTTATACCAA
This sequence comes from Urocolius indicus, assembly GCA_013401255.1. NCBI lineage: Eukaryota > Metazoa > Chordata > Aves > Coliiformes > Coliidae > Urocolius > Urocolius indicus. Next base: position 703,834 of record WBNH01000456.1, on the reverse strand, counting down.
TGTCCAAATGCTTGTTGGAGGCTCATTTGTTATTTTGGTACTGCTATAAGAAGTGGCCTGCAGGACCCACTTCAGTGAGGCTACACCATAGATGAGCTCAGTGGCCCAGGGGGATGGATCCATGGCAGGAGAGAAAGGCAAAGCATGGTACCTCGCAGCCTACTTACTCTGTCACGGCTGTTCTCTGGATATAAAGGAACTATGTTGAAACCATTGCAGTTTATAAGGCTTTGGAAGCTGGACACCGACAGTATGTTCCTCTCTGGGCTGTAGCTGCTGGGTCTCTCAATGCAGTTCTCAATGCTTTTGAGTGCTGACTTAAGGTGGAGCAGATTCTAAAATGTTTGAACAAGCTGCACTCTCATTGTAATAGCTCTTTCCCTAGACAAACCGGCAGAGAGATGTTCAGCCCTCCCTCTCTCCTTCCTGCCCCACAACTTTGAGACCATGCCACTATTGTAGATTGCCTATGTCATGTGCAAGTATGTTGTTATTTGTCCTTGGAGAACACAGCAGTCACCGCTGAATTTTCTCCAAATCATTGTCCTTATGATCTTGCATAATACACACATTAAGCAGGTGGAGCTGATACGATCACTACCAATGCAGCTGACGGCAACTGGGTCAGATCCTTTCTCCCTGTTTCCTGCTAGAGGAGAAAATAAAGCACAAGTGAGGGCAAAATACATGTGTTTGTGTCTCCGCTTCCTGGCTCCTAAATCATGGTTTCCTCAACAACAAAAAAGAAATCTCAGCCAATCTGTTTCACAGAAGAAGCTGAATTTCTTAGAGTCAACTTTTTCATGTCTGACAAAGTTTAAAAAAGAAAAAAAAGAGAGAGAGAAAAAGGGCAGAGAGGCTGTATGTGGTTTGGCAGGCCGCCAGGCAAGGAGTACTCTTTGGGGTTATTATTAGGCAGATAACTCTATCAAGAGCTTAAACATCATCCTGGTTCTGGTACTCTGTTTGAAATGCTGATGCACGTTTGATGCTCATGAGAAAATGTGTTGCACTATCTCAAGCCACTTTTAAAATTACTTTTTTCTTTCTTTCTTTTTTCCCCTTCAGTAACTTGTGTGCTAACAGAGTTCCTTAGAAGTGATTACAGATGCTCCACAGGAAGCCATTGCTAGTCTTGACCTTGCAAATCCTTTTCTGCTCTTATGAGCAGCTTTTTGTTCCTACTTCCAATAGGAACCATACCTAGAGTTTGCTGGTGTCAGATGGAGCCATCCCTGAGTGGGCTACCTTGAAGATCTTCTCATCCCGCCTCTGGATTTATCTCAGCAAGGGGAGAGGAAGTTTTGGGGCCTGTGGGTTCTGGTTCAGAAGATGTGTGTACAAAGGAGTGCTCAGGGGTATGAGGAAACCCTGTCACAAGCACTTCAGTGCCCTGTAGCAGAGGGGACATATGGGTAGATCTGGAGGCCAGACTTGTAGTGATCATTGAGAAATGAGATGCAGCACTTAACACACTTGAGGAGCAGGAGCTGATAGAGAGGTGACACGAGTAAAGCTGCTATCTGGGAAGTTTCTTCTCAAGTGCTTCAAGACTAACAGAAGAATGTCTGTTTGTAATGCTGCTAGATTCCATGTATCTGTCTATGTTCCCATCTATAGACAGTATGTGCAAGGCTATATATAAACGCTATGGTGGCTGGTATTTTGGCTGATACACTCACAGTTTTGTGCCACATTGAGAGATTTAAAAATATCTCCCCGTTCCAGGAACATCTATAGCATGGCAGATGTTATCCGGTGAGGGAGTGGCTTCTCAAAGGGGAGCACAACATGATTACTATGAGCCTTGGTAGTCTATTAGATTATTTATTGCTTTGCCACCACCGTAAGCCATGTGAGGTGTGTTATTTCTGCCTGTCAAAGTTTCTTCACACTTGCAGGCAGGCAGCATCTGTCACTCCTCCCTGCGAGTCACTAGCTTTCATTCTCAACTTTCCTTCCAGCTGGAAGGAAGGCAAAATAAAAGCTTCAGGACTACACAAAGCTGATGAGCAAGGGGCTCATTAACAGTTATTTACTTTAGAGTTGAGCCTCTGAGGGCTGTCTTGAATTTGGTTCCTTCTTGGCCAAGACACAGTCACCTCATGCTTGCTGTTGTTTTATTTGAAGGCGAGTCTGTCGACCTGTTATGTCAGGCCCTGCGGAAACTTGGTATGAGTCAGACCAGTCTGTTGCATGACATAACGAGTAACATAGGAAACAAATGAGAAATTACCTGCTCAGGACTTTCTTTTGGGAGTAGCTCTCAGGCTCCCTGGGCCTCAGTTCACTGGCTGAGGATTTGACAGTGCTGTCTCATTCCCAGGAACTGTCAGAGTGTGGGCAAGTCCCATTTTTGTGTGTCCTTGCAGAGCTGTCGAGTTTTTGTGGTGGATGTGGAGCATTGGCTGTACCAGCCATGATGTGATGGGAGTGCTCAGAGGGTGAATGGTGGTGTCAACAAGCTCTGCTTGTACACACAGGTGTAACTCTCTGTTGCTCATGCTTTGGACTGGGTTTGGGTGGAGACTCTCAGACTTGAAGGGCTAAGAATGTGTTGGGGTTTGTACCTTTGTTGCAGAGAGTTTCTGAGTCTGTAAAGAAAGTAAGGCAGTGAAAAACGAAAAGGCAACAGAGATGTGAGAACTCACCCTTGAACCTTGTACTGGGTCTCTTATTTTGGGTTATCCTGCAAGGTAACAGTGCTCTGATTAATTCCTCCTCTGCTTGTTCTGTAACTGAAAGCAGGGGAACCAGAACTTTCCCTTTTGTGTTGATGGGTGAGGATGAGAGCTTTGGATATGGCTTCATTGCCTCTGTTCATTGGTGAGGGGAAAAAATTATCAGGGAAGTAGCAAAGACGTGGAAAGTAGGAGTAGAAGCAGTTAACTTTTTAGATAGGAGATAGGAGATAGGAGAAGAAAAATCCCTGTAGGGCTTGTAACTTGTCTGAGCCCAGCAGATGTGCTATGGTTCCTGCCCAGTTTGCCCGTGGCTTGGTAGGGTGTTGCCACCACTGGCCAGGCAGCCTTGTCTGCCAACTTTCTCCAGAATTGTGGTGTTATGGAGGAAAAGTTTGCTGTAGAAGCTGCAGGTAGCCTGTAGCTCCGCGGAACTGGCCTGATGAGTCAACATTGCCACAACATTTGTGTTGGCAGGTGTTGAGCTAAAGTAGAACCTCAGCTCTTTCTTTTAAGTTCATCATTAATGGTAGAGGGATATTTGTAAGTTTTTTCTGTAGATATGTTTCTTGCATCCATCCAACAGTTCTGGCCTGGACTTACTCATTCTTGCTAGGCCAATGTACACAACTGATAATTCAAACAAATTTAAGCTGGGTACCTACCTCTAACCCAGGGATGGATCTCCAATGTTTTCCTGACAGGAAAGGAGTGAGGGACATGTCTTGGCACTCATCTCCTCCCTCCTGTAGCTGGGGATTTGGTTTATAGTAGCAACCATGTCCATCCAGCTCATCCATCCCTTCTGCCTATGCCCAGCAGTGGCTGCTGAGGGAAGGCTCTCAGCTTCCCTGTGTTGCTGGCGTAGAGGCACGGCTACAGTGAGCCTCAACCTCGCGTGATGCTCTTCCCACCCTGACCTTGCAGAAGCCCTGAGCGCCCACAGCATGGCCCTGCTGGCAGACGAAAACCAAAATGCATAGAAAGCTTTGGCAACGTGGGTGTGCATTGAGAGAACGGAGAGGAGAGGGGCGGAAAAATAGATCCGGTGTCACCTCTCTGCATGCCAGGAAGCAGCCCAGCATCGAGGTGAAAGACAAGCAGGGTCTGGCCATGGCAGGGTCAGAGGAGCCAGCAGTGTGGCACGGGGGCACATTCTGTACATTCTGCAGCCCCACAGCACGTGGGGCAGCCTCAAGTTGTACTACGAGGCATGCGGCATAGCTGTCCTTATACCTGCTAAATCTCTCACTTTTTGCCTTTTCCCCCCACGCCTCCACTCCACTTTTAACTGAGGTGCACTTGTTTATCCATTGGAGCTCTACAGCCTATAAACAGGATGTCTCTCTGTTTCCTTTCAGCCCAGTAACACTAAACCGCTTCGAGCTCAGATAAGGCTTTGGTAACCCTCCTCGTGGCTGCACGAGCCTTGTGTCAGTCATAGCCAGCTCCACATGACACAGCATGCGTGTGTGCGTGTGTATATATATATATATGTGTGTGTGTGTTTAATATAGAGATGTGGTATGAGTTGTCTGTAGTGAACAAATTCACATTGCTGCAAAGGAAGCGAAGTGCGTGTTTTAGGCGGAGTGGCTGTAACAAGACACTGATTTAAACTGGATCCTGAATTTATATTTTGTAGGCTTCTGAGGAAAACATTTCTACAGTTTATTTTGTGTAAATGTTGCTTCCTAAAGATTTTTCTGCTGTGCTGGGGACCTGGGTACTGAGAGCCTGACAGGAAAGAGGAGAGTGCAGGAAGGGATTGCATTAACTAGTGCTTGTAGTGCTGAGTGAGATTTTGAAGGAGGGGAAAGAAAAAAACTAAGAAAAAGACTAAGACTGTGTTTCAACAAATTTTCTCCCATCAAATAGGCAGTGTTCAGCCTGTGTGAAAGCAGTGAGGATAAAGGTCATTCTTCTGAAGTACTTTTTGATCTGGGATCTTGCAGTCACAAATAATAGTAACAAGGAAGTGGAGTTTTAATCTGAAATGTTCAGTGTCTTTAATGTTCAAGACGTTCAGTGATTTCTATTGTTTGTGATCTTGTAAGCTATGCCCTATAACTTTTATAGCCCCTGCTCTCAAATCTGTAATTTTCTTTAATAGCTAACCTTTCATTTAAAATAAACTGACTCCAGACCTTATGGTTGTATAGGAAAGCTTTGGAAAAAGGATTCTCCATACAGAATGCCAATAGGAGGGAAACTAGTTTTTACCGTGTTAGATTTTAAGCCAGCCTTACCAACTTCAAGGCTGGAGTGATGGTTTTTGAACACTTGTGTTTGGAAAGCATGTCTCTAGAAAAGAAGAAATGAATTCTGATTTTTTTTTTTTCTTAGGCTGGTGTGTCCCTAGTTCAAGGGAATTGTCAGTGAGAGCTTATGCTTTTGTAAAGATTTTAAGCTTGTAACCACCACTTCAACTGAGTTGTCAGATCAACACAATGTCTCGTTTATGGAGACATACTCCGGATCTGTTGCTGAGTTCAGAATAGCTATTGAGGAACATGTTGTTCTGCCACAGCTCTTCTGTGAGCATTTTATATGCGTGCTGCTTCATTCCAAAATGAACGTGCCATTTTTTTGGCTTAGTTCAGGCTATTTTGGAAGGTGGGGTAAGCTAAAACGTGAAGGAAAAAAAAGCTCTGTTCGTGCTGAGATAAGGTGATCTGCATCGGGCATCTTTTCTGCGAGCTTTGTGTTTTGAAATCGCTGCCTACCTGGGCAGGCAGATCTCAGGCCGTGCAGCTGACCCTGAAGTTTTTGCAATTTGTTTTATGGTAACAGGGAGTCCGTAGGAGATCAGCTGTTTTCTATAAAAAGCTGGATGATGTTGATTTTAATAGAGGGGTCAGCATGCTTGCCTTACGTGCCCCGGCCGACACATCGGCCTTTCGCATGAGCGGGCTGGGTGAGTGACGGACATACTTGCGCCCGGTTGCATAAGGGGTTGACACAAATGAATTGGGTGATGAAGCTGATGTTCCACCTGCCATACAGATACCATTTAAATAAAGATGTCCTCTTGATCCCGAAAGCATTTACGCATCACAAGGGCTGGCAGCGCTGGGTAACATTTAAGCTGTTTTGCTTAGCTCATGGAAAACAGGAGTAAATTTCAGCATTGCCTTTTAGGTTGGGCTGTGTGACATTGCAAGTGGTCATGGGCCTTTTGGCTGATGAGAAACCCTTGTGGGGCTGGTGGCCAGAGGATCAGGCAGTGCTGGAGAAGCAGCTGGTGCTCTGCAGCAGAGCCTGAGCTTGTGAAATGACCCATCCCTACACATTGCTAGTGCAGGGGGGAAAGTTGAAATGGGATTTTGCTTTCTCAGCATCCTGTGTAACCCTTCTGCCTACTGTTTAGTGTGGTATTATCCAACTACCATTATTTCTCTGATAGCAAGCTTGCATTCCCCCCTTGCCCCAACTCACGTTTCCCAGGAGAATGTGGAGCTGAAGGACATGAGATCTGTAACTGGGCTAATTGCCTTTTCACATGTTGGTGTTCAGATTAGAGGGATCGGCTGGATCAGTGGCAAAGCTTCCTCTCCCCTCTGCCATGCCTGGGTCCCGTGGCAGGGCTTGTTGCTCATCTCTCACAAATAGTGTGCCACCTCCAGTAGGCTTTTTTCCCCACTATTTTATTTTATAATTGTTCTTTGCTTTTGGAAAAGGAAGGATCAGGATTGAAGGGAAAAACTAAAGCTGAATTTCTGTGGTGCTGAATGTCAGCAGTCAAACTACTTGTTTGAATCTCCTGTCCCTGCAAACCCACCAATCGTGCACTGATGGAGAGCCAATGAGCATCCTCTTGTCCTCGTTCTTTTCCTTTATGAATACACATTTTCTGGAACAGAAGTGACAGCAAACCTTGCTTTTGGATAGTGGACCTTGGTCCAGAAGGCAAGGTACTGGTTAAACAGTAATAGAAACATGCAGGCTGTGTAGTAACTTAGATTGACCATCAGGGATGGTGCCTGCTCCACAGCTTCCCATTGAAAGCACTGAGGAACTGGGATGCTTTTGTCAGTTAATGGACAGCATCTTCAGTAAGTCCTGGAGAACAGGAGAGGTGCCTGAGGACTGGAGAAAAGCAAGTGTCACTCCAGTCTTCAAAAAGGGCAAGAAGGAGGAGCCGGGTAACTACAGACCAGTCAGCCTCACCGCCATCCCTGTAAAGGTGATGGAACAACTCGTCCTGGGTGCTGTGTCCAGGCGTTTAAAGGACAAGAGGGTAAGTGGGAGCAGTCAGCATGGCTTTACCAAAGGAAAGTCATGTTTGACCAACCTGATAGCCTTTTATGAAGATGTAACCAGGAGGAGAGATGGTGGTAGTGTAGTGGATGTGGTTTATCTTGATTTCAGTAAATCAATTGACACTGTCTCTCCTACAGCATCCTGGCAGCAAAACTGAATAAGCATGAGCTTGGATGATCAGGTAATGAGGTGGATTCCGAGCTGGTTGAAGGGAAGAAAATAGGGAGTTGTGATCAATGGGACATGGTCTAATTGGAGGCCTGTATCTTGTGGAATTGCTTAGGGGTCAGTGCTGGGACCAGTATTGTTCGGTATATTTATTAGTGACCTTGCTGAGGGAACAGAGGGCACTGTCAGCAAGTTTGCTGATGATACTAAACTGGAGGGAGTGGCTGACACACCCAAAGGCTGTGCTGCCATTCAACGAGACCTGGATGGGCTGCAGATTTGGGCAGAGAGAAATCTAATGAAATTCAACAAGGACAGGTGTAGAGTCTTGCATCTGAGAAAGAATAAACCATGTACCAGTACAGTCTGGGGAGTGACCTGTTAGAGAATAGTGTAGGGGAAACACCTGGGAGGTCTGGTGGGCAGCAGGATGACTATGAGCAAGCAATGTGCCCGCATGGCCAAGAAGGCCAAATGCATCTTGGGGTATATTAGAAGGACTGTGGGCCCTTCTGTAGGTCGAGAGAGATTCTCCTCCCCCTCTGCCCTCGTGAGATCATATCTGGAATATTGTGTCTAGTTCTGGGCCTTTCAGTTCCAGAAGGACAGGGAGCTGCTGGAGAGAGCTCAGTTCAGGGCCACAAAGATGATGGAGTGGAGCAGCTCCCTTCTCATGAAAGGCTGAGGGAGCTGGGGCTCTTTAGCTTGTAGAATGGGAGACTGAAGGGTGACCTCATTAATGTTTACAAATTCATAAAGGGTGAGTGTCAGGAGGATGGAGCCAGGCTCTTCTCAATGATGGCCAATGGTAGGACAAGGGGCAATGGGTACAAGCTGGAACACAAGGATAAGCTTCTTCACTGTGAGAGTAAGAAAGCACTGGAACAGGCTGTCCAGATGGGTTGTAGAGTCTCCTTCTCTGGAGACACTCAAACCCACCTGGATGAGTTCATGTGTGACCTACTCTGTTCTTTTCCTGTTAAATAAGTTTTTCATTTTACAGATTTGAGCTAAACATCACAGCTTTTAGGCTAGGGACGAGAGAGGAACTCCCTTTGTTTTCCAGAAGTTGCTCTGATAACCTCATCTCCTTTAGGAGTGATATTGGAGCACACTGAAGACTTGTAATTGGGGACACTCACCATTCAGTTTATCAAGTTTATCAAGTTTATCAATTAGGAGGAGACTGGACTTGCTAGTGAGCACTCAGAATAGTGATGTATGCTGTAGGAAAGAAACTTCTGGGACTGGGAGGAAAGCACCTTAAGAGGAAGGAAAACAAATAGTATTGCATTAATGCATAAGAGATGGATGTTAGAACAACCTCTTTGCTTCTCCCTGCCAAAAGTCACTCTGCATATAAGGTGGCTCCCCTCCATATTTTTCCTGTGTCCTATCAGTTGCTTGCTACCCTGGCCATGCATCTTGACATGGTCTCTGTGGCTAAAGCTGCACTGTGCTCCATGCATTAAAATGCATTTCCCTCTCTTGTATCATTTAGAGGAGTTCTCCTTCCCCACTGCACACCTTGTCAAACATGAGGTGTTCTCATCTGATGGGACCAACCAGTGCGTGGTTCCTGCTCAAGCAGGAACATGAACTGGGCTAAAAATGGTGACTGTTGTCATTGGCATGCCTGGGAGGGGACAAAAATTGCCTTTATCTTGTGTGAAACATTTACTGATGCTCCAATAGGTTGAGGAAGTAACATGAAATGATAATCTCCTTGTGCTGCTGGGTTTGTGGTTGACTTTTGTTGACAACACAAGAGATGTTATAAGTTAACTTTAGTCCTAAACCTTGCATTCCTGATTGCTGTGTATGAGCCTGGAGTGGCTTTAGACAATTTGTCTGGTGTGTGTTCTTGGTGCCTGAGCTGTTCTGCACTTTGTGATATTTGGAAGCAGGAGGGACATCATATACAATGGGAAGAAGCTTGGTAAAAGACACAAGAGAACAGCTATTTCTCGTGCATTCAGCAATGCTGATTGAAAAAAGAGGGTAGAAAAAAAGATAGAAAAAAGAGGATGTAGAGACCAGTCATCTTAGCAGGTAGTTTCTCTGCAATATTTAAACATTTTGGTGAACAAAGTATGTTTCAAAAATGCTGCTACTGAGTAAGAGAGTAAGGACAATGTTGCCTCAAACTAGAGGAGAAAGATGAACTGATTAGTTTCTTCACCATTGCCCCCCCCCCACACTTTTGTCAGCATTTGAAGTGGAAAAAGTCATCTGGTTCAAAAAATATCACCTTGGTAAGGAAAAAACCCAACAACCAACTAAAAAGTCTAAGCAAGCATATGCTACATTGTGTGCTGGCTGAGATTGTAGGACCTGCACACAAAAATTGTATGGGGGCTGGATTGGCCCAGGAAGGAGTGGAAGGGCAGCAACATTCCCAGGCTGGACGTGGCACAGTCAGTGGTTCTGGTGTGCAAAGAAGGTCGTGTAAGTGGTTCCCCCTCCCAAAAGTGAGATGTGTTGTTTCAATCCAATGAGTAATACATAATAACCTATATAGTATTAACAATATATAGTATAATATAAAAATAATATATAGTAATATATAAAAGGAGAAGCAGTGGTGAATTGGATTGATAGAACTCCATATGTTAATGTGAGCAGAGGATGAATCCAGAGTTTGACAGGAGGACATTGCAGATGCTGGGAACAGTGCTCTCCACCATCACTGGTGAGGCAGAGGCTGCTGCTGTGCAGAGTTCAAAAGCAGCACTTGGGTTGAAAATGGGAAGTATTTTCATGTGTGTGTGGGGGAAATGTAGAAAGAAACAGGAAAAAGCACGTCCTGTTTTTGACAAAAAATATCTCCTAAACACCTTCCCACCTGCCCCTGGTAAAACCCACAGATCTCTCCAGAATCTGAACTTTCAAGCTTTCTAGTTCCTCTTTGGTTGAAGAAAAACAGTGCACCACAAAGCTCCCACTCCTCCAAAACTCCAAAATACTGACTGAAAGTAATCCACAAGTTTTGTTACTTAGTGGTGGGAGATAAGCAAAGTTATCCTGGGGAATAAATTGATGGGAGATCTCCAGGTGCTGCCTGGAGCTCAGATGCTCTCTGCTGCTCCATGGCACTGTGTGAGTTTGCTAGGAAGAGGTAAATTAAGTTTCTTGAGCATATTTTAAATGCTGCTGCATGCTATGTAATCTGTATCTTAATGTAATGCCTGTAGTCAGTTATGCCTGTTGTCTGTGCTTTGTGTACTTTGGGAACCTAATAGCACTCAGTCTTCCCTGGGGTTTTTACCTTGCTCCTCCTCTCAGCTTCATAACTGGGTAATTCTGTCTGGTTCATAATCCCTGGCCTCAAACTCTTAACGCTTTCCTGCCCCTCTTCTTCTCCCTCACTGTTTTCCTCATTACCTTCACCCAGCAGACATGCTCCTGAGATACTGGGTATGGGTTACAAATTCCTGAGAAAATCTGTGAGTAAATAACGTGGTGTGACAGTGATCTCCCCTTCTCCTCTCCTCTTCCCTCCCTGGAGCTGGCTGGTGTCAGCAAATATTCCCATTTTGAGTATTTTCTACCTGTCCTAAAGAGCAGATCTCCTTGGAGTTCTTTTTCTGTCTTGTTTTGTTTTGTCTCCTCTTTGTGAGTAAATAATGCACAAACTGCAAATAAGAGGTGGAATTGCTGACAAGGAGCTGACCTGTAAGTCTTTGTTAATCTGGTTACATCCCTGCTCAGTAGAGCAAACACCTCACTTGAAAGAAGGTAAAGTGAGTTCTTTTGTCTCAAACTAATGCAAGGGTAAAGCCACTCTGTGCAAACAGCTACATGTGGATGAGATCTGGTTTGAACTTCCAGACCAAACTTGCATCAAAAAGCTGCAGCACCCAGACGTCCATGGTGAATATGCCTGATCCGTGTTCACCTCTCCTACCTGCTTCCTCCTGACCTGAGCAGGGTGTGTGCTCCACAGATAAACATCACTTCAAAAAGCCTTCCATAACCAACTTGGGCTGGAACAAAGTGTACCTCTGGGTGAACAGCTCTGAAGGTCGTTCTGGGTGCTGTAAAACATGAGTTCAATGTGTTTTGAACACAAGGATAGGACAATGAATGGGAGTTATGGCCTGCAATGTCAATGAATTCAGTGCAAGCTCCTAGCATGATGAGGTGTCAAAAAGAGTCTGAGGTGATGCCTCTGCAGCAGGATAGTGGGTGAAGATACCAAGGATTGACTCTCTTGATACAACATGAATATGAAAATGAGTGAAATGTGTGTGCTGTTGGACTGTGTCTAGGTAGGTGATATCTGATGACTGGGGTTGTGTATGTGCCAGTGTGATGGTTCCTCATGTGTTTGTGACTCTCTGGAGGATCTGAGCTGTTCTGCCATTCTCAGAAAGTGCTTCATTGTGGTGGGAATAGAAGGATATGGGAAGAATCAATTTGCACCATTTCTTGCTGTGATACCATCTCTGAAAGGCAAGCAGTGGTAGCTCTCTAGGAGGTGGGGGAGTGGAATTGCTCACGGTGACATCTGAAACCCTTTCCACTGAGCCTTTGCATTGGGACAAGGGACAACAGTCCTAGTTGCATTGACTGGAGGCCACACACTTGAAAGCTGCAGTAAAGTGTGAACTGCAACTGATCTGTGTATTGTACTCTTCATTGGGAAGACCTCCCTGAGTTGCACTAAGAATAAAAGTGGTAGTTACAGTAACAAAGTAATTGAGTGCGAGTGGGTTGTTGGGAACTGCTGTTGAGACTGTCAGAAGCAGTATGGCCTCCCTGCCACTCAAGGCAGTAGGTATGGATTAGACTATGAATACTGTTGATTGCTGTCTTAGAAACATTGGGATTATCCCATTTCTTTTGTAATTTGTTCCAAAGACCTTTCTGAAACAGCAAGAAGTTCCAGCTCCTTTGACCATTTCATCTGTACACCAAATCACTGCTGTGTGCAACTGTCAGCCCTGACTTGCTCCCTAGGGACACTGAGGGACACTGCCAGCTAGTGTAAATGTCACCCCAAAGTACCTCTGCTCTGGACTGTGTTGAATCCAAAGCTATATTATGGGCTGAAGCGATGGCTCCGTGGATGCCCTGGTTTTAGGCATGCTGTCAGGCTGTGCAGTGACATGCACAGGTCAGAGTCCATGTGATAGATCTCTGGGGAAGTGAGGAGATGTGCTGCTGCTGTGGCATTGCTGGGGTCCTGTGGGGTCCCAGGGTGGGAGCTGGACACGGAGCATGGTCCATGCAGGGCTTGGTCTGTCCTGACCAGGAGCTCTGCTGTCTTCCTACAAAAGTGGGACTTACACTTGCTAACTTTTTTGCCCTCTTTTGAGGCAATTGGAAAGAGAGATGACAATTAATATGTTTTAATAGTACCAAACCTTGTGCCCTATGCTGTCCCTCCTGGAGCACCAAATTACTGGTACTTGTCCTTGTGAGAGTCCACCTGACTCCAGCTAAGGGTTTTTGTTTTGTCTTTTCCTGGGTGACACTTTATGTTTAAAATTCTAGGACCCTTGTAAAACAGACACCCTTGAGAGACTGAGAAATATTTTATAGAGTAACTGGTTGTGAATCCACAAAATCCACCATTACTGTTTTCAGCTCTGTCACAGATTCCTGGTGCAATATCAGGCCTCATGGGTGCTACCCAGAAGGCCAGTGTGAATGTTGCAGTGCTTTCTTGGGGTTGATGTGGAAAATTATAAGTTAAAATGGCCAGGCTAAAGGTTGGCACCAGAATCAGTAATCTCAAGTGAATTGATTCTTGAAGTTTGGAAAAGCACCTCTCATACTTCTCCGTGCCTCGTCTGCTTCTTCTGGTAAGTGGTGCTGTGGGAACCTCCTGGGTGTTGTACAGCACTAGCTCAGCCTCAGTCAGACACATACTATGGCAACAATGACTGCAGAAAGCCCTGCTGGTGAGACCGGAGGAGGAAAATGGGAAATACCCAATTTGTCTGCAAAGAAAAGGAAGCCGAAGAGTTCTTTGATCTCAAGCTTTTGTGGGTTTCTCTTTATTTTGCTTGCTCACACTCCTTGGAGGGTTTCTGGAGAAGCTCCAAAATATAACCTTGGTGAAAGCCACCTTCAGACCTGTGGGACATGTCCCCAGTGGGGCTTAGTATGAGTGGGGAGAGCTCTGGCCATGGGGCAGACACCTCTGTTTATCTGACTGCCTGGACCATTTCCTAAAGCAAAGTACCTAAAACACAGCCTGGCAGATTGTTTCCCCTGCCCTGTGGTATTTGTTGTGATTTAAAGCTGGAATGGTTCCTAGAAAGCATTAAAACACAAATAATATTAACCAGAACCAAGAGAGAACAGCCAGTTGCTCAGAAATGAGAAATATGTTACAGTGAGAATGGGTCAGTAGGAATGAGGCTGCCTGGTTTTTACTACTAAATCCCTCAAGAGCCTCTGTGAAAATTGGACAGGGCACAGGCAAGGTGCTTTTCTGTGCCAGGGTGGGACTGGGAGGCTTCTGCTGATAAACAGGGGCATACTGGGAAAGACTGGTCCTGCTTGAGAACCCTCAGATCATGGGTTGGGGACTTGATCCCTCTGCCTCAACATATCTGCCTGTCAGCCGGGACTGATCCAGCCTATCCACCCCGGTGAGGTTTGAACAAAGCATTTCTTTGCAAGGGACTTTGGGATCCTGGAAGGTTTCACACTAATGACATGCCAAGTGCTGTTCATTAAATGTAACAACTGTTTGTTTATTGACATATTTACCTGGGTGATAACATCTCCTCCCCTTCTCTCCAATATAAAACGTGCTTGATAACTCACATGAGCGCTTGTAAGGCCAAAGGGACAATCAGCCCTTTTAATCTGTGCTGTCATGGCATAAATAACACACTAGGCTAATTCACTGCAAGCTTGTCCTAATCTCACATCATCCTCATCTGTGTTCACATGGACAAATGCACAGTATGTAATGTGCCTCCCTCTCTTGCAGCTTAAATGAGTAAATCCTGCGAGACCAAAGCTTTGGGGATGGAAATTGCATTACGTTGGTGGTCTTGGGCACGTGACATAGGACTAAAGCTTGGCTTTAAAGGACAGCACAAGCTTCAAAGAAAATACATTCCCTTCTATCGAAATTTCACACTATAATTCAGGGAAAATTGCGTTTTTCAGTTTTGCTTCATGTTAAATAATGTGTGCAGTCATGCTTGTGTTTCAAAGTAGTTTCTGCCATGGTTTGTGCAAAACTTTCCCACAGCAACCAAGAGAGAGAGAAATTACTGAAAAACTTTTTTTTTTTTTGTGGTATTTTTTTTTTTAATTAACATGCTGAAAAGGTGGGCAAGGGACCTGGCACAAGTGTAGGACCTGAAACTATCTGTATTTGTATCAAGTCTCACCCTTTATTGATGCTCAATTGAACTTCGTAGTAGAAGAACTTTATTGCTTTGAAGCAACACCCTGCAACTTTCTTCCGCCTCTTTGTCACTCCTGATCTTATTTGGTCTATTGTTATCTTTGGAGGAAAATGATGTGTTTCTGTGCAGAGGCTGAGGGAGGGAGGCAGCCTCCTGGTGTGTTTCTGTAATAGAAACACATATTTAAATTACACAGGCAATAAACTTATGTATTTTCTTTTCACTTTTGGATGGTGTTTGGTTTGATTCTTTTGAGAGGCACATTGCGATGCTGCACTTCCCTGGGGCAGGCTTGCAGCGATGAATCTCCTTCTTCCTACTCTCACTATATGGTCTCTTATTGTTTCTGTAATTTGTCTGATCAGAAGGTGTTTTGAGAGGACAAGGCAGACATTCAGCCTTCAGTTGGAGCAAGGCTTGGCATCACTGTACATCTCATATTCAATATAATATAAGACTTGCACAGAGTTCCTCTGCTTCAAACTCCCTTGCCCCTCTGTGTGGGAGTGCAGGTTGAACTTCTCCCAAGCAATGAGAGCCTCTGTTCTACTGGTGATGCAGGATCCTCTTGCATAGTGCGCAGGAAGTCTCAGAGTGGGGAGGAAAGCCCTGAAGTTGTGTTGCAGCAGGGAACAATGTTGCTTGGTGCCCCTCTATGCAGTAGCCTTGATAAGCAGCACCTTTGGTCTTGGCTTTGGCACAAAGCTGACAGGTCAAGCCACTCCATTGCTCCTGCCTGGATCCTGTTTTGCCACTCTGGGGAGTGGTTTAAAAAGGCCAACGTGGTTTTGAATTGTACATTAGTCCCAGGCATAGAGAAGTTGTAGGTACATTGAGAGTGTGTGGTTTACTGTCCTGATCCTTTCCTGCTGCCTGGTCTTTGCCCTTTGCCTTGACCTTAAGACCTTGAGATCTTGAATCCACAGAGATTTCTTATCGTAATATTTTCATTAAGTGGCATCCAAAAGAAGGAAAGGAATTTCAAAAGGTGAAATAAAATCATCTTGCATTGATGAATGGACTGATGAAGCAGAGTTGAGTTTGGTTCAGTATGGCCTTCCCCAAATTAAGAGAGTTGCGTGGAGCCATTGAGCTGGTGGAATCCTGAATTGGGACGTGGAGTTTGGTGTCTTACTGTGAAGTGTTTCTTCTTCTATGCCTAATCCAGCACTGAAGAACTTGCTGATACCTTATTCAGGTGCTTTGAGAGTGATGATTCATGCAGAGGAAGAGTCAGGGCTTACAAATGATGGTGTGCATCACTGTTCTAGGTGAGTAAACCAAGTGGTGGGTGGATGTGGGAGCAGATAGACTAATGTGGGTCACTGAGGAACAGAGAAGGGTGAGGCCCTCTAACCTACCGGTGTTTCGGTTCTGCCTCAGGCTAGCAAAATAATCATCATTGTCAATATCTGGCCCATCAATTTTTCCATTAGAAACACAGTTCTTTGTGGGATTTTAATGTCTGGGCTATTTTGGATCATGTTGAGAAGCAGCATGCCCCCGCATAGGCACTCAGCATGGATGCTGTAGCTGTTTGCAAAGCTGACATGTATAATCATAATTTATTGCACTTGATTGAGAATGGGCAAAATGGGAAAACCAAGCATCTATGTAGTAGGAGTTCTTAAATGAAACACAGAAACTCCTTGATAGGGCTGATTCAGTTGCCTTTTGGTCATTGCTGTAGTCCTTCAGATCACCTTGCTGGGCAGTAATAGTGTTTTCTGACTTTTTGCATTCTTCCTTGCTTTTGGCTCTCTGGAGGCCTACATGAGACAGCACTGCTCTAGCTGCTATGGTGAAGGGATATATTGAGTTGCATGGTGGTGGCTGCAAGTACAATGTGGGACAGAAACTGTATTCGCTGATGAGCAGTTGGCTGCAATACTGTGCCATAATCCCACAGCTAATTTACTGTCCAGAGCAGATATAGCTGGGCCCAGGGAGATCTCTTGTTCTTGGACAGATCTGTAACACCAGTGTGTTCTAAGTATCTCTTGTCAGCCTTTGCATCACTTAACCAAGTCTAAAACCTAGAACTAACCCTTCATAAAATCCCTGTCCCAGATAAAGCACTTCCAAATGTCAGGGTAGTTATTTAAGGCTCTGGATGAAACATTTTAGTCCATCAGTGGGTGCAAAATTAAGGCAGTCTGGTTTGCAGCTAGGATGAGGAGCCAGAGCTTTCCTGAGGGCATGAGCTGCATGTGTGTGTATGCAACTACCCTACAAAACAGCATCTGGTTTAAGAGCATATTTCTGTACAGGAAAGTGTGTAAGTATATGCTTAAGTCCTACGGAAATCAAAGCAACTTAAGCAGGTATTAAAGTTAATCATGTACTTAAGTGATTTGCTGGGTTGGCCTGGATCTGGAATGGCACACTAGGCTCCTTTAAGCTGTGGTTCACAGCCCTGTTCTGTAGTTTCTTTCCAAGGCAGGTGCTGCTTTGTTTATTTTTTTAATTCTTTCCTTAAAGCTGGGCTGTTTTTGCCGTATTGCTTTGCAAGGGATGGGGAAAGATGAAGTGAAAAGTTAAAGCATTCTGAGCAACACAGTCATTTTGAAATGACTAAGAGAATTTGTACCATTCCTTTTAGAAGGACGTAACAAGGATGTTGCGCTGAAGGATACTGTTGAAGTCGAAGTGCTGTCTGGTGTGATCAGAATGACAGCCTGCTTGAAATTGGTGCTGTGTAATGTGCTACTATAGATTACTTTCCTTTAATGTCAAGTTTTTTTCCTTCTTGAAGTCTTTGTGTGACGAGTGGGATGCTTGCAGCATGGATTGGAGTGCCATATTGTGTAATAAGAATAATAAGTGGGTGCATTCTATAACATTTAAGTGGAAAGCTACTGCCTAAAGGGAAAAGCAATGTGGTTACTGCTGCATCTTTTCCTCATATAAGCATTGTTCCCCAAGCCCATTCGTGTTTACTGTGCATGAGATTTATCTAAAGTAAATTCCTGTTCAGATGGATGGGACAGTCAGCTGCTGAGTGGGGCTTTTTTTTGGTAGAACTTTTTACATTTGTAACAACAAACTGTGCTAATATGTAGGTTCCTCATAGGAAGACTTTTTGCCTGGAAATAACCCAGTCATTTGATGAATGTTTGAGTGTTGCTAGTGAAAAGGGGTGGGAGAGGAAATTACCTTTAATAAGGAGTTTAAGTGACATTTTTCTTACAGAATGCCGCTGTGTTTGATTTTCACAGAAGCAAGAAAACAGAGGTGTTCATGAGGCAGGTGTGGTGCAGCTGGGTGCCTGAAGAATTACATTGGCTACTTTTCGATGTGCCTTGATACTTTACTTAACCTCTTCCTTGCGCTACTGCGGGTCAGTGGTTCCTGGAGCCCAACAGCCCTGGCCAGCAGTGTCCCTTGCTGTCTGAGGACAGCCCAGCAGATACAGTCCTCCTGGTGTTGCAACCCATGTTTGCAAAGCTCTGTCTGTTCTTGTGTTTCGTGTTCCTGACTGGGAATGAACCCTTGTCTTGACCTGCCGCATCCTCTGGTAGGAAGGCTGCCAAGCAACTTCCAGCTGAAAACACAGTTTGTTAGGAAAGGGAATGAGTTACTTTTTGGCTTGCCTTTTGCACTTCTGGCCTCTAGACTAGGCAGATCTTCTTTCTAGTTCTCACTGTAGTAAAACTCAACCTTGCCAAGACCGGCAGTGATAATAGGTGCTTTTCTGATCAAGCTCTCTCTCCAGTGTTGGCCTGAGCAAAAACCTCTAACTTCAGGAGGTTTGCTTTTGTGAGGATGCCTGTAAAAGGGTCATCACCCCTTTTACTGGAGAAAGTTCTCAGCTAATGTTTAGAATCCATTTTAAGTCCCAGTAATACAAATGATGGTTTAGCAAGAAGAGGACAGGATCCTTGGGGCTTTTGTCTCCATGTATGATGTGGCACTGAAGGCTATGTGCACAATGCTGACATCTCCTAGGTGTACCAATGTATGTTTCTTTGCATTGGATGTCCATTTGTTTTTCAGAGGACTGGTACAAAAGTGGACTTGTCAGTGTAGAAGGAAGATGATAGACTGTTTTGGAAACCAAGGAAGTTGGCAGAAACTGGAAAGTACTAGCTTTGAACTACTGAGAGCTGTTGTTCAGGAGTGTCCAGTCTCTCTGAGAAGCAAAAACTCACAGATGCCCTTAACTCCTCATGGGTTGCACATGTTAAACTGAGAACAAAAAGCAAAGCTTGAGGTGTCACCCCAGAAGGGTGACTGGTTCCTCATTTAAGGAGGAAAGACTTGGGTACTTGGAGCATGTGTCTGTGATAGGCTTGGAAAATGGGGTAAACCAGAGTTCTTTTCTTGACTGTAGTATTTGTCTCTCTGGCAACACGCTGCTGCTACAAGAAAATGCAGCAATAGTCTATTGTAGGTGTGTTATGACATTTGTAATGAACATGTTCTGGCATTCTATAGGCATAAAGTTTAAGTCTTTGATGAGTTTGATGTATTGGCATGTTCAACCTGGTAAATTCCAATAACACTGCAAACAATTTTAGAGGTATTGTAGTTCATGAGAGCTACTGTGTTGATTTCTATCATGAGCTGTTATTTCACTGAGACTTTGAAGCTCTGGAAGGCAACCAGCTCTGAAAGGGGATCACCCTCCTGCTCGGGGTGTCAGCAGCTCAACTATTAATGGAGAAATATGAGCTTATGTCAGAGGAGATGAGGGAAGAGTGTGTTTGAACTGAATGCATTTTTGGAGGAGTATGTGCAGGTGGCCTGTTATAAGTTCACTCAGATATTTGTTGGTAAAGTGTCTAAAGGAAGGCAGTGCTCTGTAGTTGTCTGATTTTTGGCCATTTGATGTATCTGAGTACATGGGGATTCTTCTTCTGGACCTGGAAGCACAGTTTTGTAAGAGAAGGAGCAGCCTATCTTGACATTAGCTGTAGCACTGGTCCCCATCTGCCTGTGCAAGGATGGGCATTACTTACATCCAAATAGCTGTGACATAGAGGGTCACGAATTCAGATGTGAGAAGGGAAATATTTCTTTATTCAGTTAAAATAAAGGATAAAGACTTGTAGCATCTATTTATAAAGTCAGGATCTGAATAGCCCACCAATGTTTTTGCTCTTTTTTTGCCACATGTCTTATGGCCACAGAATCTTCCTGGCTAGCTGACACTTGCTGAGCTACTCCTGGTCCCATGCACTTTCCTTCAGCCCCTGCCTATTTCCCTCTTGTCAAACTGTACCTGGTACAGCCATCATCCCACATCCTTCAACCATCCACCACTTTTCCATCCAGAAGTGAGTGTGATGGGCCAAGCAACTCCAAACTCTACCTCTTGGATTTGGTTGTTTTTTTTTTTTCTGTCTGCTTTGGATTCATTTTTTATTTGTTGTTATTGTGTGGTTTGAGTTTGTCTTTTTGTGTGTGTGTGTGTGTGTGTGTGTGATTTGTTGTTCTTGAGCTTCCATTTCTCCTGTCTGCAAAGTGGAACAATGCTTCCCTTCGTGGGGCTGGGAGGCTGCAGGAGATGGTTTGTTATCACAGCTGAACATTGGCTGAGTTGCAGGGCCTGTGTGCTCCAAGCCTTCTGCAAATGCCAGACAAAGCCCTTGAGCTGAAACCACCGAGAAGTTACTTCACCCAAATTTGTTAAGCCGCGGTGACTTTTGGTTGCAGTCACTTCGGTATTTAGAAAGTGCTCTGGTGTGTGAGAAAGTGTATTGTGGGGTTTGTTAGTTTTCATTTAAATGTTCTTGAAATGCTGGAGGCTTCTACTGGGAGGAAGAAAGGAGGTTTTGGTTTTCTTACGCTATCAAACCAGCTCTGGACATGGTGCAGACAGCTGCGTGGTTGCTGGGGACTTGCCCACTTAGCTGTGATATTTTTGCAGACACGGCTTCAAGTACAGTTCTACTGAAGCCCTTCCTAGCCCTGCAGTGAAGGGAATTACAAAGGGTTTGCACAGCCTGGCTTGGAGTTTCTAAGCTTATGAAAATGAGCTGTGTAAAATGTTTTTGGCAGGCTTTTGAGAACAGCTGCCTAGACACATGCATTGTTGTATAAAGAGGGATCTTCCTTGTTTGGGTTGAACATCATCATCCTTTGTCACGGCAGCAGGAAGTTACCTGAACCCACTGTTCTATCTCCAAAAATGGTGAAGACTTTTCCTGACAGCTAATAGTCACATCCCTGTGCAAGAATAGGGCTCAAGTCTGTTGTGTGCTCTCAGTGTTGCTGGGGTGCTGCAGCCACAAGGACCAAATTTGTCCTCTGGGCCCCCATGGGAAACACTGGAGGAATCTGAGTCTGCTGTCTTGGGTGCAGGCAACTACCACTGTGTCTGGAGCATCTCAGCTCTGTGGTAGCTACAGGAATTTCTTGCTCAGAGTACATCTCTACAGATGTCCCCTGCTCTTTCAGTTTCTATCCATACAATGCAAAGAAGGTGTCTTTGGTTGATGGGCAAGGTTTGGGTTAATGTTGAAGGCCAGATCTTCTGCAGTGGTGGAAGAGCTGTAAAGTGTGGCTGTGTTTGTCTCAGAGAAAACTTTGTTTTCCTGTGATGCTGTGGCTATGCTATCTTTCTTTAGTTGTTCAAAGGCAAAAACAACAGTGAAATGAAAGAAATCCCAGACTCCAAAGCTCTTGGGCTACAAACCTGTGAGGGCAGAGAGGAGAAACACTGTTGAAAAACACAAGTGTGAGTCCTGTGTGTGATATTTTTGGCCCTTAAGTGACTTGTGGTCCTCAGTAGCTTTGTAGTGAACATAATAGTTTCCTTGGAAATGTCACCTTGAGTTTTTATCCCATTATGGTGGACAAGAAAGGTGCCAAGCTTAAAACCACAGCAATTTTCATGTCAGTGATGGTAAAAAGAAAGAGTGAAAGATCATTCCTTGGTGAATATGGACTTCTTGCCTCTGGGTCCTTCAAACAATAGGGGAGCAGTGGGTCTTGCTGAGTGTGCTGAGATGATGGAAGGTCCTACATAGGCATCAGGATGGGCTGCTCCTCACAGTCCCCTCCCTGAGCTGCCCCTCCTCAGGATTTTGGTGTGTGAAGAATCACTCATCCTTGGAGACCTGGAGAACCAGCTTTGAATGTCTATTTTGCCTACTCTCATCCTGTTTGTTGGCTTGTGTACACACATGGGGGTGAATGCTCTTATTCTCCTTCCTGCTCACACAGGAGTTCTGCAAGCTGCTTCTCAGTGCCTTTGAGGTCCCTGGATAGCCTCTGGTCCTTGTAGCTGTTCCTGTGGAGATCTGAGGGTCTCTCCCCTTGGGAAGGGCTGGACTGATTGCTGGTGGTTCAACTGCTGAGCTTTGGTCCTCTTGGTTTGCTGCTGGTGCTTGGCAAGAAAGAGAGACGTGTTCTGTATCGTGGAAAGAGAAGGGAGGTAGTTTTTCTCTTTCTCATGAATTTATTGCTTTTAATTCTTATAAAGAAAAGAAAATAGATTCAGATCTCAGCGTAATTGACCAAGCCCTCAAAAAGACATGAGAAACTGAGGCTTCCCACTGACTTCTCATCTTGGCTAGTGGCAGGACTGCTGTGGATGGGTGTGAGAGCACATAGGGTGATTGCCTTTTCAGGAGCCAGTGGGCTACCAGCTCACTTCTGAGAAATGTGGACATACTTATACTCAGCTCTTGTGAGTGGTCACTTTATGTGCACTGATTCTCCCCACCTCTTGCCTCTGCACCTCCTCTGACTGCTTGGTGAGGACTGGGTGCCTTCTGAGAAGTTCCAGGCATAGCCAGTTATTGCATGACCCCCGTGGGGTGCTGAGACACAGGGTCCTGGGTGGCTTCCGATGAGCAGGGGACAAATACACTTCACAGGGAGCCTGTGTGAGTCTCTTGGCAGTGGGAAAGGAAGCATTCACTCTTGCTCCTCATGACACACAGCTTGCTTAGCTAATCATTCCAGCCCACAGGAATTTTTTACTTTACTGACTGCTGGTGGTGGTAGTTCTTTTCGTTGTGTTTTTCCCCCCCTCCTTCCCCCCTCACTTTTTTCCCCTCCTTTAATTGTTGGAGCCGTTTTTAATCCCTGACCATAATAAAGCCACACTGTTAACACAAGCAGCGGGGTAGCTGGAATTGCAGATGTATTACAAGCTCTGCTTTTAATTTCAGGCTGTTATTAATGAGGCTAGAAATCTTCCCTTCCCTCAGCTGAGTTTTGACTGTGTGTCTTCATCCAAGTCACTTAACTGGGGGCCTCAGAGTATCCCTGACTCCATCTAAATACAAGAAGTGAAGGTTGATGACTGTGTTTGGATGTCATAAAGAGGTTTTTTGCCACTGTTCTTCCTGTTGCCTGGTGCAGGCAACTCTGTGGAGTTGGAGGGTTGAGATCAGGCAGCTGCAGGAGGTGACACCAGACCTCCAAGGAGAAGGTGGCAATGAGGAGATGCAGTCCAAAGGTGCTGGAGCTGAGAAGGAGATGGGACCTGGTGTGCTTGGCAGAGATGGGAGGACAGGATAGGGCAACTGAGTGGGTTTGGGTTATGCTTGAGCTGTTGCCTGCTGCTGTGACCCTGGAGCCAAGCATGAGGGGCTCTGATGTGTTTTCATCCAATGAGGCAGCTTTCATGTTTGAGATAATGTGATCCCTGGGCTTGCTCTGAATTTACTTTTTGTCTGTGGGCATCCAAAACTAAATTAGAGCTGCAATCACAATGGCAGTCAAAAAATGCAGAGGACTTAGTGAACAATGAGTGATGGGATCATGACAATTTATTTGGTCAGTGAATTCAGTAGAACAGTGGAGAGGAGAGAGAATCAGTAGTGAAGCCCAGTGGTGGTTTCAAACTCAGGATGATGGACCACGGTGGTGCCTGTAAATCGGTCTTTTCTCCTTTTTTACTGAATTCCCACCTGTGAGGATTCTGGTGTTGTTGAGCAGGCACAGTGTGAGTTTGAGAACTACTTTGGAAATTTTTAGGTGGGTTTTGGAGTCCTGGGGAGTCTCATGATCCCCCTCCAACAAAAGGGTGGACCGACAGCACCCTTTTATGACCAAGGGCAGCTCTTGGGCACTCACAAGCACACACCCCATCCTCACAAACCCTGTTGTGTCTCTGTAGGCCCCTGTTGAAGACACTAAAAAGGGCAATTGTTTGACAGCAGCAGCTATCAGTCTTCCTAGAGGGAAATTAGCATCGTGCTAATAAGGAACATCTTACATCTGCCCAGGCAGTGTTCAGACCTCTAAATGTGTTTGCAGAGAGACTGAAAGGCTCAGGCTCATCCTCTTCAAAGCTTACAGAGATGTCTGTAAGTGGGAAGGCAGCTTTGGTGTGTCTATTCTTGTCTCAATACACAAACAAATAGATGAAATATGAAAGATGAGAATCTTAAAGCTGGTAAAAATCCCAAAACAACGTTGTCACCCAATCTGTAATTCACAGCATGAAGCTTGTTGCTAGAGGAGGCTCCTGAGGCCAATGACCTAAGATCCAAAGGCACACCAGATGCTCTGTGTGTGTTGAAGAATTATTTCAGCACTAACAACCACCAGCAAAAGAGCAAAATAAAATTGGAAGCAAGATTAAACTTTCTGCCTCAGGATCAAGTAAATCTTTATGGTTTGAACATTGGAATGAGATGCCATCTGGGGTAGAAGACTGCAAACCTGCCTGTAATTGGAGGATTGCATCATCCTTTAAGGTGTCAACAACAAGCCTGAGTTGAAGGCAACACCCTTTGGGAAGTGGACCAAGTTGCTCTTCAATGTTCTCCATCTTCTTCCTGGGCAGCTCTGTCATGGCCTCTCCTGGGACCCTGATGCCTGGCTGAGGAAAGCAGACAGGAGCATGTTGCTCTGAAGTTTCTGAGCTGAGACTGATCTGGAGACACTCTGGACAATGGCAATGTGTCCATGGGCAGCTTCTTTCCTGAGACTTTTTGCTATGCACTAATGGTGATTGAGCTCACATTTCTCTCTCCATCCTTGTGGCTGTTGTCACCACTGTCCTGTGGATGAGATGAGAGCTGCTCTTCTGATGCAGAACAGGGCTGAGAAAGAGGAGCCAATGCAGGTTCTTCATTGGTATTTGTCATCCAGAATTTCTTGCTTTTAGTGGGGGAATGTGTCTTTTTCTTCTCCTTGTTGCTCCTGCAGAGTCCTGGGTGCCCACAGGAATAGATTGTTGTTTACAGAAGCAACAGCAATGGCAAAAAAGTTTTTGGTTCTTAGAAAGTAATATTGTAATTGCACTGGGGATATGGGAATCCCAGTTTGCTACTGAAGTTGCTGCAGTAGACTTGAACTTAAAGATTGTCAGGACTTTGGGAAAAATTCCCAGTGGTTTGCATCTCTAAAGTGCAGTCCCCTACTCCCTTTTTAACCTGTGTGTGTTAGAGAGAATCTGTTTCTCTGTGGCTGAGAGCAGGTAATCCTCCTGGCCCCAGGTGCACACACTGAAGGCCAGGTTGCCTTTTATTTCCTTTGCAGGTATAACTTGAGTGCTGCCAACTGGGTAACAACCCTTTAGGACTGCAGCTGCAATAGTCTTGAATTTTTAAATTAGCACCCCTACTCCCTCTGAAGTAATTAAGAAAATTACCGCCTGTGTATATGTTCGTGTGTGCATCTCTGCAGGAGCACTCACTGGGCTCTTGTAGTTTAGCTTGCTCCTCTTTTATCCTGCATCTCAGGAGCACGGTGTCTGAGCTCGATGCTCTGCAGTGTATGCACTAACATTTTTCCTAGAGGGATTGATTGGATTTCCAGTAAAGACAAACAAAGCTGGAAGTGTAACAGCGCTGAGCACGCAGCGCAGTGCTCCCTGCCCCAGCCTGCTGTGCTCAGCTCCTTATACGGCCAAAAGAAGGAAGAGGGAAGAGAGGGCGCAGCATGAATACCAGACATGCAATACATTCCTCCCAGCTGCAAGCTCGGAATTTGCTTTTCCCCAGAAAGTGGACCTTCTGTACATCCATTCATTCAGACTCTACTGTTTAGCAGGGAGAGGGAGGTCAGTCACCGGGCTGGCTCCAGGCAACAGTGTGAAGGACTTTCTTTTTTGTGAGAGTTTTTTGCTTTGGTGGGGGACAGAGGAGAGAAAGGGGCAGGGATGAGGAAAGGGAGTGGAGGCCAGGTTGTTCTGAGACTTGCTATGACTTGGCAAGCTGCAAGCAGGTAGACTGCAATTACATCTATTTTCTTGTCCAAAAAAATCAATCTTGAGTCATCATTAGCCTGCCTCTTTGAATTATATTTTCCCTGAATAGCATCTTCCAGTTAGTGGGAGGCAGAAGGTAGGTAAGGTAATCGATCCTGGTGCTTCATTCATAATCTGGCTTCAGCTTTCTCTTTGTGTGCAGCCTTTGTTACTTGAGGAACTACAGGCATGAATGGCTGGCTGCACTCAGGGGCTGCTCTGACCCAGCCCAGACTGTGCATATGAAGCACTGGCCCTGTGTTTGTTAGCTATAGGCCCCGATATCTCCAAGTGTGCCTGGGTGTCCAAAGCACTGGTTAGCTCTGTTTTAGAACTCTCTTGAGAGTTGGAATGAGGAAGGTCTGGCCAGTCTATCACCTCTTCTGGTTTGCCACTGCCTCATGATGTGCAAAGGTACCTTGAATGACACAGGGAGCTGAACCACCATGGTAGGTGTGGTTTCCTAGATTGCTTGAAACCAAATCATGGACTGGAAGCCACAGTGGAGTGAGCTCTGCAGGACCCTGGTTTAGTAGAAAATTGGCTCATGAGTGACTGCCTACAAGCACCTGAGGTCATGCTAGCAGGGACAGCTCCAGCCAGCCTTGTTTGCACTCACTTCTAAGGGAGAGCTTTTCCAGCATCACAGATTTACCCTTTTCTTCCTGGTTCATCTTTCTGTGGATGCTCTTTGTGTTTTGTGGGGGCCAAACAGATGGGACATGTTGGCAATTGTCACTCAGCCAAAAGGCATTTCCAGTAGAGGAAAAAGCAGCCTAACAACTTTGAGTCATGTTTTATTACCTTGAGATCAGAGTGCCTGGAAAGCAATTCTCTATTGTCTTTTTTCAGGCCTTGTCGAGGTGACGATGCTACTTAATTTCACAAGCTCCTTTCATCTAGCTCCTGCAGCGTGCTTTCCCATCTCGAGGATGGGCTGTGACAGCACTTGACTAAGGCAATCTGTGTAGTTTTGTGAGGATCCCATCTGTTTCTCTACTTGACAGCTGGGTTGTTCCATGTTACTTGCATCCTTGCTTTCCTGTAAAACTAAGCACATTATTAGGACCCAAAATAGCAGCTCCTCTGGGCCATATTGTAATAGGAGGGTGTTTCATGATGACAAGTTCCAGCATTGCGTGAAGGCAAAGCCCTTTTATACAAGCAAGGAAAAAGCAACAATCTGCTTGCAGGTCATGGATGGCTCAGCTCTTTGAACTTCTACATTATCAACTGTATGTTGTCTCTGTTCTCGGAGACTATACTTTGCAACGAGCACTGTAAATTATCCAGTGAGGATAACAGATGAATTTGATGGTAGAAGAAAAAGAAATGAATGGCAAATACATGCTAACGAAAACATCTTTTGAATGTTCATGTTACTCTTTCCTCATCCATCCCCACGTGCATCCGGAGGTTGTTTAAAGCCAGGTGGAGCAGAGACTTGACTTTTCCCACTGAATGGACCCTAGGCTCCTGTGAATAGATAGCAAAAGGTGCTCGGAAAAACATTTTGGGTAAAACTGGTGGATTTTTTTTTTTTTGCACCACTTCACATAAGCACATTCTTGAGTGCTTTGCAATAAATGGGACATAATGGTCCTCATTGTGTGATAGCCAGAGCTCTGAGAAGTTGGACAGTCGGCTTGGTGCACATTGGATTTGGGGTGCCTTGATGTCTCTGAGTTCTTTTGGTAGTATTGATGTGATTATGATGGCTACCAGTTGAGAACAGGAGAGTGGCAAGCTGGATGCACTCACAGCAGCACTCCATGGAGGTGAAGGCAGCAAGTGCTTAGGGTACTGGGCTTGCAGTTGGGTTCCTGTGTGCATCAAGAAGAGTGTGGCCAGCAGGTTGAGAGAGGTTCTCCTCTCTCTCTACTCTGCCTTGGTGAGGCCTCATCTGGAGTCCTCTGTCCAGGGCTGGGCTCCCCAGCAAAAGAGGGACAGGGAACTGCTGGAGAGAATCCAGTGCAGGGCCACCAAAGCTGCAGGACCTGGGGCTGTTAAGTCTGGGACGAAGCTGAGGGGGGATCTCATTAATGTTTACAAATATCTAAATAGTGGATGTCAGAAGGTTGGGACGTCACTTTTTTTCTATTGTATCTAATGACAGGACAAGGGGTAACAGAAAGAATCGGGAACACAAAAAGTTAATTTAAACATAAGGAGAAACTATTTCCCTGTTGAGGTGAGAGAGCCTTGGCCCAGGCTCCCAGGCTGCCCAGGGAGAGTGTGGAGGCTCCTTCTCTGGAGGTTTCAAAACCCACCTGGACATGTTCCTGTGTGATGTGATCTAGGTGGTCCTGCTTGAGCAGGAGGGTTGGACTAGATGATCTCTAAAGGTCTCTTCCAACCCCTACCATTCTATGATTCTGTGATCTTCCTTCTGAAGGTGGGAAGACCCAACTGCCCCAACCACCCCAGGTCCACACATGGTTCTGCGTGAAACGTTGGAGGGCAGCTGTGTTTAAGCTGTGGCCGCAGGATGGGCATTTTGGCTGCTCATGATGGGCAACCAGTGAAACTGGTGGGAAAAATGGGTGTCAGGACTCTATTCCTGTGTCTCCAGTGGGTGTATTGCTTGCAGAGGGTTTTTGGATGCTGCAGGTACCTGACCTATGTTCATAGTTAAAGATCATCATGAGTTTTGTGGGTGCTGAAGGATCACAGACCCTCTCTCTTGCTTCCATTTCTGCTATGTTTGAATAGGAGTATATTTACTCCAGTTGCTTTTCTAATGCAACAAACCACTGGAACTGGTGGAGAAGGAGACAAGTGACTGGTAAAGATTTCTATAAATGTTGTAATGTCATTGTTTCCAAAATATTGTCTTCTTGCCAGGGGAAAAAAAAGAAGGTAATTCAATAAACATAATGCAGGCAGTTTGTTTGCACCCTCTAAGTGCAGTGGACTATTGTGCTTCTGTTGCCTTTTCTTTGTTTTTTGGTGCTGCCTTAAGGTGTCTTACCAGAAGTAGGGGCCATAATTATTAGAGAATCCTGTAAAACAGCTGTAATAATTGCACAATGTTCTTTATTACTATCAGTTTTATAATTATTCATAGAGGTTTCTTTTTTTTTTAAAAGCCATGAGGGACTGTCTCTGCACACATCATTGATTTTTTGCTAATAAAATCTTATATTTTAATGGTATGTTTTCATTGGAAAAACATCAGCTGCTCTGTAAAATTAAGGCTTACAGTATTGTGGGATGGGAATATTTCCTGTTGTCTTGATGGAGAGATTGATCTAGATGAATTTATTTGATAGCTTAACAGCTATTGAGGAATGATATAGGATTGGATGTCTCATCTCCTCTGCTCCAACCTCTCTGATCAGGTGTTTGGAGTTCAACTTCCAACTCGTACCCTTTGTTTTCTCAGCACGCTGCTGTGGTGGCCTTAATGTCTGTGATACGGTAGGATGCTACCTGGCTGGTGTTGAGCTCAGTGTAACAACAGGCAAATAACTTATCAGTGTGGCTCCAGCCTGGCATCATGCTGGAGGCCATGCTGCAGCAGGTACATGCACATTTAGAGCACAGTCATCCCTTGCTCTATTCCCTTCTTTCATAGGGCATCAGCTCCCTGCCCCCTAAATTTCAATTTCTTCCTTCCAACCCATGAGAAGCCTGATGCAGCTCCTGGCTGGTGGCTCTGATCTTTGCCATGTTGTGCTTTATCAAATATCTCTCCCAAGCTCCTGCTTCACCTGAGCCTCTGAGGACTGCAGGAATTAATGTGCCCTGCACAGGGGAGTGGTGAGGCTTCCAGGCCTGTGACTGCTCCCTGTACCCCTCACTGAGAGGAGTGTGAAGACTGAGGGATCTCTGGTTTGCAGAGGCAGGTCTCAGTGCATTGCTCTGGGCTGCTAATGGAGGCTGTGCTGGAGATGATCGCACAGGCATGGAGATGATGCAGCCCTGTGCCCATGCATCTTTACTTGCTGCAGGGAATGGGGTTGGTGCTTAAAACCTGTTTGAAATTATTCCAGTGTAAGGTATGGGAAGAGGACAGCCATCGGATCTCAGCCATCATGTTGTCCCCAGTGGTCCCTCCATGTGAAGTTCCTACCTGGCTGCTGTGACCACAGGTTAGCTGCTCAGGTGAAGGATGTTGTTTCTGTTCAGGCTATTCATGGGCCATGGGCAGGTGAAATGGCCTCCATCCAGTATCAGCTAGGACTTGCTTGAAAGCCTCAGGCTGAGCTTTCTCTGGCCCTTGCTTGCTGAGCTCTGCAGGAGCCTGGATGAGTAGAACATTGTTGTAAATCGTGCTGCAAACCCAGAGCACATGAAGGGGCCCAGAGTAAGGTGAATTGGGGTTCTGCTGTGGTTGATTTTGCCAGATGCCACCCTGCCATTACATATCTTTTCCTCTGTAAGGCAGCAGCCCATGTTGAAGTGGCAGTCAGAATATCATTGCTGAGCCAAAACTCTGGTCCTGTATTTTGCAATAATTAGCAGGTTTGAGCACGTCCTTAGTTCAGCAAAAAAAAAAAAAAAAAAAAAAAAGCCCGGGAAATGACACAAGGCTGCATTTTATTGTGTTTATTTATTTAGAGAGCATGTGCTTGTTGTATTTCAGGGAATGTTTAGTGTTCAGGTTCATAGAGCTGAATCCAATTTAGTTTTACAGGAGACAGCCCAGTTGTCCATAGCAACCTGAAATTGATTCTCCCCCCCACCTACCAAAAGCTGTTCCCTCTTGAATCATCTCTTTAATTTAATACAGCAAACAGGTTGTCCCTGCATGTGGAAACTTTATATATTTTTTAACAACAAGTAACCTAGGAAAAAAAAAAATCCTTATTTGAGCAAAGCTCAGGCTCTGTGTTTATTACCACTTGGTGTTAGTCCAATCCATGCTATTTCCTTGTGCTTCATTTCAGGCACTAGAGGCCATTATCAGTATCAGCTAATCACTGCTGCCCTGTAAGGAGACCTCATCCCCACACTCTGGCCACTCCTCCGCAGCAGGTCCTTCTCCTGCGTGAAACCCTTTGGAGTGTTGTGCTGTCTCCAGTATTTGCTGTGTGACTTGGCCTGATGTGTGCAGCCATAATACAAAATACTTTCTTTGTGGTCTGCATCACATCTGTGCTGTGCAGCAGCCCCTGTGTGTGGCTGTGGCGATGGTGTGCATGGAGGAGCGGGGCCAGTGCTCCTCACAATGGCCATGCACTGTGCGGCTTCTCATCCTGACTCAAGGAGAAAAGATGAGGCATGCTGCCGTTTAAGGCAATGACATTGGTGTTCAGTGTCCTCTACACCTTTTGCTAATTAGGGTGCTCACTGTTAGGAGCTGCTCTGCTGCAGAGCCCCAGCGCAAGGGAGGTGACTGCCTTTGGCAGAATGCTGTCGGTGCGTATAGCCTGGGGCATATACATGCTCCATGTTGACCTTGCTGAATATTTTAAACTCAAAAAGCCTTATAATACTGCTGCTTACAATCTTATCTGAGTTATACCAGTTTGGCTTTAGTTTTCTCTGCTTTTGTCAAAACCTCTTTTTGTGGGTCTTTCCAGCTAAAGCAGTGGAACTACTTCAGAGGAGGCTGATTGGAAAGCGTTTAGGAAGAATGGGAAGAACTGCAGTACTCTTTTCTACTTATTTGTAAGAGAAATCTGCGTCTTTGCCATCTCTGTGGTGCCTGAGGACTGCAGGGAAGTGACTTGCCTTGCCAGAGAAGTGCCAGGGATGAGAAATTTTGGGTGTTTGTGGTTTTGTTATCTGGAAGAGCATTTGAAGGAGTAACAACTTCCATGTGGTCAGTAAAGACTGCAGCATATTTCCACAGTTGCTTGCACGTGTTTTTTTTTGCACACTGTCATTCTCCTGTGCTCTTAGTTCTTGCCCTTCTCATTACAAAACCATTTGAGGAGGTATTTCTGGGCTGGGGTGAGGTGTGCCATGGTAGCCGTTGTCCCACTAGATCTTGTCCCTTACACAGGAAGAGAAACAAGCTGCTGCTTGTATCTGTGCTTAAGCCATTAGCCCAAATTGCACCAATCTCTGCTGTGAAATATCTACCTTTTCCTTGCTTGTTTTCTGAAAAGGGGTTAAAAAAAAAGTGCATGAAATGAATATGACAGAAGCTTCAGTTGCGTGTTCACCTGCTGTCGCTTTGAGAGGAAACCATGTCGCTCAACACGCCTCGTTTACAGCACTTGTTGAGAAGATAGCTATTTAATCTTTCTGTATTTTTCACATCAGTCAAAAATTGGTTTATTTAATGTGCATCATCTGAACATTTCACAGAATAAACTACCCAAAAAGGTTAATCTCTGATTTTGTATTGCTTTTACTGTAGCATCCAATTGCTTCAAAGACAGTAATGAATGTATTTCTAATGATGATTTTCAGATGCAGAGGTAGCAGAGGCATCTACTTCTTTCAGGTGCCAAAACTGAGATTTACAAGGCTTATTTTTTTTCAGAACACTCCATGTTTTGTACATGGAGTTATAGTGCAAGTCTCAGTAAGAGATTAAACAGAGAATCTCAGTCTATTACTACTAGTTCTTGTCTCTTCTGGATATGGGTTTTTGTGTCTTTAGTTAGCCAGAAAATACACAGCAATAAATATCTGGGAAAAAAAAAAAAAAGATACCTGTGACTTTCTTCTTACTGTTCAGGATGTTTATGGCAGGGGCATAAACTGAATCTAATCCTTCAAAAGGACGCTCAGCTGCTAGACTGAAGCATCCTTTCTGGTCTCCTTACCATTGCCTGCTTTACATGCTCCCCATTTGCCCCAGAAATGAATGAAGATGAGGAGGCCACTGTCTCACATGGTTGTAACCTCTTTTTCCACACGACCTGGCTTTCATATACCGCTAGCAAGTAGAGTAGGTGTTGCTCCAGGTCTCAGTGAACTTCCATATATCCTTGTTTGCATTCCTCCCTTCAGCAGAAGCACTCCTTGCCCGAGAGCTGCCTTTAGAGGTAGGTACACTCTGGCTGGGATCCGCAGAAGTTCCTTGACTGTTGTCTGTAACTTCTGACAGCAGGATATTTGTCAATTTAAATGCTTCCTCCCAGAAGTAACAAAGGAACTAAGGCCACTTTTCAGCATGAACATGAAAGGCTTTCCGCACTAGTGCAGCAAGGATTGCTGTGGAGAACAAAGGCTTTTGCTAATCGCTTCTAATGCCTTTCAAGTTTATGCCTCATTTTTCCCCCCTTTTCAGACAGTCTCCCAGAGTACTGAGACTTCAGTGACTGACTCACCAAATAATTAACAGGAGGAGGACTCTATCTCTGAAACTTTTGAAAACCTCTTTTAATTTTCTTAAGCCAGCCAATGCCCTGGATGAGTTCCAGTTTGTGTGATTACATTTAACCTAACTTAATCCCTTGGTAGTTTCAATTGCATGTGGTAGTTGTCTTGGCTCCCAGTCTTGGGCTGCCATTCAATGATACTCCATGGTTTTCAACAGCTGTCATAATTCAGACCCTAGAAATGGGTGTAGTTCCATGGTGGAAGCACTCCTCATATCTCTGTCTCTTGCTAAACAACCTTACCTCATTCATATTTTGGAAGGTAACGTGTGTGATGCTGCAGATGATCTTGCTGAAGTTCCTGGAGCTACTTTCACCCTAAAGACAGTCACGCATTTAAGCTTGTTTATCAGTTGGCCAGCACACATTTTGAGATTACTTCGAGTTGTTCATCTTCAATCACAAGCATTTGTTGCTCAGTCTTCTCAGCTAATATGTACTGCTGGAGAGATGTTATTAGTGCAGATAGTTCTCTTTAGTCTTGGAAACAGCACTTCTGTTATCAAACCGGTACTAAAGAGGAGTGTGTCGCCTTCCTGTGCTGACAGCAGTTGGGCTGTCTATAAGTGTTGGCATTGGTAAGAGTGGAAATGATCAAGGAAAGCAAGAGCCCAGGGCACCTGAGAAGGATTGCAAAGGAAAAAAACCTCGAACCATCTCAAGTGAAAACTTGGAGGCACACAAAGTGCAGTAGCGGAAGGAAAGGTCAGATGGATGGTGCATGCAGGAGAGAAGACACTGAGTTACTGCATTGGCACATCCTTAGATGTGCAGCAGACGTCTTGTTGTCACAGCAGGTGGCAAATTGAATGTTTCTTGGCTTCATCTCTTGGAAAAGGCATATTTGTTACAAAGACACTTGATCATTTGGGGCTATCAGCAACCTCTGCTAAGAGGAGACAAGAATTTAGATGACACGGGGTGCAAAAAGTGATCCACTGGTGAAAAATGCTGTTGTGGCAAGTTGTCTGCTGCTGTCAAGCTCCTTTTTTGTGAGAGCCTCCAGAAGAAGGACAGCAAATATGTTACTGCTACTCTCCCTTGTTTCTTGTTCTCTCTCATGGAATTTGCAATGGTTCTGTTATTCAGAGCTCTCACCTGTGTTTCCACTGCTCACATCAATTCTTTATTATTTCCTTGTTATCACCAAACCAAATCTCAGAGCAGACCTGAAGCCTTGCCTCTGTTGGTTTCAGTGACACCGTAAGTCAAGTAATTGGTGACCACATTAAGATTTGTCCTCTGCCACAGTGATCAGAGCTTTGGAGTCAGAGCCTTCTGATTTTGATGTGTGCTGGGTGTTGCTTAAGCTTGTCAGACCTTGCTGTAAAGTCAGAAAGCGCTTTGTTTCCTAGTACACAGATTTATCAGACTCCTATGATGGTTGCCACAGAAAATGTGTCCAAGTTTGAGTGATGGTGCGTGATGTGTCTACAGTCATTAATGTTGTTGTTGAAGATCTATTTGAATGTTAAATAATGAGGTGGAAGAAATTGCACTTCAGAGTTGTTGGGTCTTTCTTACTATTGGATGCTCTGCCTGCCAGCCTCGAGACTAATATTTTCTTTTTCTTGTTTCAGAGTACTTTATCACTGATTGTGCCTGAATGCATCAAGCTTTGGATGTGAGCATCTTCTCTTGAAACAGCGTTGTGATATCTTAGCTGCCTGATCTCTCAGGGTAAGAAAAGAAGTACACATGCAGAGACACGAGATTAAGAATGTGCTTTGAGAAGAAGCAGAATGGCAAAGACAGGGCAGGTCCCACCAGTGTCTCAGCTTGTCAGTTTTGGAAATAGTGAACTTTTCATGAAGAGAGAGAATAAACTGTAAATCTACTCACTGTAAATAAGACAAATTATGAGCTTAAGTTGCAACAAGAGAAATTTAGATGAGACTTTAGCAAATGATCTCCTGCATTAAGAGTAGCTGAGTGCTGGAGTGGATTGCCTGAGGAGCTTAGGCACTTTGTTATTGGAAAGGATTAAGAACAAGTTGAAAAAGCTCTAGCAGACATGCTTTTAGGAGAACTGATCCTCTCATGTAGTGGAGAAATGCACTAGATGACTTCTGGAGAGTCTTTCTACCCTGATGATGATTAGAAATGGGAGTATGTGAAATTCTTCACAACCTGATTCAAAACTGATAGGGTAAAAAGCAAAGCTCAGTGTATCTGTGCCAAAGGAGCTGCCGGGTCTGACACAGCAATTAACTCTGGTGCTCAGTGGTTTTGTTACCTTAATGGTGATGTTCTTCTGGAGACAAGTGTAAGCTCATGGAAAAGTAGTTTAACTCTCTGTTGCCAACATGTAATGTAAACTTGTGATAAAAATGGGAGGCTTTATCAATTCTGATTCCTTTGCAGCAAGTTTCTGGGAGTTTGGGTCTCTTCTGTGATCCATACAAGGGCTTTGCTTTTAGGTGAGTGCTCTCTGCTTTATTGTGACATGAGAACACAGTGCTACAGATACAAATGTCATGTGTAACATGGAGAGAGGAACCAAATGATTCAAATGATTGCTTTTGCTTTCTGTTTCTAGGGGCTGATGAAATGGAGAAGAGTTTAATTTTTCTTTTCTTTGCTTCTGTTCCTGTTCTCCACTGTGTTTCTTCGTCCTGTCTTGACAGCGAATGCAACAGACTTTTTCTATGTTCAAAAAGGCTGGCTCACCAGCTGGGTCTTGAAATTATGTCTTAAAGATGACTGCTCATTTAGTTTCCTTTGCTTCCCTGGGAGCTGCAGATGACAGATTTTGCCTGGGCTTAGGCAGCCTCTGAGCCATCATCATGAGAGGAATGGGATTCAGGTGCTTCATCTTCCTTGGACCAATTAAGAAGGACAGTGAGATACCTGTCATGTCTCATAGGGCACATGAAATTCAATGGGACATTCTTCAGCCTCCTGTTGGACTTTGAGATTTGCTTGGTTTCTCTAATCTTTACCTTTCATTCTTAATGTCAGCAAATACTAGTGTCTCCCCTGGAGTTACGCTAGTGTCTTATTGTTTGTTGTCATCTTCTGCTTAGCAGAGATAAGCTGTTGTGTCCCAGGGGTGCAGGAACATGGAAGAAACTTTCAAATAGCTCTAAGAAATGCAGATGTTGTCAAGAGAGAAATAAGGGAATGCCTTTCTGAAGTCACCTTTGTACATATTTTTTTCCTTTTTTCTTTTTTTTTTTTTCCTCTCAAGCTTTTCAATTCCTGCAACTATCTGCTCAGATCTTGAAAGGAAAATATGTTCATGGAAAGATACAATTTACAGTGTGCCCCCTGATCTTTTGATCTCAATCAATCAAATAAATCCAAGACCTTGCAGTTCACCTTGTTGCAAGGACAGTTAATAAGTTGAGGGGTTGTGCCAATGGCAGTGATGGTTTGCCAGCCTTGTGCTTTTTTATTGTTGTTGTTGTTATTTTTTATGATCCTGACCTTTTGGACTGGTAAGGGTAAGATTATTTGCAAAGAATACTCCATAAATATGCCTGTCAGTACCGGAGTTCACATTCATGCGTTGCTGCTTAGCAAAAGAAAACAATATGCCAAAGTTCAATTGAGATTTCTCTGCAGGGTTGAAAATAATGACAAGACTCACTCAACGTGTCAGAGATGAGTCTTGCCACCTTTATGGGAGTTGGTTGCCTTATGGTCCCTCAGCACTTTGCTGCTGGTGTGACTGGTTAACTTGCTGCCTGTGCCTGAAGGTCTGGCATCTGGCATGTCATGCTGGGGCTAACTTGGGGCAGAGAAGCCCAGGCTCTCTGAGGTGCAAGCTCAGTCAATTGGTAGTTTTCTTTTGATTTGGCAACAGAAAAATTCTTTTTTTAGTTTTTCCCTAATACTATGCTCCTTGCTTACACCTGCAAACAAGGTTTTGTGGAGCTGCTCTTGAGTTCTGTGTCCTGCAGGACTCTTCAGAACTCTTTGGTGGGCAGCTGATTGGGCTTTTCCCACTGTAGCTAATCACTGAAACAGTTCCTAGACACCTCCCACCTGAGATTTGCCATCCAGGAGGCTTGCAATGTCTCAACAGCAAGAATCTTCTTGTCTGTCAGAAAGTATAATGCTGAGATCGATGTTTCTGCTGTCCTGTCAGCAGAATTGACTTCTGTGGGTGAGAGCAGCATGAGGAGTGAAGCTGGGAGCAAGCAACTGTTAATTTAAGGGTTAAATAGTTGAAAACCACACCAATCTGTTGTGTAGAAATGGTCTCTCTCTCTCTATATATATATATATATCTGATGTTAGATGTAAATATAGTTTGTCCAAAGCATGAGGCTCTTCTTCCTTTCATATATGAGAAAGTAAAGGTGTTGAAGACAACTTGTCTTACCTGCAGGAAAGTGCATAGCGGTGGAACCCTGAGGTTGGGTCTGAGACCCATAGATTTGACCAGAACCCCCTTAAAGCTACATGTGGT
Source organism: Urocolius indicus (assembly GCA_013401255.1). NCBI lineage: Eukaryota > Metazoa > Chordata > Aves > Coliiformes > Coliidae > Urocolius > Urocolius indicus. The sequence goes on along the minus strand of WBNH01000456.1, from coordinate 666,488 downwards.
GAAAGGGGGCTCATTCTTTAAAAAAAAAAAAAAAAAAAAGGCAGTGTATTGAGAAAGCAGATTGGGACCAGGTGGGGAACTAAAGGTGCAAAATGCAATGTGACTTGTGGAAAATCACAGGGCACCTCAGTGACAGATCCCTTGTGACAGCCCAGCAGCCCTGGGCCCTGCTCTGCAACTCCATAATTTGCAGGGAAACAGATGGGTCTGGTTCCTCATCAGCATTGGCTGAAAAGTTCAAAAATAAAATAAATAAATTAGTTTTTAGTCCCATCTTAAAATCCATGAGCCATTTCTCTAGCACCTGTAAATAACTTAACCTTTTGCTGGATTTACCTGCCTTGCACGTGAAAGTAGAGATATGGGGAAAGCAGATGACTGAGGGTGGCAGAGCAATGCCTTTGTCTTGTGCTACTGTACCCTGCCAAGTCTGATAGCCCTGCCATGGAGTTGGGGAAATGTATCTCTATCCCAATGTGTTGCTTCCATCCTCGAGGTTCCAGGGGAAAAAGCCCTCCAGTTTGCACAGCGAAAACGTGAACACACTTTTTTTCTTATTCCAAAATGGACTGGCAATTAGCAGCAGGAGTAATAGCCACCTTGAATTAAATCATATGGAAGGAAGAGAAATAGCAGGGTATATTTGGAAATATCTATTGCATATATATATTCCTCTTAAGAAACATGTTGGAGATGCCATACCCATAAATACTAATAAGGCTCTTTGATTCCAATTTTCAGGTAAGATTAACATTTTATTGAGTATTACATCTGTCACATTCAATGCTTTAGTGTACCATCCTCTCAGGCTTATTAGCATAATTGCAGTGCTTAAGCAACAATAAAAAATTCAACAGTAAAATAGCAGTTAGCACAGGCAATTTGTTATCAAAAGCTTTTACTTAAGGACAACTTGTGAGCATATTTATTATCAAGTTAGTGCTATACATTATTTTTATTTAGAAAAACAAGAGGGAAACATTGTAGCATCTTTTTTCTTTTCCAGTGGCTAAATCCCAAGGCCTGAAAATCCGTCACCTTTTGTGGTTCTCAAAATCACTGAGCAAGTTCACTTGGATTGGGAAGGCAAGATAACGAAACAAACTCAGATCTGGAGCAGGGTTGTGATGTTAATAACTCAGCAGATTGGTTTCAATAAGTCCTGATGCTGCCTTGAGCCCATTTAAAAATTACCTTGTTGCATCTCAGTGTCTAAAGTCACTGTCCCCTCCCTCCATAACAGATAGTACTGTCACTGGAGCAGTGGGAGGGCATGGATGGTCCAGCCTCCTGCCCTAGTGATGGTTGCAGCCTCGGAGGTGATGCAACTGTGTGCTACAGGGACATTGTGCCTGCAGATGAAGGGAGGAACCAGCTGGGACCCACAGGAAGACGAGACTTTGGTGCTAGTGGTGGTTGTCTCTGAGGCTGAAGTGGAGGAGCATGATGTGGCTGTGTAGTCTCTTTACTTCCACCTTCCTTTTGAGGACACATAGGGGAACAGTCCTTCTCCAGAAAAGCTGTGGTGTAGGTGTGAATGCACATGTGTGCATACACCTGCTTGTGCACATACACCCATGTGTACATATACACACACAAAGTCCCACTTGCCAGCATGGCAAGATTTCACGTGTGCATTTTAATTTTCAGCAAAAGGCAATTCTAAGGCAAATTTTTCTATGTGTATTTAAAATACAAAATTTCCCCTCATATATGAAGAAATAAATGATTTTTAAACAACTCAAGAAGTGGTCAGATTAAGAGGTCCATCAAGAAAAGTACGAGCATTTGGCAAGAAGAAAACTGTTGCTGTAATTATTTGTGATTGCTTTTCCCGTGGAGACTTTTTTTTTCAGATCCCCACTCTGCTTGAGTTTGCAGATTCACCTTCTTCTTGAGTTCTTCAGATAGTCACTCTCCACTGTTGTTGTTGTTCCTCAGTCCTGTGCTCACCTCCAGCATCCCTGTTCTCCTCTCCATCACTGGAACTTGATGCCTCTCTGATCTCGTGTTTTCCTCACTCTTTCTTCTGTAAGACCTCCTCTGCCTTGTGCTACTTTTTCAGAGATTACTCTCCCATCTTTTTGAGTGTTGACTCATAGTGGACCCGTCACTCATTGCCATTTTGGTAGTAATCAATGCCTGTGGTAAAGAGCTGCCATCACCCTGGCGATGCCTTGATCAGACTCACAGCCTGGACAAGCAGGAGGAGTAGACTTGTCTGGGGTTTTTGCTCCCATTTTGATTATTATCTAGGCTTACCCTGTGAGGAGAAGTGAAGGCAGTGGTGCCTTGGGACAGAAGCTCATGTTCATAGTGAAACAGGATGTGCAAGCAGGTTGTAGGAATTGGGAAGGGAGCACATGGAAACAGGTGAAACTAAACTGGGCACATATTAGAGAAGTGATGTGCTTGTGGGGTCCTCTTCACAAACACTTTCTTCTGCGAATATGTGAAGTTTGAAAGGAGCTGGTTGTTTCAGATCCCCTTTTTTGGAGGGGTATGAAAACCCATGTTATTCTGAAGAGATAAACTGTATGTTTCAGATTCTTGGGTAAGTGTGAGTATCACATTGGTACACAGCTCACTCTCACGAAACTGCCTTGAACTGCACAGTGTTTAGACTTTCTGTCAACCAGGGTGCTTGGTGATGCTCCTGGGAAGAGGATACACAGAAACCAACTGTGGAGACCTAGAGTTCCTGGGAACTTCACTCTCAGTGGAAATTTGGCTGTGATTTGAATTGCAGTTGATATATATGCTCTCTGCCTCTGTCATCACCTCCAGGAATGAAGACTCATTGCTGCTCTCCCAAGAACAAGCAGGTTTCCTCACAGTCCTACAGGTCCCCACTGTCCCTCCTTCTCTTTCCGATCTTCTGGTTTTAGTAACATCCAACAAATTAGCTACCTGAGCATCTCCTGCTTGGTAGCTAGGTAGTGGTGAATGTCTTTCCCTGTGGCCAGGGAAGTGCCCTTTTAGGTTCTCTGCTCAGACAGAGTTCCCACATCTAAATGAGGAGCTGAGGGACCAGGAAAAGTGCTTTCTTGGGGTATTGATGTGATTGAGAACATTTTCACATGGCTTCTGAAATCTATAATCCTCCAACAGTTTTGGTAGAAAGAACTTTGCAAGATTCTCATGCAGTCCCTGGATCAAAGCAGGGTTGAGTGAAGTTGCACAGGGCTTGTCACAGCAATGATGGTCTGGTGTGATCTTGAGGGATGGTGATGGTATGTACTTTGGTCAGCAAGAGGAGATGTTATGAAGGGCTTTGGAGGCTGTAGTCTGATGTCAAGGAAGTGGAGCAATGAGGTTTCTGGGAGAGGATCCATATGAACAGTCAACTGAGAGCCAGAATGTGACCACTTCAGTGACACAGGTCTTACATTGAATTCCCCTTGTGAAAGGGGGAACGTCATGCCCGGCTCTGAAGAACTGATGCTTCTTGAGGCTGGCTGCCATGATAGCTGCTGGGAAAACTGCATGACTCTCCTTCATGAAGGATAGAGAGGGCTGTTGGGAGGAGAAGGTTGGTGGCTGGAGCCAAGTCCATGCATGGACATGCCTTCCTTGAGTAGGAAATTGCCTGCATGCTTCTTGCAGGGAAAAAAAAAATGACTGAAAGAATTTAGCAGTGATAAATGTCATAAAAATACTTATGCCGGAATTTGTAAAGCCTGGAACATCTGTTCTCAACAGTGCTTTGATCGTGTTGTGAGGCTTTTAAAATGATACTTCCATGAAATAAGTGAGACCCTTATGGCTGCGGGATTCCTTTCAGTGCCCTTTTTTTCATGGAGCAAAAAGGCAAATTTCACAGGGAACATTACATGACTTGAAACACATATTTTAATGGTTAGTATCAACCAAACTATGTTTTATTAGGTGCTAGAAAAATGTTCCAGTTACATACCCCAGGAAGCAAAGCACTCCCATTTACTTTTAAGCTTATGGGAGCTGTACTTTGGAAAAAAAAAACCTCAAAAACAAAATCCCTCAAAAAACCCCAAATCAAGAATTCATTGCTTGTATATTACTGTATTCAAAACCAAAACAAATAGAGTGAAACGAGCTTAAACATTTTTCAAGTCGTCAGAAAAAGGCCTTTTTGGATTTTGGTTCCAGGCAGAGCTGCAGATGAACCAGGATCTGTGTTTTCTGAGAGATACTCGGCAAACAGTTGTGAGACGTTGACAACTTGCTTTCCTCATTGAGCTGCTTTGGGTTGAATAGCTTTTTAGCCATCTGCTTTTCTCTGAGGACTCATCCTTTCCCTTTTCCTCATGGTTTTAGCAGGCTTCTGCCTCTTTCCCTTCAAGCAACTGTATGTTTGTAGCTGAAATGTTGTGATGCTGAATGTCTTGGTGTTTTAAGGAGTGAGGAGAACTCATATTGCAGGACTGGGTTCTTTGCCTGGCAGGAAGATTTCTTTGCCTTCATGCTACACAGAGTAAAAAAATCATTTAATGGGCTGTGTTTGCAGAATCAGCCCATAGGACATGAGCAGAAGCAGGAAGGAGGGAGAGATTGAAGAGAAGATGTGGAACAAGGGGGTCTCTTCTACCATGTTCATGTGTTCATACTATGCAAATCCTTTCCACTGTTGCAGTCTGGCATCTCTCAGCCGGGTACTGGGGCAACAGTCCTTGTTCCTATCTCCCCTTCCCCTTGCTAGATGGATGAAAGGGCCTGTGTGTGGCCCTGGGGCTGTTGTCAACGAGCTTGGGGCGGTGAGATTTCTTCATGGAAAGGCTACCCAAGCTGGGAAAGAAGAGTGAGCTATGGTGGTAAATATCAGAGGAGGAATACAGCTGTGCTTCCTAGTAAGGTTCTGCGTGCCAGGGGTTAATTTATGAAAACAAAATTGTTTAATTAATTTCCACAGCATCCAACAGGTGAACAGTCAGCTTATTACTGTGACATATCCATTTATAGCAGTTTTCCTTCGCTAACACCTGTGACTCAGTTCTGTTGCATGCTTGTGTTGTCTGTTAATTATTTACCAATGGTTTACAAGTACAGAATGCAAATAAAACACTTCTATGCCAAAAAACTGCATTGTACACCTAACATTCCTGGGATTTATGCTACTGTACTTCCAGGTACAATCCCATCATCATCCCTGGTCTTCTGATGGAGGGCTCCTCATATATGCATGAGCAGCAAGCAGCCTCCTGCCCACCAGAACTTGCATGCATAGAGGCTGCGTTGTCAGTGAAGGGCTTGCTATACATGTGGCTGTGTTGTAGGCGGGGGGGGTCTATGTCCTTTGATTCCTTGGAAATCAATTTTTGCCATTTTGAGTGACTTTCTTCCCCTCTACAAAGGCTCATTTTTCTTTATAAGTGATGGCAGAAGCAAACTGTTTAAAAAACTCACTGTGGAATGTGCTCTTTTTTGATTTTTTTTTAAGAGTAAAATAGTCTAAAAGTCAAGTAGCATATCCAGTTCTGACTCAGCTGGTAACTTATGATCCTGTGCTATTTCTGTAACGTTTTTAGCTTATGACCAAATTTTTCTAATATTAGGACATTGCCATAGAAAGTGTGTCATTGTCCCAGGCTGCCAGAACCTGTCACTATACAGAATATATACATTTCTGATTACATTTCTGAGCAAGTATGCAGGAGCAGTTCTGTGAGTTCTCTGTTGTGGTTTTAAATTGCTGCAATTTCTTTATTGTTGTTGTTGGTTGTTGATTCACTTAGCAAACAGTGAAGCAACTTAACAACCTTAGCTGTGCAGAACAGTGTAGCTGCTTTTTGTTTCTCACACAGCCAAGCATCAAGCTCCTGTCCCCAGCTGTGCCTTTTCAGACTGGAGCTGCTTTCTTGGTTGATTTTGAGCTGGGATAAACTGCTGTAAGTCAATTTAAGCTGTACAAACACCATGGATTTTATGGAAGTTGAGAATCCAGTCATACAGCTCATAGTTTCAGTAAGGAAGGAGTTCTGGAGATGATCATCCTGTTCTAGGCAGGCAAGAAAGTACATGCAAAATTTCTCTAAGCTGAAGGAAAGAGTGTGGGAACAAATAAGCATCTGTATTGCAGTACAAGAGAAAGCAATTACTGAGGACATCCCAAAGTTTACAACTAGGATTTATTTTATAGGTTTAAATCTACTGTGGTTTCAGAGTACCTAAGGACACTTAAATAATGGAACTCCAGACAATCCAGCCCAAACACGCACAACACATAGCAGCAAAGCAATTGTTGTGTTTAGCACTACCAATCAGCTAGCTAATGCAACAGCTGCTCTGAGATTTTGCATTTAATTTTGGCCTGGATAATAATGAGGAACGCAGGGTTAATGATCTATGTCCGGTTTTTCTCCAAAGTGCTTTATTTGCACTCGGTGACTGCTTTTCATGGTTCTTTGCAGTGTCCCCAAAATGTCAACTGACCTGAAGAAATTGACAACGGATGCTTAAAGAATCAGAAAGAAAGGCTGGAAAGGACTTTGCTTTCTAGCTTTTCACGTGAACACCTTGTACTCAACCTTCCTTTGATTAAATAATCAGCAAAACCTATTCACATGCACTCCAATTAAAATTTAATGAAGCAAGAGGATGTATTTGTATATGCTGACTAATGTGGGAGGAATAGATTCCAGTAACTCTGCTCTGCAAGCCATTTGCTTTGCAATCAGGGCTCGATTTACTAGAAAGCTTCTCACTGGCTGTGGAGCTCCTCTGGCATGAACAAGCCTTACAAGTCTGGTGGGTTCTTGCAGGTATAGCAAGAGATGTTGACAGCTTGTACCTGAAATAACGTGGCTCTCTTGTAAGGCAGAACCTTATCAATGAAGTCCTGTTTGTCTGATTGCAAGAGGTGAGGCAGGGCTTCTGCTCTAATGTGCTTCATCAGAAGAGGTCAGGTAGTCACTGGATTCATTTGTTATATCTGCCCTTGTATCAAAACTGTGGCCAAGCAGCAGCTAGGTGAGTGGGGCAACACGTAGCAAGAAGGGAAGCCCAATTGGTCCTGATTTTTTGAGTTAAGGAAATTGGTGCTCACATGGAGGCTGTGTGGCAGCTAAGCTAGTGTCAGAAAATAGTCAGGCTTTTAGTGCCTCTGCCTTGGCTGAAGATTTACTAGGCAGTTGCTTGGTACTTGCATTCCTAGAAGGATATGGCCCTGCTTTGCAGAACATTTTGCTTCTAAAAAATGTGGGTACTACCAGTGGGGAATGCATGGATGTCTGCATGGATAATGAAAATACCTACCAGGAGCAGGCCAGAAACTTACTTACTTTCACATTATCTCTCGTCTTTTCCTGAGCGCCTCCATGTCTCAGTCTACTACAGAGCTCCTGCATCATTTCAAACCAGGATGAGATTGGAGAAAGGGTGTAAAAACAGCTCATCTGCTCCTTGCATGGTGCCCTGTGGTGTCAGCTCTGTGCAGGGATTGATATTCCACCTCTGGAGTGGAATGTGGCAGTGGGATAGTGCTGCCGTGCTACATTAAGTGGCATTTTTGGATAAGCAATGAAAGATCCTGCTGTATCCACTTTTAGTATTGGGCTGGGTGACCGAACGGAAATGCCATGGTAGTGGAATTTGCCTGTGCTGCTGACCCTTGCACGACATGTGAGGGCTCCTCATCACCAGGCTTTTGTTTTGCCTTATCCAAAACACAAAGCAGTACTTCATTGGCATGGCTGGCTGTTTTCCTTCTGGCTTGACTCAGTGGTAGAACTGCAGCAAACTTTCCCGAGGTATGCTGGGTTTTCCAGTTATCATCTGCTTCAATCCCCATTCTATCCCACAAGTGCTCTCATTTGCTGTGTTGCAATGAAATGCTGAAGAATCCTTTAAATGGAGATGTGACTGGAGCTGAGATCTTGTGCTTCATTTTTGGCCTGGAAAGCTCCTCTTGGAACAGTAAGCATGAGATTTCTCTTGAAACCTTCTTTGCGTGCTTTTCTGAAGAAATAGCTGGAAGGAGAAGACCTGTCAGTTGAGTTCTGAAAGAGAAACCTATTGGCTTTGAATACACTGGGGACATTATTTAAGGTCAGTTGATCTGTGAGAAGCCACAACTTATCTAACACAGCCTAAGGTTAGTTATGCAACTGATGGGCTGTTCTTTGTTGTGAGGAACAACTTCAGTGTGTGCCTGTGAAAATCTAAGATGTTGCTAAAGGCGTGTTGTGTTTTGTCTGGAAGCTATTGGGTGTCCTCCTCCAGTGATTTTCCTTCTGCAGTAGATTAACACCACAGAATTGTTTCCAGTGGAAAAGGCATTCAGCAGTTGCAGGCTGCAGAAGTTGAGCTGCTAGTAGAGGTATACTTTGGTGGGTGGATGTGCAGGACCATGTTCATATGGTATACTTTCAAACCAGCCTTTACTTCCTTCTCTTTCTCACCATACATATCTCTGTCACAGACCAGATCACTGGGTTATCTAGGTGCCTGAACAGGGCAGTATTTTTAAGATAAACACTGAAAAGTGGTATTTTCTGACTTCTGAAGAGAGAGATGTAACAAATTTCCATGTATATTGGTTTGAAATTCAGGGTTTGCAATGTGCTGCCTGCATGGCACTGGCATCTACTTTCTTGGAGAACCTTTCTTCCCTCAATCAGCTCACATTAAAATACACCGCCCAGGCAAAGTGCTGTTATCTCTCCAGAGAGACTCAGCATATTGAAGAAAGCGAATTTTTCTTTAAAAGTAGAATTAGTCTCCTGTGCCTTGTGGGATTGGTAGCAGTGAGTAGTTCTGCGTAGCCGTTTTTGGGTTTGAGCCTTTGTGCATAGTGAAAAGTGCTTTATCGATTGTGCAAAGCTAAGCATAATATTCAGCAAGATTGCCTGACGTGTTTGCAGACTGTCTTCTTTCTGTGCTTTTTATTTGTCTGGTGTGTCTTGGGAGGTTTAGTATTTGCAGAATGAGGATATTTTAACTAGCTTTGCACAAATATTGGTCTTGTGTGGTTTGTTAGCTGCACGCTCTTGAGCAGAACTAGAGGGTGATGAAAGTAATCAAATATCTTGAGCTTCTTTTTTTTTTTTAGACTTTATGTAAGATATGAAAAAAAGAAACCTTAAAAGGAAATAACCAAGGTTTATAGTAATAAAATGTCTCTTCCTGGAAATCCAACTTCAATGTTTGGACTTCATGATCTTAAAGGTATTTTTTCAACCAAACAATTCTGATTCTATGACATATAGATGGCTTGGTGAAATCCAAATTGACTGTGCTGGGAACATTATGGCTGTGGTATGTTATTACAGTGAGGGAGCCAGGGAGCAAACCTGTCCAACTGCAGTGATCCCTCATCTAGGTGCCTCAGAGATGCTCAGATGCTTCAAGCTCAAGGGGAGTGTTCACATCTCCCTTGATGCATCTTGGGACCAAAAGACTTTTTCTCCACTTTCCTCTTGCTTTGCCAGTCTTTCTGGCTGTCCCTCTCTGCGTTCCTGTAGGCTTCCTTTGAAGTACAGTAGGGTGTTACAGTTAAGAAGAGATTTTCTCTGCCTTACAAATTCAGACTCTGCCTTCAACCTCTCAGCAACCAAAATGATGAGCAGTTTCTGTAAATTCAGGCCTATGGATTTTATGAGGACCCTTGAAAGCCAGGGGTGATCATGCTCTCCCTGTTTCCTAAGTAGAAAGGAATCGATGAATCAAGGGGACTGTAACTGACATCTATTAATTACATGGTCCCCTTATGTCTAATGTGCGAGGAAAGGATCTGAAAGGCAACCTGCTTTGCCCTGGCTGATTGGTCCAGAAACAAATGGACACAAGTGAATATAAAGTGATTCCTGAAAAAAAAAAGGGTAACATTTGTTTGGTAGTTGGAATTGGAAGGAGTGTTTGTAAACCAGAATAAAACATACAGTAGTGTGAGATATTTGGCTGCAACAGGTCCCGTAAATGATTCCACTAGCCCCACAGTGCCCTACACTAGATGCTTGGGAATAAAACATGTCCTGCTGTTAATGCTGCATCAAATGAAGACATTGTGGTACATGCCCGGGGCGATGGAATAATTACTAGTTTCTTCCTGTGTACTGATGAGATGATTTTTGAAGCTTTACTATCTTGACTTCTGCAGCACATATTAAGCTGAGTATGACATCAGTGTTAAGAGTTGTGGCACTTGTGGTTATGGTTTTGGGATTCCTTATATTTACTTTCTAGGGAACTAAAATTCAAAGCAGCTTTTATGGCTGTCACGAGAATACTGTCAGTTTCAAAAGAGGTGGGTAAATGTGCATTGACCTTTAACTAATAGGGCCATATCCTATTTTCTGTGTGTTTCCAATTAGGAGAAGTATGTTCTGATTTTTTTTTTTCTGTTAAAGTAGGAAAGTTATTTAACTACGACACTTCTACTTTTTCCCAAAATAAAGACAGTGAGTTGTTGTCCAAGGACAGAAGTTTTCATGCAATTAAAATGGAAATAAAAGTTTAATAATAGCATGCATCAGTGGTGGAAGAACAAGCCTCAACTCTGGATTACTGTAAGCATGTCTAATTTGCAGCGGGGCTGCAGGGCTTCCCATCCTTCTGCAGAGAGGAGAACAGGGTTCACTGTTGCCACTGCTGATCCTCTCCCTGAGCTTTTGGGTTTCTAGCACTGTATATCCCATGTGCAACAACATCTCATCACTCAGCATGATGAGTTGTGCCCTCAGAATAAAATAGAGTGTTGAGTGTTGCAGACTTGACTCATGTCCATCTGGCCTCTTTTCTCAGCTGAAAACTCGTGGTGGTCACAGATCAGAGCTGGACCCACTCTTTGGGGAGACCATAGCTAGTTTTTTCAGGTGTTTTGATGGTGGAAGGGAGGTGATGAGTACTTGGAGGAGGATCTCTCCCCGTGCTCCTTCTTAAAGGACACATCCCTCCTTATCTTCCTTGATGTGTGTTGCAAAATAATAGAAAATTTTTAATACTAGTACTTGGGATTCTTTCAATGAGCTGTGATGGTTCTTTTGCTGCCTTTGAGAAAACAAAACACATTTTCTACCTTTTAAAATGTACTTTGCTAAACAGGTATTTTTGTCAAATTGCAGTTTCCTCCAAGACATTTTTCTTTATATAGAAAATGGGGATTCCACCTCTCTTAGACCTTTGCTAATAGCTGTTCTGCTAGCTAAATGTCACTGAATTAAAAAGAAACAAAAATAAGAGTATCTTTTCAGATAAAGATTTTAGTTGACTATTTCAGAGCCAGGTAGAAGAAATCTTCCTCTTTTCTGAATGTTGAGATATTCTGGGGATTACTGCCATGCAGTTTTACCTTGCACAATGTTGTAATACTGCAGCATATCTGGAAAATTCTTATACATGTATATAAACATGCTCCTGACTGGCTTTTGTCTTGCTCTCTTAGCCAGGGAAGTGCTGGGGCACCTCTGTAAGACCCTTGGTAACTGACCATATTGCTGGTTTTGGTAACTTAGCTTTTGGAGCTGACCTATATAATGAGGTTGTTGCAATGAGATAGTTTCAGGTTGGGGTGCATAGGGAAAGGGGACCTGTGCCAGCCTTTTGAAGGTTGCTTTGATTTGTTGCTGGGTACAGTGAGGACTCCTGGGGTATTATCTGAGGATTAAGTGCACCATTAAACATTGGAACTGGCTTGTCAAAGAAAGGGCAGTTTATCAAACTGTAATTTATAACCAACAGTTTACTACTAGCTACAGTTATTAATACAGAACATGACGGGGCCTATCATTAATGTGCTTTGTTGTCTCAACTCGCATTACTGCTGCTGGCAAGGCCAGCTTCTGAGGCTAATGAAGGACAGGGAAGAAAGAAATTTGTGCTGTTGTTAGCTGATGGTAATATTTCTCCAGGTCACACAGTGTACTGTGCATTGCATCTGATCACAAATCTCAGACATCTGGTTTTCCAAATTCTTGCTTAGAGAGGCAAGAATTATTGTTCATGCCAAGGTCGCATGGAGCCGATGACAAACTCCATTAACGCTGGAATTGGGGAGTGGGTGCGCAGCCAGGTCTGGAGGATGGAGAGGAAACTTTTCACTCCTCTGCAGTGGTCCAAATCTGCTCAGGTTATTGATGAGGGACAGCAGTTGGCGGCCAGTAGTGGTAATTGGTGAACTTGTCTGACAGAGGAGGAAAATGGAAGAGGCTTTTCCAACCTTTTCTAATGGCTAAGTGCCCAGTTGATGGCAATGACTGGTGCAGTGTTGCTAATGAGAATCTCTGTTGGCAAGGAGCTTGTGGTTGGTTTGAGATGGGTCCCACTTCCTTATGGCTCATCTTGAGCCGCCTGAGAGCTATATGACTTCAGCAAAAGTTTTTTTTATCATACTAGTTTCCAGAGAGATGTTTGGAGCCATTACCAGCATTGGGTTAAGCTGCAACAGCAGCATGAGCTTTTTTCTGGTGTTTTGGTAAGGGACAGGCCAGCTTATGGCTCTCATAAGAGGAGTTCATGTTAAAATAACAGAAGCTGTTCCCATGGTCTGTTTGCTGCATCAAGGCTGGCTTTGCCTATATTCTAAAGAAATCCCTCAGTGTCGTCAAACTTTGAGAATACCTGGGCCTTGAGGGACTTGGACATGAAGGGCAGTCAGGTCTTCTGCAGGGAGATAGCAGTGGGAAAACCGGGTGCTGTTGTAATTCGAGACACTTGAGCTCCATGGTCACCGTGATCTCTTGCGATGTTGATTTAGAAGACTATTTTGGGTTTAGCATAAGCCTTTAATTTAAAATTTAGTCAAACAACACTTTCAGACACCAGACTGCCCACAGTGGCAACACCTAACTAGGGTGCTTTTATAGCAGTGTATTGTATGTTAGTTTTATTGAGTGCCTTGTGTTAGCCCAGTTTTAGCTATTGCCATTTCCCAATAGCGTTAGAGTTATCTGCAGGGAATCCAAATGAATGAATCTAGAAGGTTTCAGCAGTTCTATTCCAACTCGAACCAAATAAGCAATATTCTTATGGTGTTCTCTATGCATCTTTTCCAAGCATGTCCTTTTTGGCATGTTTGATGATAAAATCGGATAAATCTACTTCATGTGAAGATGACAGGGTGGTGCATTTGCTACTTTCATTTCCGTGGCCTTGGTTACAATAGGTTTTACTGTGTGCCCTTAGTCATCCCTGTTGCTGGTTGTAAAGGGTAGAGGGATGTGCATTGTGAGGGATTCTGTACACCCATCATGTTCTTTTTCAGATCACAGCACTTACTTATTCTACAGAGGAACCTCTCTAACATTGACTAATCCCAACAGGGTTTTATGCAGACTGGCTGAAAGCCAAGTCCTCCCTGGGTGGGTGCGAGATGCATCATGGAGTTTGAAAATTTGTGTCCTGGCTTGCCTGAATGAATGTTAGTCAAAGCAGCTCAATGACTAGGTAATGCAGCAATATGCCATTGCTGTTAAATCAGTGCCAGATAGATCATGACGATTTTGTGATCATATTTGCCTGAAAATTACAAGAATGGTCCAGAGCAATGCAGAACAGGGAAGTCACGGAGAAGTGGAGAGTCCTTAGCATGTGTACTTAGTAGGTTCAAACTCCAGAGCTGATCAGATGATCTGCCACAGGGTTGAAAACTTTGCTTTTCATCTTCAGAAGTGTTTGATATTCCAGGTGTTTTGAGATTTTTTTTTTTATTGTTGATGTTTGTTTTGCAGCAGCAGAGGAATTATCTCTTTGGGATCTTCAGTGTGTTTGACAAAGATTCGTTTCTCTGAGAGCCACAGGGATAGCACAGTCAAGGACTCTGGAGTAAAGCATATGGCCAGAAACAGTTATCTGGGAAATTAAAATTTCTGGCTAACATTTCAGTGCTCTCACCTGTTGTGGAGAGGACTGAAACACTATAAATGGCATGATTTGGTTTGATACTGGATTACCTGTTCCCAGTAGTTGCAACATTCTACCTGTTTGGAGTGTTCTTAAGAAGTTTTTGCTGGAATTAGCTTTACACTCTACAGCAGGGATGGGGGAAAAGTTCTAAATATTTTTGAATATTTTTGAGTAGTAATCTCATCACAATGAATAGCACAACAGTGTAAATCAGTGTAAACAGTGGTTCAAATGTTACTCCTCTTCACTCCCTGTAGTACCATGTAGTCCCATGTAGTACCTTGGGACCCTCATCATGGATTACAATTCAATTCTAGTTGAAAATTGGTCCTTTTCCTCAAACAAAAGCTTGTGTTTGCTGCTTGGTGTGTCTGTGCACACAGACACATGCATAGGTAGACTTGGTAACACTAATGCCATCTTCTCTGATTTCATACTGAATTAGTGAGGAAGTCAGCAAGCTTTCCAGTGTTTTTAAAAGGTCTACATGGGTAATAAAATCTTGTTGTTGGGAAAATTGATCTAATTTTGAGATTGAGGGGTGTGAGAATAAAAGATACTTTACTGTAAATTGTAGGTAGGTAACAACAGAAACTCAAATATTAGAAGAAACTGGGTATCGCACAAACCACACACTTTCACATCACTAAAACAAAAGCTGTACTCACACAGAAACATGAACCTCTTTGCAAACCACAGAAAGTAAAAGGGAGCACTCCTGTTTCATTATTGATCTAATTGCTCCTTTCTTGATATGAGAATAGATATGAAATGCTCTTGAATATTCCATCATGCACAAAAAAAGACCACCACTTTTGGAAACTTTTAAAGGTGCACCACGTACCAATAAATAGCAAGGCCATTTAATTCTGAGAGTTTACAACTACCTGTCTAATGTTGCCTAATCATTCTTCTGGAACTGAATATATTATAGCTTTGATGAGAACTTTCCACTCGGAGTGATACTAAATGGAGAGAGCCTAGCCCATATTTTCATGTGACTAATCAGTTTTGGATAATGACTTGGTGCAATCTTTGAAGTAAGCCTTGTTTTAAGAAAAAGATCCTCTGGAGATTGGGTGTTTTGGGGAGCCTCTGTGTTGGGATCCTTCAGCACTCCCTTTCAGCCCAAATTGCTCTGCAGTTCTTTGTGGTCTTTGCCTTTCTCTGTAATCTCTTCCCTTTGCTTTACAATCCCATTTAAGACCAAGTTTCCCCAGTAACCTGTAAGTTTGGGCCTGCGGGACTTGTGCGAAATGTGTTTGGGTGTGAGAACAAACATGCATACGAATGAGCTTCCTGGATCGATCCAGCCAAGGCTGGATGTGTTTCAAAGATCTGAGAGTCTAGCAAGGCATGCTTTTTTGTGGGGGAACTGTGAAGGTGAGTGTCAGTCTGTGCTCACCTCGATGTTTTACAACACTCTTCCATTTATGATCTCCACCATCTTTGCTGCTCTGCCTGCTCCTGCCAGCAATTCCACCTCCTACTCTTCTGCCAGGCTGAGCAGATTCTGGAGCCGAGCATGCTCTCTGTGTTGGCTGCAGGCAATGCCAACTCCCTGCATAAGCTCTTCTGAAGGCTTCAGGCTGAGCTGAGGGACCAGGGCTCCTTGGTTCTCCTTAGGTTTTGCTACTGACTTGCTTCAGTGGCATCAGACATCTCTCTCAGTTTCTACAACTTAATAAGCACTGGTATTGCTGAATTTGGGACTCTCAGCTGAACTGCACAGTGGCTATTTTCTTGTAGCAGGTAGTTCATCCTAAATACCCAAGGGTGAGAGAAAAGCAGGAGGCAACCTTTAATAAAATGTTTTTGAAGCAGTTTAGTTCATTTTGAGAAGTAATTTTAGAATCTAGAAGTCTCCAGCACTTCAAAATGGTCTAGAGAGTTGCAGAAAAGGTCACTTCCAGCAGTAACTAATAATAAGAGGTAGAGAAGAAGAGTTACTTCTCTTGATAGCTCATTCTTAAGACATCTCAATGACTCGTTTGATAAATCAGCAATGAATTTTTGCCTGACTTTTCTGGCAAGTCAGTTCACCTGTAAATCATGTTCAAGTCATTGTAACTTTCCTTTCTTGTTTATTGATTTGTTGATTATTCTCCTTTCCCCAGGAAAACCAAATTAATTTGTTCTGCTTAAACCCAAGATGAGGGTGAGTCTCAAACTGCCAAGAACATGACAATATGATTGGAGAGAGGTTACTTCTACAAAGCTTGGTGGTAGCTGTCCAAATGAATATATCACCATCCATGTTCCTTCTAAGGGCATTTTCCCTTGAATTGTCATACAGTCCCAAGACACTGAAGATGAACTTGCACAAAGCCATCCAGACGTCAGCCTTTCATGAGTGCTAGGAACTTGCTGGCTTTGGGTCTCTGTTGCTGAGCCAGAAGGAGATGAAGTTGGCTTTTGGTGTAGGCAGAAGATCAGGCCAAACCTTGATTTGTTTGCATTTGTGCACCAAGTTTTGTTTTGTTTTTGGAATGGCAGCTGTTATATAGAATACAGTATGGGAAAAGATTAAGTAAGCTCCTTTCAGAAAATCTTTATTAGATATTTACCAAAAGAGTAATATGATGACTTTGTTCATTGTTTCCTCAGAGCTCAGAAAACCATTCTTTTAAGTCAAGGTGAATTGTTGATGTGTTTGTAGGATTAAATAGCTATTTCTAAGATGCAGATAAATAGTCTGCAAGCTTCCAGATGCTGCCAGAAGTAAACATTTGGCTCTGGAAATGTGTGGATCACTTGCTCAGGACCTCTTCCTTGAAGAATTTCTGTACTTCTTGCTTGCTGGTATTTTGGTAGCATGCGAAAGGCTTGAGTGTATATTGAGTCTCTGTTGATCAACACCATACAACAGGCTATGACTGTCCAGTGAGGTGACAGCATGGACTAGTGCTAGAGGAGGTGAATAGGAAGAGTGAAAGGACAAAGAAGAGAGGATGAAAACGGTGCTTCTGTCAGTGATAGACAAGACCCACTATCAGTAGCAACATTGAATAGTAGTAGTAGTGGTTGAATATCACTGTGCCTGCTGGATGAGAACTAGAGGAGAGGAGAAGTGGTTTTGCATAAACCCCATGTTGAGATAGCAGCTGAGCTAGAGGCAGGAAATCCTGATCTCTCAATCCTGTGGATGATAAGAAATTAATTTTTAATCCCCAAGCATGTTCAGAAACTTCAGTCCTCTGCCTTGCTGCTGTTTTCTGTAACCTTTTAAACCAGAAGCTGAGGAGCACCAGCATAAGCCAGTTTGGTTTCTGACCTTTTTACAGATGATCACTTTTAAATACAACATTGCACTGGTGTTCAGATATTCAGCCTATATAATGCCATTTTGAATGGTATGAATCAAAATTAAACCAAATTCCACTTTCCAGAAGAATGATCCAGTTTTCACTGAAGGGTCATGCCTTCCTAAACTCTCACGCATTTGCTACTTGATGATGTTCTTCCCTTCATCATGACCTATGGCATGGTGCTGAGCTGAGCACCCACCCAGATAACCACATTTCAGTAGCAAAAGAAATGATTCCTGCCTCTATGAGTTTGTAAAGCACTTTGGGATCCTCTAGGATGGAAAGGCTTATTGTTTGTTTATCTGAGACAGTATTTTCACCATGGTTTACTTCCATTGCTCCTGTTAGATGTGTCAGTTTTCATTATAACTCCAGATAGGGCTCCTGTGGAATAGGCTCCTGTTTTGTTTTCTCAACAGAGTGATTCATATTCAAATTGAAATATCATATTGCTTTATATCAACCTTCTTCCCGTGTGCTAATGGGAGGACAGGGAGACACAGGCATGGACCAAGCAGGAGTATTTTTCTCTTACTGCATTTAAAAACTTTCCAAATATCTTTTTGGGAAGACATGTGGAGAATTGTGGTCTTGTGTGTTTTAAGAATATGAAATAAGCCTGAATCTCATCACTTGTCTGTTTAGACTGCAGACCCATAAGCTACCAAGGATGTCCAAAAAAGAAAGAATTAATGATACCTTTTGAGGTTTTTTGGTTTGGTGGTGGTTTTTTTGTTTATTTTCTTCATTAATGTAGTGCTGTATTTTCTCTTTATTCATAACACTAGTTTTTCAGAAAGCACTTCTTTTGAGGCAGTGTCTCTGCAGCCACTTTCTGCAGCACAGGCAAGGCCATCAGCTCACCATCTCTGGTGTTACCTGATGCTTTCTTCAAAGGAGCTGGTTACTAGCCACAAAAGAGAACGCACTGTTTAGCACATTTCTGATCCTGTTAGAAACAGTTTCTGGTTACTCCAGTCCAAGCTTGCTCAAGAAACTTCATCATAGATATTCTAAAAAAGAGAGAATGGATGCTGAGATTCCAGTGAGGGGTTTGTATGTATTAAGAGCTACGTTGCTCTGTAACCTGCAGCTCAAAGCAAATGTCGTTGTTCATCTTTTGGAGCATACTTCTTGTCCCATGAATACTCAGACTGAGATAATAGTGCATTTCATGGAAATGTATAAAACTACTCATCTTAATTAAAGTGACCTTAACTAACGAAGCCTATTCAAGAGGAGATTTCCTGTGTTTTAAACTGTCATCTCAGCTTAGTCTGTTTGCTTCCTTGGTTCTTTAAAGGTGGACTTGTCCTTGTGAAATGATCCTTCACCACTTGCTCTTTTCATTCCTACAGATTCTGTGAAACTGGTTGAATGTTCCTAAGGTGCCCTGAGGTTTTTAGATAAATGTGATACGTGAAGAGACATTGACACTTTCAAAGTAGCACCTGAGAAGCCCTTGAGCCTTGGAGGATCTGTTGACTTTAATAGAATATCGGTGGCCGTGTCCTTTGTGTTACTTTGACAGTTCAATTACACTAAGAGGCTGAGGGCATTGCGAGGATCAAAAACATTCTGCATTTTTGTTGGCACAGAAATAGAATTTACGTGGAACTGTTTCCAAGGAGGAAGAAAGAAAAGAGACACCAACAGGTCTTCAGAGCTGACTATAGGTTTGTTCACCGCTGGAGAACTGGTGAAACAAATGTGAGACCTTGGTTACACGTCACCTAAATACTTTCTGACTTAAGAGCATTTGAGCTGGAATCACTTGCAATTAGCATGGGTTTGGCAGAAACTGGCACTGTTGCTGTTTGCACAGAAACTGCAGAGTCCAGTTGTGCCACGGGAAAAACTTCTGTTTGCAAGAACAAGTGTGGTCTTCAGGTGATGTCTGTGCAGTGACTGCTCTTTTTGCAGCTGATGTCCTTGATGACACAGTAGGAACTCTAAAAGCAAGAGCATAGCGATCTGTCTCCTGTACCTGGTATCTCTCACACAGATGTTGTGGTCTTTAACCTATTAATCACCATAGCCACATATTTTTTTAGGAACTGTTGGTGTCTGAGAGCTTTTAACTCTTAGCTCGGGAGAACTAGGCCTAGGCATGGTCTGGGAAGATCTGACCATTGGTCTGCTCTTCATAGTCTTCTTAAATGAGTCAGTTTCCATTACAGTTGACTGATCAGGCTGATGCAGAGTTCAACCTGTTGCTGACTCAAATGACTTACCTGGGATCAATATAATTGACACAATAAATTGTATATATCAGTTTGTTAGAGTAAGTAAATAGTGAGGACCAGGGTCCCTGTAACCTGTGTTGCTGCTCAGAGGTGTCTCCTGCTTGCTTGATGGAGCCTGGGAGCTTGTGAGTGGGTGGCGTGGGAACTGGGGACAATTGAGGATTTGTACAGGGATACAGAGTTGCTCCTTGGGGCAGAAAAAAAAAAAAAGTATGATTCTTGGCTGTAGAACGAAGAAAACAAGACACTGTAGACTTGTTGCAACTTGTGCAGTCTGTGAATGTTTTCTTCTTGTCAGGTGTTGCTGTCACATAAGTAACTTTATTGCTGAAGGGCAGGGAATGAGCTAATGAAGTAAGAGAGAGGGCTACATGTTGAAGAACTGCGTGTTTTGAAAACCAGCTGTACAGTTCTTCACTTTCTGCTCTTGCGGTTTTTATTTATATGATTTGAGTGGGGGATGGAGAGAGCGTGATGATGCAGGAGGTACATCTGTCTCATCCAGGAGAAGGCTCGTGTTCGGATGAGAAGGTATTATGCATACAATGTCTGAAATTAACCTTTAAAATAGCGCACTCCACATCTTAGTAATGTATTGAGTACACCTGGATAAGAAGCAGTCTGAAGTATTGAGCTTATTGTAGTGGATCTGCTGTGACTCATCAGGAAATTTGAAGTTTAGAGACAAAACTCACCCCTCTTCAGCCTTTTTGGAAGAGATGGGAATTAGTCTTAGATAGGAAGTAATTAATTGTTTTGTGATTGTAATAAATAGGTACAAAACAACAAGCTCATACTGAAGTATTTATATCCTAAGCCCTGTCTTGTGAGCCCAGCTAAGAGTCTCCATCAGACAGAGGCAGTGACGAGGAAAGTTCTTTGGAATGAGCAGCACTTCCACCTACATGTGTTTAAGTGAGACAGGATGGAGGTGAGCTGGTAGGCTGCATGCTGTAATAAGCCATTTACTGAGATAATGGCTGCAGGCTACAAATGCCATTTCTACTTACTCTGTCTATTCAATGCAAACATTGAAAAAGGAAAAAGAAAACTCCCCTCTACCTTAATATAGTCTATAATACTCTTAATCCCTAGTGTACTCTGTGAATATTAAGTCAGCCAATGTTGCAATACCCTGCGGAGGCAGGTGACATGTACATGCAGCTGCCTTCATCTGTTTGAGAAACTGGGGCACTGGAAAGCACTTTAATTTAGGCTTCTGGTTTTAGACTGGGACAACAGTCTGGCTTGATAGTGAGCAGGATGGAGGCATCCATCAGTCCTTGGCAGGAGCATGGGAATTCTGTCTTTTGAGGACTAATCCCATAAATTGAGGATTTCCTTTGGAGAGATCTGTGCCTTCTGTTGCAGGCAGCACTGCTTTGCATTGGAATCACAGAGAGTGCATCTGCACAGCTGGCAGAGGTAGATTATGAGGGGATGAATATGTGCAGGAATGTTTCTCTAATTTGCTACGAAGCTATAGCCACTGTGTACCTGTCTAACTGTGGGATAGTGCTAGAAATCCAGACATTGGGGAAAAGAACCAAGAGAATCGAGATGATCAAATACCTATTTAAGAAAAACAACACCCAGGGAAAAGGATCTTGATGGCTTTGTTTGTCTCTAATGGAGTCATGGCAACAGAGCATTCATTTAGCAAAATTAACTGTTTCTCTATCTTACAAAACCAAAAAGAAATCGGCTGAAAATGAGGTAAGGGAACATTATTTTATGTCAAGCAAATGAGTCCATTTGTGCCCAAGTGAAGGAGTCATCCTGGAGAGTTTGCTTCAGAGAGCACATACTTCAACAGAACTGAATGTAATAGTTGTCCCAAAACCATAACCGTTAAGAGTCTGGTGCCCTAGGTGAGCACTTTCAGAACAGGAAAACCAAAGGTAGGTTCTGGTACCTATGTGATATTGAAATACACACTTTGGTGCATGATTTTAAGCTCTTGGTTGTTTGGGATTTCAGTTCAGTTAAGCTCTGGACACAGCCTTCAGAGGGGCTATAATCTCTTTGAAGTTCCTTATGGGTAATGCTTATTGTCAAAGTTATTTAGGTGCCTAGGGATGAAGTGCTGATGCTGCTTCACTTTGGGTATACCCAAATACTTGTAAAAAACCCACTCAGCTTTAACTGAAACTTAGGCTTGTTTGTGTC
This sequence comes from Urocolius indicus, assembly GCA_013401255.1. Taxonomy (NCBI): domain Eukaryota; kingdom Metazoa; phylum Chordata; class Aves; order Coliiformes; family Coliidae; genus Urocolius; species Urocolius indicus. The sequence continues at coordinate 644,950 of WBNH01000456.1, read as the reverse complement.
TGAGATTGCTTTTGAGCTCATAATCTGAGTAGTATTTGAAATAATTCTCACGCAAACCCCATAACGAACACTTCTGTGCTACTTCTGTTTTAATGTCCACTGCCCATCTCTGTGCACAGACCACTCTGTAAAGCAGATTGTGAGGGTGAACCTCACAGTGAATGTATTGATAGGTGTGAAAGCTCATTTTACATCTCATTTACATTTTACAGAATCTCATATTTGGAATTCAGAAATTGTTCATCTTGATGATAAGCAGGGGCAAGCTCTGGGCAAGATACCATCAACTTAAACATGTTGCTTGAGGCACCTGGAAACCCGTGCTTCTCTTAAGTAGTGTTTTACAACCAGATCACATTTTACTTTGTGGCTCTCCTGGAAATGGTTTTAGGCAATGCCTGACAGTTTCTATGAAAGCATCTGACAGCAGAGACACAGAGCTTTTACCCGTATGAAGGAATGAAAGGGTTTGGGGGAGGTTTTTAAAGATGATGTGGTTTCTGTCAAGGATGCGGGGAAACTTCAGACTGATTGGAAACCTGACCATTCATTGACATCAGTGCTCACCAGGTAAATGAGTGGTGTTGCATTGTTTCTCATACCTAGATGAAACTCGTGCCTTTCTCTTGCAACTTATTCTTTGGTTTAATGATAAAAACCCTGGAGAAATGAGCATAGGTAGATGAGTTTTGGCCAGTGAAAGAAAGCCCCAGTAACTTTATATGCAGGTAGGTATCATAGGTGTTATGGAGGTCCTCCACATAAAATGCTAATATTTTATTTGGTTTTTTTGGAAAGCTTTTCTTTCAGGAAGGACTTCACCTGAATATTGATGCTGTTCATGTCATTGAATTATGCTTGTCAAACGGAGTGCAGAGGCTGGCTGGGGATGCGTGGTGTTTCCCAGCTCAGCCTCAGGCTGGTGAATTTGCAGTAGTGGCTGGCAGTTTCTGCTTGTTTCTCTTCTCCAAGCCTTGACATAGGCCCTGCTTTAGGGCTTGGCTGTAGCTGCCTTCTGCCACAGTGATGCTTGTGGACTCAGATGCTGCTGCCCAGAGGGAGGAGAGCAAGCAGGTGAGGATGGGAGTGCAAATCCAAGGCAGTTGCACATGAACTTTTGTCAGAGGCTTTTAAAGTGTAGCAACTCACATTTCAGGCTTTCGTGACTGAGAAATGAGATCTCCAAACAGGAACACTTGCAAGTTAGGCAGCCCCAGCCCCACAGGTTGTCCCAGCACGGGTCGAGCAAATAAGCATGGTAGAAAAGCCTGATGCCAAATGACTGGGAAGATGCAGCCCACGATGTCTGTTATGTCTGAGATCTCTGTAAAGTCTCTCACATCTTTCCTCAAGTTTAGTTTTCCAGTGGAGGCTGTCACGGTAATGAGAATGTCTCCCATCTGCTCCTCACATGGCTTGGCACATTTAGCTGGAGTATATATATATATTTTTTTATTATGGGGTTAGCCAGTGGTAACCATGACGATTAGACTTATCACGCAGCATTTTTTTCCCTCCTCGAGTCAGTTTGAAATGCTGACAATTAAATAGATACAGTACACTTTAGAGATCCATCAGTCTCTTTGTTGTCTTGACAACCAGAGTATATTTAGAAATGTAACAAGTACATGGAGTTCAATTGCACTTTTGCTAAAACATAGTTTTGTAGCTTGAGAATTTAATCTGTTGTTTGTAGATCCAGGTGCTTGTTTGAGCTATGTCTGACTTTCTCTTTGGTCTCACTCAAGTGGAGAAACTTGGCTGGTGGAAAGAGGGTCCTTGTCAGGCAGAGAGCTGCCCACTGCTTATTGGAGATCTTGTACATGGCAGGGGCTTGGGTGAGGGGCTGGCAGTCCCCTGCCTACTAAGGTACAGGGCTATCCTGTACCCCTGGGTGCTCGTAGTATCCTTTACACCTGGCACTTCTGGTTTTAGCTATTGATTTGCAGTGCAAAAGGGACATGTGTGGTCATTGTCCCAGATTTTCTGTTCCTGCAGATCCAGCTCAGCAAATGGTGCTGGAGAGCAGTAAGCAGTATGTCTGAGCATCCTGCTGACCATCCCAGGTCAGCTGCTCTCACTGTTCAGTGGCACTATGGTACAGGAAGGTGGTACCATGGAGCATGGCATAATCAGACTGTGATGGCTTTTCCTCTGCACCTGAGCTACCTGAGCTATGGTTGCAGCTGGGAGCTGCTCTGCCACTGAAGCAGTAGCAGAGACTTTCTCTCTATCCCTTCTGTTTTGTCTTTGATTTGCTGGAGGCAAGTTTGTTTGATTGTGAAAAAGTACTACCGCTAATAATGTTGGGTTTTGTGATGTTTTTTTTCTGGTTGCTTCCCAGTTGACTGGCAAAATTGAGCTCATCCTTTCCTCATTGAGCTGCAGGAGCAGAATGTGAACTAGATATCTGAAACTGTGGAGTTTTGAGGTTGTATCCAAGGCGGGCAAAGCAGAAAGGAATTAAAGGTGATAGAGCTTTGGCACAGGCTGCCCAGGGAGGGTGTGGAATCTCTTTCTCTGGAGGTTTTCAAACCTGCCTGGATGCGTTCCTGTGTGACATGATTGAGGGGAACTTACCCCAGGATGCATTCCATTGATGTCTCTGTCCCACTCCTGTGCACCTCTCTCTCACCAGTTCAGTGTGTTTGTGTGTTGTGTGACTGTGCTACTCGCTGCCCTTTCCCTTTTGAGCCAGATGTGGTTGGTGCAGACACCTGTGCTGGTGGAACAGCTATATCTGTAAGTGTGGTGATATGTCAGCTCAGAAGAGCAGCTAGGGCATGTGGCTCCCATCTGCTGCCATCCTGCAGCCTAGTGGCTGCAAGACATTGGCTGGCACCACAGTGCACTTGCTCTGCTCTTGCCATAGCACCCAGCCGTGTGAGTGATAAATTAATGAAATTAAAATCAAATGAGGAACTAGATCCAATGTCCCCCACCACTCCTTTGTCTAGATAATCCAGGTTGTGATGCTCCTAAGGGCTGCCCCTTCAGAGGACCTGAAAGTTGAAGAGCTGCTAAAAAGGGCTTCTTTGCGGTGAGTTGTTGATGGCACTTTAGAATCAGCACTTGAACCCAGGGGCAGGACCTGGGATGTTTATAGATTTTTCTGTAAAATGTTCAACCAAAACTCTTCCACCTCTCTCTGTCTAAAGTTTGGCTTATAAATGATACTTGCCAGTTTCATTTGGGCAGGACAACTGAAAAAACCCAAGCAAAGACCTTCCTTCTTCAACAAAGCTATGGCAATGTAACAATCTAAACAGGAGCTCAGTTATAGTGGATGGGTTGGCCTTTTGCCCAAGAGAACCAGTTCATTTTTTAAGATGATTTAAAGAAGACAATGAGTCCATGATATGAATGTAGTGCTCGTCAATAGTATCCACCCTTGGGCAGAGAGCTGTAAAACTAGTCAGTAGCACTACTCTGCTGCCAGGCAGCATGGTCAGCACAGGATTGGCACTGGGGTGTTGGGATGTCACAGGTGAATGAGGAAGGCTCAAGGGAGAAACGCTCAACCTAAGATCAGCAGTTACAGCCAGTAACAGCCAACAGAATGCATCTGTATTTCCTGAAGTGCACACTGTCTTGTCTGTCCAGTGTACCTGAAATATCACAGAATCAAAGAATCTTAAGGGTTGGAACATAATTTAGTAAGGAGGAGAGATTTTTCTTCCTGTGTTTCTTTTTAATTAATTATCCATCAAATAACATGGGTGATTTTTCAGTCAGTGTGTGCACCACGCAGTTTCTTTGCTATTCCATTTTGCCAATTTCCCAACGAAAATCCAAAAACATGATTACATCTCCACTTCAGCTTTGTTTGTAAACTGTTAATGTGCCTTTTTCAAGTGTTTAATAGCTGCTGGGGTTTCTTCTTAAAATATAACCACCAAAACCTAGCAATGCTAATGAGTCTTCAAGAGTGCTTTAAAGAAGTTATCCCAATCAATCAGACAAAGATAATGGTCTTCTACTTCTGTTAGAAGATATTTAGGTGGAAGTTGGATGAACTGTAATGTTTATGAGTCTATAGATCTGTAACCAGACAAAATGAGAATAACTCCTTCAATTTCAGTGGAGCGGTATTTAGTTTTTTAACTGAGGCTTAGGCAGTGCCTTAGATGCAAATTCCAACCTCTCTGAAGTTGAGTGGGGTTTTGATTTAATTCCTGGTAGCAGTAATTGTATGTCAACAAAGAAGTGAAGAGCTGGGACCCACATATCTCAAAATCTGTAACTTTGGGTTGCTCTCTTTGCCTTGCTCTCAGAAGATCAGATTCCCTTGATTGGGACTAGTAATTAAAATACAGCTTCTTGTAAGCATCTCCTAAAGGCAGGCAGAGAGAGTAGAAGTGCAGCCTATGCAGATTATATATATATCTCTACATACATTGCAGAAAATGCCAGGAGTTATGTTGTTCTCTTTGACTGCTTGTGATTGAGCTGTTGACCTGGAGCTTGTGCTTTCCAGCTCCAGAAATGCAAAGAAATGCTGCTGCTGTATTATCAGACTGTAATGAAGAGAGTGCTGGGATCTCCTTTCCCCAACGTATTTGTGTCTGTGTGGCAATCGAGAGACGTGGACCACCACTTATCACCCCCACTGTGTGTGGTATAAGTGATTCACCACGCATTCATTTCTGGTCACATAAGGGGCTTCAGTTTAATGCAGGCTTGAGGCAAAGGTTAGTGTTAGTTATTTGAAGTTTTCAGGCCGAAAGCAACATCAAACAGGGAGCAGAAAATGTATCACACACAGCAAAAAAAAAAAAAAAATCTCTGGGATTTGTTTCCTTCTTTAAAAAATAAAAATAATAATGAATTCCAAAGTGTTTGCATATGCTGTGTCCTCTGTGGGCAGGACACCTGTCTGCCTCTTTGCTGTTACTTGATAAGGGCTTACAGGGCTTGCAAAAATGTTAACATGATTTTTTTTTGTCATGGCAAATATGAAAGGAATATCCAGCTTCTGTGTGGGCAAGTCCTCAGCAAATTTTCTCTGTACTTCTTGTGTTTTGGTGTGGATCTGAAGCAACTGCAGCTGTTCTCCTCCCATGTGCCTCCCTTCCTCCCTGGCAGACCAGGAGTGCAAAGCTGCTGCCCTAACAGACCTGGTTCTTCTGTGCAAAAACAGCTGATGGGCTTTGGCCTGGTTTTCTTAAAAAAAGAGTCTGTAACTGGTTAAATATGTCTCACCTCCTTCTCTTTAATGATTTTTTTTTAAACTCCTTGGCTAATCTCAGAGATGTTTGTGAAGAGATAATTACACTTTCAGGAAACAAGTGTGAGGATGCAGTTAGGAGGAGCTGAGGATAACCTGGGGACTGGGAACTTGGTAGCCTGGGAGAACTAGGGGCAGGCAGTGGTGGACTGGACCTTTAACTAATTATTGCTAGTATTTTTTTAAACTTACTTATTTCTTCTCTAGGACTGAGATGAAAGGAAATAGAAAACACCCCAGTAGGCTCAAATATCAACAAGCTGGATGTAAGAGAGGCTACTGTTTAAAAGCAGCTTGTGGTAACTTAGAAAAATGTGTTTTTTCTTTTTAACTGGCTGTCTTTGGAGGCACCCAAAAGGAAACCAGGGCTGGAGGCAGAGGTAGGGTTTGGGCTGTCCCACCCTGACACTTTTACCACAATTGCCGTGTTTAATGCATCCCACCTCAGCTTTGGTTCTTCTTGGTGCTTGCATGGCAAAGCCAACACTGTGGAAGTGACTCACCATTGGCCTGTGCAGTGGAGGAGGTTCCCTGAGAAGAGGTCCTTTAAGCATGAGAGTCAGAAAGATGTCTGGTCAGGCTTTGAAAGAGACTTTGTTACCTGCAGCCCTTACATCAGTGCCTTTCACCAGCTCTACAGTGATTTAAAACAAGTAGCTTCTCTCCCAAATAAACCTCAGTTACTCTGAAGCTTGCTCAGATGTAATCTGTCCTGTCAATGTGTGAAAAACCCTTATGTGGGATGAAACAGGGACAGACTGACACAGAGGGGAAAAAAAAAGCTATGGTCTGCTCCATACAGGGGGACAGCTGAAATTATGTGCCGTTCTGGGGCAGTTTTCTTGGTGAGGTATTACAGCCAGCTTGATTTACTTTCTGCTTTTGCAATGAGCCAAACCTTGATTCTGACCTTTCTGTTTGCACCCACAGAGATCCCTTGGAAGAGCCTGTCCATACATCTGTCTGAGTGCCTGACAGGGCTGCCTTGCTTCCAGGTGAGGAGTGGATCAAGTCCTGGTGCTTTTGCCAGCTGCTGAATTTAGAAGAGAGTGGGGAGACCCTGGGACCACATTGACTTGTTCAGCAAATGATGGGCATTTCCCCAAAGTCCAGGGTGGTGGGAGGCCAAGCTAACCCAGATGTGGGGTGGTTTTACTGTTTCTGTGTCCATGTGTGGAAGCAGCAAATGTGCAGGGCCTCCTGGGAATGGAAATGTTGCACGAGATTGATTGCGTTGTCACCTGGGCAATGTCACTTTGACTTTTTTCTGAATGAGATTTTCCTGCTTTTATGAACCTGAGCTTGCTCCCTGTGCATGGTACACCTCTCTGCAGCCTGGATACACTCCCAGCTGTTGATGGCGAGCTGACTGTATTACTAGCATTAATCTAACTGTGCTTCAGTGGACAAAAGCAGAAAAGCCTGTAAAGAATAATTTGAATATAAATTTACGTGAGGTGCAATGAATTTGTTCTTTAGAATTGCCAGTTCTGTCAAATTCACTGGAGATATTTAGCTATGACTTAACGATCACTTGAATAAACTACCTCAAACTCTTCTAGGAGTCCCTAGCCAGATTATGTGTGGGACATGGATTGTGTTTTGTGCCCATCCCACAACATGTTGATTCAATTACAGCACGAGTAAGAGTGTGAAAACAGAGCAGTGTCAAGACAGTAGGTCTGTTCTTAAACCTCTCTCAATTGTGACATTCCGGGGGGCAAAAGAGGTGCTAGAGGTGCTGCAAAGGCACGGCAGCTGAAGGAAGAAAGCAGTGAGCAGCCCTATTGAGAAGTGGGTAATGAATGAACAGGCATAGCTGGTAGCTGATCTGTAACTGCTCAGTGGTCACAAACTTTTCCAGAAGATGTGCCTCCGGAGGCTGCAGTGTCTCTGGGCAATCTTTGCTGTGCTGATGGCTCTTTGAGCCCAGAGGCAGCATTAGAAAGCCACATGTGGTGTGCACACCGTGGGCTGCACTGTGAGCCAGTGTGGGTCCAGAGCAACCCATTGCCACCCCAGAAAGTGTGTGCTGCCATTTTTTTCTTTCCCTACCTGGTGGTTTTGACTAGTGGAGCTACTTTGTTTCCCTTGAGGGTACCTAAGGTGAGAATTTTTAAACATCTGTATGGCTTGCTGACATCAGGAATGCTTCATCTTTACCCTGCCGTGTCACTGAATATAACTACACTCTCTTTCTGCCCCTTTGGTACACGATGCACATCCCTCCATTCTTCCTTTGCCTTCTGACTGAGTTTATTTTTTTTTGTGGCAATTTTTTTTATTGTGTAAATTATGGCTGGCTGGAGATGAGATTTCAGCATCCTGTTTACTGCAAACAGTTGAGGACATTAATAAATGTTGAAAGACAAGAAAAGGCCAGGGATTAATAAGTAGAAGACCAGAGATAAATAGCAAGAGAGTGAGATTTGGTTCAAGGCCTGGTGTTTCCCGGTTGCTGGGTTCTGGAAGATTAATGGCAGCTCTTCTGTTAGTCTCACTTTTTCTGTGGCAGCTTTTCTGGATAATTCTAATAAACTGTCCCAGTGGGTTGCTGTAAATATGAATTCTAGGAAGAAGCTTATTCTTCAGACTGTTAACTAAGTTGAGACAGTATTAGTTTTGCTTTCTATTCAAAGCTTAAGCAACAGCATGAATATATTTGTGAGTGGTGAAGTCAGATGTTTGGGTGCTTACAACTCTTCTCAGGACTAAAACATATCGTATAATGTATCTTGCCAAGCAAGCTATCTCCGATAAATTGGTTTTTTACTCCGTGTCTTGTGCAAGAGACTGATTTATCTTCTCTCAACTGGATTTTCAGCCTTGTTTCTGTGGAAAATTGGGCTCTTGACCTATTGCATTTGGTCTCTCATTAGACTTTGTGTGAGATTAGCTCATTGTTAGAAAACTGCCTTTGGAAAAACATTCCTGGTGAAGTTTGCAGGAACACTGTATCACATGGGACTGCATCACAGAAAGTCTTTATTCTGGTAGAGGGGTGCATGCTGTTCTGGGTGTCCTATATAGAAGGTGAGCCTCAAAGTTCTACGTTGAGACTGAAACTGCAAAGTCAATCAGTTTGGCATCTGCCCTTGTGGTTTTTTCATAGTCTTCACAAAGACCTTTATGTATAGGGTTGTAGCAATATACAGGTTTCTGTGTGGCCATTTTGGGAAGGAAGCAGCAGTGTTCCCATAACAGTGAGTGTGATGAAGACTGGGCTCACGACAGAACTCCACACAGCAATAGCTGAAATTCTTTTCTAGGGGAGAAAGGCCATGCACTGCTTCAATGTCCCTGTGACAAAGTTCTGCCCCTCTTATCTGCTCTTGCATGCAGCACCCTTGGCTTTCAGAAGCTGGTTTATCTGTTACAATTGTTTGTTTAGTTTCATTTGTGTAAAGAGGAACACGTGCTCACCTTTCTCCAGAGAGATGTTTCACACTTCTCCTCTTTGAACGTTGGCCTTGGGTCTGCTGCATTTCTTAATGAGTCTCTAACAAAACAACTGCAGTTCTCTCATGCTCCAGCCTTGACACACACATACTTGTACGCCCACGTGCCTGCTCCCAATTGAACCGAGCAGCCTGCCTGCTCCTCTTGCACAGTCACTGCTTTGGGATTTGTGTGAGCAAGGCAGCACTTCCCTGAGCAGCTCTACACGGGAGAGGAGGCTTTATACCTGCATGTATGGATAGATTTGCATCAGATGAGCTATTCTGTGAATCAGAAAGGCTGCAACCTCTTTATAACACTGTCCCCGACCCCTAGGCTTGTTTTGTGTGCTACTCCATAAGCCCAGATTCCTGTGGACTGGACTGCCCTTGGTGAGGTCTCAAGTGAGTGCCGGAAGCAGATCCAAACGCCCAACATTGAATTACTGTCTGGTATGGCACTGGCTGCCAGATCTTTGATAGCTTGTTTTTAATGAAGATTCCTCCTGTGATTCCTAGAATATCTTGTGGTGCAAAAAATGAGCTGTGTGTGTATTTTGCTGTGGGCTGGATTTTTTTTCCCCTGCTCTTCACAGTTCCCTTCGTGAACAGAGAGGAAAGGGAGAGGGAAGCAGCTGACTGCTTTTTTTGTTGTTGTTTTTCTACTTGACTTCTGTGAAATATGCAGAGATCAATTGCTCACAACTAACAAACTGTTTTTGTTTCTCTTTGAGAAAGCATATGGGAACTGCAGGAAAAGCATATGGCCCTTCTTAGGAAAACATATTGGTGAATGGACAAATTATAGCAGTGCCAATATGTTTTGGATGTCTGGCTAGACCACTACTACTACCACACTTCCTGGCATGCAAACCCGTCCACAAGATCTTCGAGCATGTGAGTGGTGTGTAGCTGCTCCTAGGGAAACACAGGCTGTGCTGGATCAGACTCCTGTTATAATAGTGTTGTGATCCATCTTCAGTGTGTGTGACTGCCCCACCATGTCCCAGACTGGGCTCTGGGCTTGTGTTTACAGCAGCATATCCATTCCCTCGGTAGACTGTACCCAGAGCTCCACTTGCAGCTAGCTGACTTCAAGTAATGATAATGGTAACCATTTGTTTTTTTTCTAAAGTCCTTGACTGCAGTCCTAATAACACCTTAGCATCTTGCAAACAGACTAGGCAGTCTCTGGTTTTTCTCTCGTGTTCTGTCAAGGTCTTTCTGTGTTGGCTGTAGTGCTTGGTTTTTAATTTCTCTATCACATGGGCTGCTTTTGAGGATACTGGTTATCCAGGGAAAGTGATCCATGAGCTGGAAGGAAGCTGGTGGTGGGGATTAAGTGGTCTTGGCTGGTGGGTCAGTTCTGGTGGCTTATGACATCTCTACAGTTTGAGTTGTCTTGCTGCGTACTCCTGTGCAAAGAGAAGTCCTCAATAGCACTGTCTGGGCAGCCCTTCCCACTTGCCCTGCCGTGAAGGAGTGCTGCCTGCCCTGTCTCTGCCTGCAATGGTGTCATGCTTTAACCCTAAACAGCCTCTAAGCACCCCCAGCTGCTCGTTCCCTTCCCACCGTTGGGATGATGGAGAGAATCGGAACAGTGAAACTGAGGAAACTCTTGAGTTAAGGTGACAATTGAATAGGTAAAACATAAGTTATATGCACAAGTAAAACTAAACAATGAATTAATTCCCAACTTCACATCAGCAGGCAGGTGTTCAGCCACCTCCAGGAAAGCTCCATCACAGGAAACCATTACTTGGGAAGACAAATGCCATCACTCTGAACACTCCTTCCTTCCTCCCCCAGCTTTATATGCTGAGTATGAAGTCCCATGGTATGAAAACATGCCTGTGTTAAGAACACCATTTCCAGCATAAATCCCCATACTAGCTACTATGAAGAAAACTAACTCTATCCCAGACAACTCTGGCATAGACAGGCATGGTTATGCTGGGATGCAGGGGTTGGTAGCACCCCTCTGCCCTTGTATGAGTTTCAGGAGGTCCTAGGAGGCTGGTAGAAGTCTCCCTGCACAGGTGTGCACAGGGAGAGACAACTCCTGTCTGTAAGAGCTTGTGGTCTAAATAGACAAAACAGAGCTGCTAAGAAAGATTTAATGGTCTCAAATGTCAGGGGAGATGGGCAAAAACTAAACTTGGGGCTGGTTTCACGGGCAGACTCATCCAGTCTGGGTTTGTACTGTTGCTAGAAGAGGCAGTCCTGGTGTCTGTGTTTTCTGCCCAGGTAGCTGCTTTTCTCATTTATAGACAGCAGTGGTGAGACAGAGGATGGATGAGGCAAAACATGCAGGCTAAAGACTAGGAGATAAGCAAGAGGCACATTTGGACATCACATTGTTTATCTTGGTTATGACCTGCACTCTCAAATATTCTGAGTGGTAATTCAGCACCTTTTAGTGTTCTTTCTCTTATGCCAACTTCAGGATGATTTGCTAGTGAGTAATTTTACATTATTTAATGTAGCCACTTTCCTTATAGCTCTTTTGTTCTGTGAGACAATTCCCTATTTTATTATGCAAACAGTACATTAAGATCCTTGTGGGCCCAAGTTCCCAGCAGTGCTTGAGATGATGGCAGAGAAGTAGGTTATTTCAGAAATAATGATTGTCTCCTCTAGAAGCTTTCTCAGAGTTCTGCTTTAACTGCCTTGGATATTATACATGCTTAAAAAAAAAATCCAGTACTTCCTAAATGTTATAGAGCTCAAAAAATACACTGTATGCCTTGTCACAATATTTAATACAGAGTGCTATTTACAGTAATGAATCAAAATGTCAGTTTTTAAAATATGAACTGTCAGAGTGTTCCTACTTTGCAGAAAACTTTGATATGACAGTTTGTTAATCATATGACTATTACATCAAATGTGTCTCAGAGTACTTTTGCTCAACAAAGTCTTTTTTTACTCCTTCCCCCTCCCTTTTCCCTGTTAATTCTGGTGGAGTTGTTTGACTGAATGCACTTTGATTAGGTTGGAAGAATCAGGAACTGAATGCTTTTGCTTATTGACAGATGGGGTGTATCAATGCCTGTGTTCATGCCAATTGTCATTGCTTAGTCTTAGGTACAGCCTAGTTTGCATCACCTTTACCTTGTATTCCCAGTGTTTGCCCCAACCTGCTGTGACTGGGAGGTGGGTTGCTCTGAGTTTGATATATCTGACCATGAGGTGCACAAAGGCTGTGTTAACAGAGAATCCAGCCCAGTAGCATCTTCATGGTCTACCAACTGTCTTGTTGGAAGCAGCAATTTCTTATCAAGGGAAATAGAGGGATGCTCTGGGTACAGAGGCCAAGTCTTGCTTTGGGATTAAAAATGGCTTTCAGAATGTCAACCTGTGGATTGCTCCCCCAGTTTAGCTGCTCTGCAAGACCTCACTGGTGGTTTGAGTGCTTGATAGCAGCTCTGCTCTGCTGGGACTTGGAGTGTGTTGCAGAGATGGGTGAGCAGCCATCCCTAAAGCCAGCTGGCCCTGTGTGCTGGTAGAAATGACTCCCTGTCCCAGCAGGGCTGATGTCTCCAGATGTAACTGTATTTAGGACAGCTGGGGTAAAACTGCCTGTTGAGTAATAAAAAGCTGGCTTACATAGTAAGATTTCTAATCCCTGTGGCTTTGGCATGAAGAAACATGCAACATAAAGATTTCAAGGCTGCCTGTGCATCCTCAGTGAGCTGAAGGAGTAGTTGTGCAAGGCAGAATTGGTGTTGCTCCTGGAGGAGGAGGCCTGGGGATGCCAAGGTCCTCTCCCCAGTGGTTTTGATTACTCTGGATCCAGGCCATGAAGGATGTTTGTGCCCTGAACTCCCTTTTGTCCAAGATACCTCCTTTTTTTCTTTTTTTTTGTTTTTTTTTGTTTTATTTACTTATCTGAAAAATGAGAGTAACTAATTCATATTAGTTAACCGACAAGTCTCCTTAAAGCCAGTTACTCAAACAGCTGGACTTCCTGGTGAAGCCAGGGAGAGCTTACACAGATAACTGTGCTGTAGAAATCAGCCTCTGGAAAGAGAGGGTTCCACATGCTGGTGTGAAGACTGGAGGCCAGAGAGGAGTCTCAGGTATAGCAGAGCCATGTACCTCTGCCCATAACATCTTTGTGCTACATTACCTGGGGCTTCAGATGGATTTCTATTGTTTATTAAAACTCACAGAGTTACCATTGCGTAGGTCTTGCAAGTGCAATATTTATGACTTGGAGTTGTCTCAGCACAGCTATAGGAATAGGAGGAGTCTTAAAAGACAAAAACTGTGTATCAGCAGTCCAGAGAAGAGAAATGTGGGCAATTCAAGACAGTAAAATCATAGAAAGGTTTGAGTTGGAAGGGAACTTTAAAAAGATCATTCAGTCCAACCTCTGTGCCATTGGCAGGGACATCTTTTACTAGACCAGGTAGCTCAAATCCCCATCCAGCCTGACTATGAACATGTCTAATGATGAGGCATACACAACTTCTCTGAACAACTTGTTCTAGTGTCTCCTCATAAAAAATTTCTTCCTTAGGTCAAATCAGATGGTCATCTTGATTGTGGGTGTTTCTTGGGGCCTGATTAACGTGGGCACATCTTTTAAGTAACAACCTCAACTCTTTCACTAACATTACTGAAAATATGAGAGTTTGTTTTTGGGAGTGTAATCACAGACGTAAGTGCTTTTTGAATATAGTACGTTGGCCAACTGTCACATGTGGAAGGTACAAGTACTGAACCCCCCTCAAGTTTGGTACACTGAGACTCACTGGGTCTCACTGGTGAAGAGACATTTGGGAAGGTAGAGAGAGGCATTGTTGTAGCATATATCACAGCTGACAGAGGAGATGGTATGAGAGGCTCTGCTGATGGTGGTGCCTGGCCTGGACCACCAAGAAGCCTGAGAAGCTGTCTGGTGAAGCCAGTCTCAAAAAGGCTTTTGAACACACGTGCCTGGGGAAGAGGGGCTGCCGTCAGCAAGGACCAGCAGTAGGCCCAGTGTGAAGGTTTCACTTATCAAACTGTGTCTCTGTCACCTTCATCGAGCGAGTGCTGCTGCTTTGCTGCATTTCCTCATCCTGCAGAGGAAAATTGATTATTATTCAATTTTCATTTTAGACAAACCACATTGTTAGTGCCATGATTTTCCTTTTATTATTGTTACTGCAATGGATAGAGAAGGAGCTCTAACAGATGTATGATTAGCAGGGCATGAAATTAAAAATGTTTGTGTACAAGGAAAAATGTTGTTTACTACCAAATTCCTCATCTGAAAATGAAGCGATGCTCAGATTGGCCGTGCAAATCTGCAGCAGGCACACAGCCCCTTCCCCTCCCTCTCTTCCAGCAGCATCAGCTGAAAAGTAACAGTATTTTAAATGTTACCTTTATTAAGAAAAGTAATAACACAACTGAAAGGTCAGTACCTGCCTTTGGAGGCAGATTATCTAAAGAGCTTGGTCTCCCACTCTGGCAACAATAGCATCAATTTAAGAAAGTATTTTGACCCATTGATTAGGGCAAATTGAACATTTTCTATCAAACTGCTTTTGGGTGGAAAATAAGGTTCTGATTGAATAACTCTGGCTGTGGGTTTTTACTTAGGTGAAAAGTATTTGTTGTCAAAATGCTGAAAAAATCTCATTTGCTGCAGCAAGGGATGTGGATTGGCGTGCAGTACCCAGTCCTTTCCCTTTCTGTGTGGGTCAGCCTTGTAGCCAAACCACATCTCTCAGCCTTTGCAGCCTGGGAGCTCCTGGTGCACTGAGACAGTAACGCCTTCTAGGGTGTATATCTACATATGGGCACTCAAGGAAACTAGAAGACAGCATTCCACACCTACAAATGCTGTCAGCACTAGGATGGGAGTTCTGCACAGGAGTGCTTTCAGTCTCTGGTATAATCACAGAATCTCAAGGGCTGGAAGGGACCTCGAAAGATCATCCAGTCCAACCTCTCTGGCCAGAGCATCAGCGTTTAGATTTTTCTCTTAAAAGGTTTGTTGGTTCCCCCCACCTCTCCCGGACTTATTTTCTTTTTTTTTTTCCCTCATGATAATGAAATTTTTAGCCTGAGAAAATGATCTGTTGTCTAATGCTCTCTACCTGTGATGCACAATTCTCAGGTACAGTTGCTCTTTTCCCAATTTCCTCTAAAAATCTGACAATTAATTTTGAAAGAACTAGGTTAAGCAATGTACATCAGAAACACTGTTTATCTGTGTTATGTTGTTGAGATAAGCTTGGTCCTGAACTGAACACTTCCCAAGTGCTTTCAGTTTCTCATGTATCTCATTCAGTTCCTTTTGTCTTCTAAAAACTTTGTGGCCAAGTTAGAGGCTGACACTAGTTGAAGTCTGTGGGGTTTCTCATGTGAGAAGTTTCACTTGGGTAAGTGTTTGCAGGACCCAGACCTGAAGCATCGTTGTGATGGATTCTACCCGCTGAGCCTGGATGGCATTGAGCAGAAAATAGGAAGAGAGCTAGAAGATTGTTCCTGCACCCTGGGAACAATTGAGGCAGAAAATTACTTCCAGGATTTCTTTACTTTTCTGTGGAGGGTAATCAGCCTGTGTGATTCTCTGCCACAGGAAATACTGCCTGAATCTGTTACCCAAAGACAGCAAGCAAAGTTTAGATAGCAGCCTGAATACCAAAGGTACTGCAGAGCAGGGAATGTCCCTTAGGGATTGTAGTGGCCCCTATATATGTCATCGGATGTCACAGTGGTGCAACTAATACGACAGATAATTGAATATTGGTTTAGCTACTCACGCTGTTCCTGGTACACATTAGTGCCCTAAACAAGGAGAGAAAGTTTGTATGCTCAGGTTGTAAGTGGAGTTTTGCCCTGAGATTGAGGGGGAGGTTATAGCAATTCCAGTGAGATGGTGAGTGTCTGGTAATTTCAGTCCTGTTCCTGGCTCACTTTTAATCTTTGCTCCATCAATGTAATAAAGTTGCTGTTTCTGCACCTTTATTTGTTCATCTGGAGCACTTGGACTATTTGCAGGGGTTCGTGTTAAGTTTCAAATAAGGCCTTTCAGCCACATGTTTTATTGCAACTTTTAGGGGAAATTATTTAAATTTTTTACTTGAGTGAGAATAGTTGTGGCCAAATCACTGTGTGAGCATTATACCTGCTGAGCACTGAAATTTGATTCCCACATTTCCATTAACAGGTCATACTGGGCCAAAGGATCTTGAGCCACTAGAAGAGAAAAGAATAAAACAGAATGAAGTTGGTGTTTAGTTACGGGCTCTTGATGTCATTGTTCCTGGCTGTTCATCTGGCTAATGTTTGCTTTTGTGTAGTATTTGTCTGGGTCCGTGCTTCTGTGCACATAGGGAAAAGGAGGACAAATATCACTGGGGTGGATTAGCATTAAAAAAATAGTTAAGTGATCAAAGCCATAAAGCTTGTCCAAGTGAATCCTTCAGAGAAATAGCTTTGAGTTTTCCAAGCAGCCGCAGGCCATGAAAGCAAAGCACTATCATTCCGACGTGCAAAAAATCCCCTTCTGCTGGAGTGTTGGACCTATTTGTTCCCTTTTAGGGAGGGCATTCAAAATGTTTCCTTCTGAGCAGCTCATTGGTATCGGTCATGAGCTTTCGCCAGCTGAGATAGCTCCTCTCCCCTTCAGTTTTAACCCTCCGCTGAAATCTCTAGATCAGTACTTTGCATTTTGGATGCCCTTCAGCTCTGTGTACTTTGCAGTGGGATAGCCCTTCCAGAGCACTTTTTGTCTCTGAGCTCAGAGTATTGTAAGGGACTCAAAGTATTCTAAGGGGCTAAATGTTGTCCCCAGTGTCTGGATGGAGGTGACAGGAAAAGGACGATGCAGATGGAAAGTGATGCCTGCAAAGATTTGTTACAGGGCCCGAAGGGATGGCAGGGGAGCTTCTTCTCTGATGCCATGTATGGTCTTTTCATAGGTCCTGCTGAGCAGGAGTACCAGTCCCACCAAGTCTGCAGAGCAAGTGGGGCAAAGTGGGAGGGAATTTCATTTTTCTTACAGAGAGAAAAGAAATTACATTGTTTACCTTCTCAGAGAAAGTTATTGAAGTCTCATACTGAAGGTTAGACAACCAGCCTCTGAGAATTGGGCACATAAATTTACTTAATGCTATGAAAGTATCTCTCTCTCACAGTGTTTTGCTTTGTTGCTGCTTCTGAAGAGGTACAAAAGAGTAATGTGCTGGTGTACGGGCCATACACAGAATATTTTGATAGCATAGTCATTAATTGGAATGAAAATTACACCGTAGCAGCTCAGAACTTGCCTAGAAAAAAAGAAAACACTCGGAAGACATGAGATGCTTTGTAGTTGGAAATGCCTGTCACCCTGCAAGGACTCAGCTGTCCTTTTCAGTTCCAGCCTTAATGAAAATATTTTACTGGCTGATACCTACTAGTGTTTTATACTGTTTAATTATATGCACCCCACTCCCCCAAAATAAAAAAGGCCACACATATTTTTCTGCTCTTGTAAATGTTTAGCTCTCAGGAAGGGATGTTAATGACTGTATCCTAGTTGCCTTTCTGGAAGAGAATTCCACTTTTGCTTCCCTTCTAAAACTTGGAGTCTTATTCTTTAAGTAAACCAGATTGCAATATAACCACATTTAGAGTGTGTATGTGTGTCTGGGTTTGTTTTTTTTCTGTTGAGTTAATGAAAGTCCTAAGTAGATTCTTCCAGAAACTGAGGTCATCTTTGGAACAGGTGGACAATGCACGGAGGGCAAATCTGTGACTGAGGGAAGGACTGGAACTTTTGGAAGGGATTAGATCTTTGCACAGGTGTGAGCATGACATTTGTGTGCACTGTGTATACACATCATGTGCTTATTTTCTGTGGTAAAGCAGAGAGGATTTATCCATATAGCAGTGCCATTTGCTTGGGTGAAGTCATCATAGTTCAGATATTGAAACAATGTAGAAGGGCATCCATATAGAAGATAGCACAATGTACTTTGGCCTTTTGCATAGGGTGTCCTACCCTTGGATGGGAGCAGTGCTCAGCTATTGATAATGTGGGCAGAAATTGAATCTGAAGCTTATGGCTTTCCTGCACAGGAAAAGCATTGCAAAACAAAGCCAGAGTGTGATTTAAAAGTGCAATAGCTGTAGCTGTTCTGAGCGTACTTCTCATGTGGGCAATCTTATTCTGCTCTGAGAGGGCCTTTGTGCTGTTCTGCTTTATCCATTGCCAAAGGCTCATTGCAGAAAGAAGAATGCCCACACAGGGTGCAAATAGCTTTTCCAGGCTATTTCACCACGCTGAGGAGTCCCAGGAGATGTACATGGTTTCACATCCCCATGAATGTTGCAGGAGCTTACCTTTCAGCTCTCTCTTCCACCAGAGCATGAGGAGACATGGTGTGTCTTCTGGACCCTTCTAGGTGCAACATGCATCTCATTTGGATGAAGTTTTGTGGCTCGCCTCAGAGATCCCTGAGATCTTGGTCTTCTCTAAACATTGATGGTGTTGCAGTTTGGCATTCTCCATCAGTACCATTGCCTCTTGTGGCACTGAAGTGAGCTCCTGTGAGGTCATCTTTGTGTTGAGGTGTTGTTCCTCTTCATACAAAATCGTCAAGCAAACCCGTGCACTGGGGATGATCATTGTCTGAATATTGTTGAATGGGGGAAAAAAAAGCAGCCCATCTGTTCTACAGAGAGGCAGTGTAAAGAGCAGGCTCTGTGACTAAATAAATTCACATCTGTTTAGCAGAACCGTCAAATGGTGAACAGAGGGGCCTAATGTGAATCACATGTTGAAACCACAAGTATGAGAGAGATGAACTGCAAAAGCGAGAGCCTGGAAGTGTTGATCCATGTGAGCAACTGTTGGTTTCTCTCCTTCTTCTTTCCCTCTATGGGTTTCCTGAGAAATGATGTAGACAGAAAACCAGAGATGTGCATATGTGTACATATACATATGTGCATATGGTTGTATTCCTTGCATGATTAAATAACCTTCCTATGTCATCTTGTGCCATTAGATCATAACTTCAATTGGAAGGGCAATGGATTGAAAGAGGGGGCTGCGGGGGGGGGGGGCGGGGAGGCAGAGATGTCATGAGGAGAGCAGGTGAAGTTGTGTCCCTAATGGTGTTGCTTCACAAAACATGGCCCTGTGTTAGTTTGCTTTAAAAAGGGAGTTGCTTTGGAAATGATTCCTCAGGATGATATCCCCAACATTGTCATCTCAAGGAACTTGATGGGAGCAACCTGTAAACTTCAGAGAGTAGGTTATGCCTTCATGTGCTCAAGCCAGTTCCAAAATGGGTATCTGTGTACCAGTCCTAACAGACTACATCTTTCCATTGATCAATTTAATTTGTTACTTAGGTTTTTCCCTTAGTTTTTAGGTCCTGCAGAAACAAAGAGCAGCTTAAGTTTCTGTATTGGTTGCATTTGCAGTTTGGTTTTTTTCTGTGCCAAGAACATATCAATACAGTTTCAAAACATAGTGGTTTTATGACTTGAGGCAGCAGTTTCTAACTTAAAAACAAGAAAGCTTTGGGGATGTACATGCAACTCAGGTGTCTCAGTAACATTGTTTGGATGGTCTCCATAGCCCCTTAGAGAGTCTGTGCTGAGAAGCAAGGATCTTCTCTCCCACGGGATCTCATGAAAAGAAACATGCAATAATTTCAGTCTCAAAGGTGGTTTCTTGTTGCTGTCTTGCCTTTTGTCCTAGATACTTTGCAGTAAATGAGGCCAAACTTGCAGGAACAGAGTGTGATGGTAGATAGGCTGTTAGCCCTGGTTTGCACAGATTCTGATCTCCTGCAGCTCAGTCTGCTTTCTTTATTTGACAGAGAGCTGTGCTTGTACAGCTCACCTGGGATGTGAGCTCTGCAGGAGTGTGCTGGAGGTAATGAAGCACTTAAGGGGCTGGTGGGGTTGAAAGTCCCTGTGGAATGATTAAGGTGTTGGCAGCTGTGTTACTTTGAAAGAGAAATGTGTGTTATACAGCAAAGGCATGCTGAAATGCCTTGCAGACGCTTAGTTGTGTGTGAGAACATGCTTTGCCTTAGACTTGTGAGTTATTGGTAGTAGCTATTGGATGGCATTTGATTAACTGTGCTGTGTGTGCATTTAGCAGCTGCATGGCCCTGCTGCCCTAGCATTAGTTCAAAAGCAGAACACAAGTGGTTGCCAGCAGTGGTTAAAATGCAGCAGTGTATCACTATGTCTAGATAAATTAAAAGTTTGGTTCTTCCTTCCCTCCAAAAATTCCCTCTGCTCATGATTCATTTCCTCTCTTCTGTGCTGCCACCCCCCTCCTCCTTCCTTCTGATGAGAAGGTGCAGTGAAGATAGATGAGGAACTGTGATGTTTTCCAGGAGACTGTCAGATCTGAGCCACTTTGTATCTAGGGATCCAATGTTGCCAGTCTAGGTATGGAAACTCTTTTGTCCCAACAACTTCATACTGATTTCTGGGAAGGGCAACAAACAATTAGTTTGAGTGATCAAAAAGAGGAGACTCTCATGTGATAGTGGTGCGGCAATGGGAGTTAGCTTTTTAGTAAGATGAACTTGTTAAGCAAAATTGCAAGGCCAGTGTGGATGCCTGGCTGGGTTAACTTCATTGCTGGCACCAGCTGAGGAATTATTTTGCAGAACTTTGAGTGTCCCTGTTCTTGAATGAATGGATGGTGAGATAAAAGGGAAGAGCAACAGTTTCCTAGGCTAGTGCTCAGTTGTTTTGTGAGTTTCAAAGAAGAATTGAAAAGCAAATCTCAAGCATTTGTCTTTAGTCACAAGTTTCTATTCAGAGCAGAACTAATGTCCTATGGTTACTAGAACAGCTTTATCTTGATGTGTTCCAGAGTGTCATGGCATGCTTGCCTTTGCTCTTAATATTTCTGCTCACCCATTTCCTCATGCTTCCAGAAGACCCTTCTTTGAACATCTGTCTTCTCAATGAGCTCTGTGTTGTGCTTATTGCAAACTGCATAGTAGTAGCAAACATCACCTTATGACTTACCTCCTCTCCATGTGGCCATGGAGCTTCTGGAGCTTCTTCAGCTTAGGCACCATATCAAAATATGCCTTTTATTCTGCTTTATTCCTTCACAAAAGGACTTGGAGTTGTCAGTAGGCACCAGGTCAAATATGAATCCAATATTTGCTATCATTGCTGGTAAAGCAAACTGGATATGGGTTTGCTCCAGGAGAAGCCTGGACAGTAGCTTGAGATAAATTACTGTTCCCCTTTACTTCCTGCTTGTGAGGCTCTTATTTGATCTAGAATCCTGCAGTTGAAGTGAGACATTGAAGACAGAGAGGGTCTAGAGAATGCTCAGTCAAGGAACTGTAGTGCACACAGCCTACAAGAAGAAGCTGAGAGAACTTTTCCTCCTGTCTCCGATGGAGAAAAGAGAAAGGGATGATCCAAGAACAGCCTGTGGCTACTGCCGGGGCATTATGAAGATGACAGAGCTCCTGACCAGGTGGCAAATAAAATACAATGGACATGCATAGTGGATTGGGAGATTCAGATGGAGAGCTGGAAAAACACTTTCCCTGGGAAAAACAGTGGAGCACTTCAGCAAGTCACCAGGTAGCAGGGGATTCTCCATTTTGGAAGTTTCAAGGACAAAGCCACAGCAAGCCTGATCTAGTGTTATCCAGTCTGCTGCTAAAAGCACGACTTGGTTAAAAGCAGGACTTAGTAATCTGCAGAGATCCTCTTTCTTCCTGACAGTACTGCAAGCTTTCAGCTTCTTAAAGGAAGAAGTGCTTAAATCTTGATTTTTTGCTTTTTTGTTGCAAAAAAGAGACAAGAGTACATTGAGATGCTCATGTCTTGATGATGTAAAATCACCTGTTGTTGTGAAACTCAAAAAAAGGTGATCTTTCTTTCTAGCTGTTTATACAAAGGAGTCTGTGTACTTCCTTTCCTACAGTTCTAATGCACTCAAATATCTTGGTTCCATTAGCAATCTCTCCACAGCATCAGTTCCCAGCCATGTGGCAGCAATCACTCTTTTATGTGTTAGGATATAAGTTTTTCCATAGGAAAAAGACTATTTCTTCTGATAATTTGCAAGGTGCTATGGGCTAAGCCGCTAAAACTGAGGCACAGGTTGGTGCAGTGTTCAGGAAGGAGGAGAAGTCATCCAGGAATTTGACTTCCAGTACAGCTTGGGATCTGGGGCAGGAAAAGTTAAGTAGATCAGGTAGGAAAAGAATTGGAGATTAAAGATTTTGATACTGGACAGAGTTCCTACCTGTTAAATCATTTTATTGCTTGCTTTTTAGGCACTACATTTTCAAAGTCTGGTTTGTACTGACAGCCCCTTCAGGTGTCACAAAAAGGTTATAGGTGGTGTTGACTCTACACTCATGTCTTTCTTGAGTGGGACCCATGCTGTGCCCATATTCTGGACTGCAACTCCTTTCCCTTTCACAGAAATCCTCTTGACAGCTTGAGGTTTGAACTGCCAATATTAGGTATGTTTTCTTCCAGGGATGGCAGCAGCTGACTCTTCCTGCAACCAGAGCTATTTTAGAAGAGAAGCAAAGAACCCATTGTAAATAATAAAAAAACCCCCACATACTCTCACCCTAGCCTTGCTGGGTAGGACCTCAGGCTCAGCACTGTTTCTTTGTTCCGTGTTCGTTTCCTACTCTCTACTGAGCTCAGATCCCTGTTGTTTCTCCTCAGGCTGAGACATACACACACAGTACTCTGCAAAGCTAATATAATTATCTATGTGTCAATATGCTGCTATGGTCCCGTTTGGTCCCACTGGAGTCTTGTTGATATTTCACTGAGCATTAGTTCTGCTTGGTTCCTTCCTGTTCTCAGCCAGCATCAGGATCCAAACAACTTGGGCTTGCTCTGGTGTCTCTCACCTTGCCACCTGTTTTTGTCCTGGTTTCTTTTATGTAGGATTCTCTTGATAGGCCTGATTCCAGTACGTCTCCATTGGCTGAGAAGTCCCTTAGCCATTTGATTTGATGGATAAGCTCTATGTTGCTTGGCAGTGCCTTACACTAGTAGGAAGCCAAGTACTGAGCTGTGCTACAGGCAAGACAATGGATATGGGCACAGAAGGAATCAAAGCAATTTTTTTTTTTTTTTTTTTTTTGGCAGAGGTATCTTGAAAATAAATGATGTGCAGGAAAACAGTGTTTGTGTAAGGGAGTTCATGGTCTCAGACTCCCAAAATAACCTTTCTGCATCATTCCGCCTGTTCTTTTGCTGTGCCTATTAATATATTTCCTCTCTCATTTTATACACAAAATTCTGAAAGATCCATGTCAAACTTCTTGTTGTGGTGCAGCAACACCCTAACAAACCTGTAGAACAAGTTATCAGGAAGGGAATTGTTAATAATTGGAATAAGTCTATCTGGCTTAGAGCTATCTACTGGCTCAGCTCTTAAAGTTCAACCACAAACTGCTGTGTTTGAGTAAGTGTTTTGGGGCAGCCATCAGGTCTACCTCTTCCATTGCAACAGCCTTGGCTTTTGATGTGACCACGAGTAGCTGAGGCCTTGGATTAATAATTTATCTGACATAATTGTTTGGAGTGGCTGAGGATTGTCTTATACCACAGAAGTCAAGAATCAGCCTGCTCTCTGGTGAAGTTGCAGTGTGGTCGTTAGAGTTGTATTAGATTTGCGAGATCTATCTATCACCAGGGAGTACAATTGCTTTGTTTCGATGCACAGGAGCCAGTCAAGTTCAATTTATTCTGATTTTTAAAGCTGGGATCCCAGGATGTGACCTGGCTGTAAAAAGATGATCTCGTTCATCAGCTTTTATGTGTGTGCTTTGCAGCAGCAAATTTAAATAGCTTGCTTCTCATCTCAAAACTACTAATACAATTGCATTGGGAAAGTAAAGAAGTTTTATGTTTAGTTTTCCCTTTTAGTTTTTTTCCACTACTAAAGCTAATACAAGAGGAAGGATTAAGAAGGAAACTTAAGAAAGGGTAAGTTTCTAGTTGGTACTAAAGTTGTCCCAGCAGCAAGGTTTTGGTGTAAGAGTGAATGTGATGTTGTTTTGGCATCTGAACTACACAGATGGTGACATTAACCTGTGTCAGACATCTTTGTAGCAGAGAGGCTGTTCTTTTACCATCATGTCTTTACAATTTCCACTGTGGATTTGCTGTCTTCCTGTTACCTCTGAGTAATACTGTAGAACTTATGAGACATATCCCAAGCTGGTGTGGATCTGCTGACAAAAAAAAAAAAAGGAGTTGTGGATGTAGCCATGCCAGGGAAAAAAATCAAGTTATTTTCCTGGTACTGGTTATGGTTAGATCAGGCACATGCTGTTTTCATTTGTGAACCATTACAAGTAGAGAATAGGGAATATAATGTTGTGTTGCCAAGAGGTGATATTGCTGGCCTATCTGGAATATAGCTATATTGCTGCAAGCCTTTTTAAGAAGAGATAAAGTCACAGCTGTAAGCCTGGGGCTTTAGAGCCATAGAATAATTGATTTTGGAAGGGATCTCTAGAGGTCATCTGGGCCAGCCCCTTGCTCAAAGCAGGATGAACTTTGAATTTAAAACAGGATGGCTGGAAGATCCCGTGGAAATTTGATTGAAGCTGTTAAAGCCAGAGTGAGATGATACTAGATTACGTGCTTTGAGGAATAATTCCACACAAGCAGTGCTCTAACTAGGCTTTTTTTTTTTTCTCCTTTAATTCCTGTAACTACGTTAATGATGTTCCACAAGCAGGAAACTGGTGAATTCTTTCAGACCTGTGTAACTGAAGAAATAATTTTGACTTATTTATTTGTGTGTTTGTTTAGAGGAGATTGTGATGAAGATGCAACCTTGTCTTATCCAGACAATTGAAAGAAACTGTGGGTCTAGGGGAGAAGGAGAGTTTAACTTGCTTCAGGTGACACCTGCTGTGAATGACTAAAGCAGAGATTCAAGAAATATCAATAAACAGTGTAAAAGAGTGCAAGCAAAGAAATCTGCCACAGGGAGTCGGAATCCATGTGGATTGAGTTTGCATATGGTCCAGAAGGCAGTCACTGGATGGGGACATGATGTTCTGTTCTTCATCACGTCCTAGGGTCTCTTGGTGGCTCAGCTGATTCCTGTGTTAGGCTTCCACTGCTGAACAGTGATGAGAGTCATATCTGCCCAAGGCACAGGATTCCAGTGCTAAGAGTTGTTCCTTCAGCTTTGTGGTGGTTCTGGGTTCTGACACGACATTTGAGGAACATGAAGGGCTAGAGTCACTTTGCCACTGGGAGGGCCAGAGGAGCAGTTTCTTTGTACAGATTAATATTACAAGACTTAAATTCAGTGAGATCTTGCCCAGATTTGCAATGATTAAGGGAGATCAAAAGGAATCTCAGTGTCCCAAATCATATAATTTCCCATATGCATTAAACAGACATCCCAAGATGTCTTGGGCTGAGTTTGTAAGTACCTATGGTGCTTCCTATGTTTGGTTAAAGTCTTGTCTCTATTGAGACAAGAAGAAGCAAGAAAGCTTCATGGCTAGAGATCATCGGCCATAAATAGAGAAGTAAATTCATTTAACATTCAAAGGGAAACAGTGCCAAGAGAAACAAGCAACTTTGGGAGGTTGTAAAGAGCAAATCTCTCTGGTCAGCCTCTATTACTCCTTTTGCCTAATTAGTGGAGTGGAGATGTCGAGGACAAAGCAAAGGACTTTATTTTAGCAAGGCAAGGACTTTATTTTAGCAAGGGTTTGTGCTTTTGCATCATGAAGAGCATCCCCTTGGTTCAGTGCTAGAGCTGATCTTTGATACTCAGTTGGAAGGTGAGATAAAGTCTAAAGCTTTCTGAATTCTTTTACATGGATGGAAGAGAAGGGAGACTGGGGAGAATGCAGCTGGCCTTTCTACACATGGCTTTTGTAAGCCCTCAGAGACAAACTTGGGTTATCCGGGGAAGGGGATATCTTGGTCATGTATCTGGTCAGTCCGTTGGCTTTAGGAATCATAGAATCATAGAATGGTAGGGGTTGAATGATGGTTAACTGTGCATAGGTGATGCTAAGACAGAGCATTATGGACCTACATCAAGCCAGTGGGTTTAGGAAGCAGTGGGATGGAAGACAGAGCAGGCTGTCTGTAAGCACAGACTGTTGTTGCTCATATTTTGCTAAACACTGTTGCTACCCTGTGAAGCATTAGCTTAATTAACTCAGGGACAAAATCTTCTGTCTTGGCAAAGTCCATCAACATCCAAGGAGTATTTGGTCTATGTTATAAATATGAAAATGAAATGAAGATTTATTTGGGTACAGTCTAATCACAGAAAAGCCAGCCTGTCTCAGAGATGAATGTACCAGCAATTTCAAGAGCAGACAAATTGGTATTCTACCCTTCCATTGCTTATCTGATGTGAGGCTAAATTGACTTGGAACCCTCTTTCTTTTACCTTTGCTTCTCAAAAGTGAATGACATCCTGTAATTAAAAGCAAAAAACAAGCACTTATGCCCACACATTAAAAAAGGAAAAAAAGAAAAAAGGAACAAAAAAAGCTTGTCAGGCTTTTATTACTGCTTAATATTATCTTCTATTGATATTCCTGATCTGACACTTTTAGATAATGCAGTCTCATTTTGGGATTCATGGATTCCAGTTCCTCTGCTGTGGTGTATTCTTTCATGGTGAGAATTTTCTGTACTTACAGCATTAATATCATCCTAATGTTAGAACCAGATCACACTGTTTTCCTTATTTATGCAGTCTGATTTCACTCTTTGCTTTTAATGTTATTTATCATGGTTAGTCCAGCGTTGTCCTCTACCTCCAAAAGCAGGTGATGACTAATGCTTCCAAGGAAGGAAGGATAACAGAACCTCGTGAAGCCACAACTGATTTCAGTCTGGTTTTTGTCTTTGATATTATTCATCATTCTACCCCTTCCATGTTAAGTTACTTTTCTTGAAAAAAGTGGTCAAATGCCAGCATCCACCATTTTATAAAAGGTAGATTAAAAATTGAAGAGGGTTCAGTGTAAGTATACATGAATGAATCAAGAGAAGT
The DNA here is from genome assembly GCA_013401255.1 of Urocolius indicus. Lineage (NCBI taxonomy): Eukaryota > Metazoa > Chordata > Aves > Coliiformes > Coliidae > Urocolius > Urocolius indicus. Next base: position 618,276 of record WBNH01000456.1, on the reverse strand, counting down.
CTGCTCTTTACAGTGAGATTAATTGATACTTAATTGAAATGTTTTGATTTGGTTTAATCAAATGACATGGCTGTGTTCTGAAAGGATCTGCTGAAAAGAGCCAGGTCCATAATGCAGATGACAGGACTGGAAGCAGAACTGCATACCTTTAAAGCCAGACATGAAGGAGAAGCTGTAATTGTGGTGTTTAATTGCTTGCCCAAACAATTTACCTAATGCTGCGGTGAATTCTCTAATACTTGTATTCTTTCAGTTGAGGCTATATATGCTTTACCTCAATAAAAACTTTGGAGTAGAGTTCAGTGTCCTGCACAGCTCAGAAGGACTAGACGAGATGGTCAACGAGAAGGGCTTTCAAAGCAGTGAGATATGGAAGATGTAGTAGACTTTTCTCTGGAATGGGGAAGTCAAGTTGGGAAAGGGATGTTACCAGAGTGGTCAGTGAATAAAGAGTCACAGGAAAAGCTTGTAGCAGACAGATCAGGAGCGAAGCTGTCAAGTTACTGCTGACCAAGGAAGATGGCTGAGAGAGAGTGATAGGGAGAAATGCTGAAGGCCTCTGCAAAAACAGAGGGAGATGTGACAGTGATGGGGGAAGCAAGAGGTTGTGTCTTCTGGGAGGGTTCCTAGGGACACGGGTTCTGATGACAAAATTGTTCCTCTCAGGCTGTGTTAAATGTTGAGCATTAGATTTATTCAGGTTGGCTAGAAAGGGGCTTGTTGGATGCAAACCACACCTGACGAATTATTTGCTTGGAGCAGAAATGTGGGAGCAACTGTAGATTTAACCTACAGTTTAGATTTTCAGTGAGAACTCTGTGTTCCAAACATTGACTAGAGCAGCAGAAGAACCAGGTCCTTTGCATTTGGTGTTGAAGAAGCAACACTAGGTGTCTTGTCCAGTGAAAGGCTGATGAGAGTCATTCTGTAATGGCCAGGGGTTGTTTTTTAAGACACATCGGGTTTGATGTTTATTCACTCCATCCACTATTACCCTTGAAGGAAGAGCTTGCTATATTCACCTTCATAAATGGGTAATTCTGTTCCTGACAGCCAAGGTGAGCAGATGCACTTCACCTCTGTCAGTGTGTGTGCTCCTGGGATGTGTTATCTCATCTTGCTTCTTGGGTTCCCCAGTCCATCCATTTCAGTGCTCTTTTCATTGTGTTTTACCTGCTCCTTGGTCCTCTCAAGCCCACAATATCCAATACAGTTTGTTCTTTTCATTTTGAATTTCTCAGTGGCTTTAGCCTTCTTGCAACTACTGACTTCTGCAATCTCCAATCTCCCACGGCCCACATCTAGCTGGAAACTTCTGAAAACAATCCTATTTACTGTTGAACTGGCAGGAAAAAAATCCCTTTTTTTGGATAGAAACACCTCAAAGACAAAAGTACATTTGTTGATTGCCATAAAAACACTTCCTTTACCTACTGGAGATCCTTGTCCAAGTGTAGGAGTCACCATGACACAGAGGTGATGGCATATGTAAGAGTAAGTTTACATGAAGAAGATTGGTTATAAGCCCAATAAGTTTCTCAGTGCTGTTTTGATTATTTGTCCACATCACAAAAGGCTCATGTGTTTTGCTTCAAAGAAGCTTCTGATTGAAAACCAGGCAATATTGCTGGGAGTGGTGAGGGAGGACTGATGGCTTTGAATTAGGCAGGCTGCTCCACAACAGAGGAGCCTGCAGAGAGGCGAGGGGCTGTGTTGATCTGTCCCTGATATTTTTGCCTTGCTCTTGGCCTTTTACCAGATGAAAAAAAAAATGGAGGAGGAGGCAAGGAATTAACAGCAAATACAAGAGTTTAGTTTCATCTACTGAAAAGCAATTCATTCATTTTCTGTTTTTTTATGGTCTTGCAAAGTAGTTAAGCTAAATTTAACTGAGGCTAGGGAGCAGGGGTGGAACAGACGAAGAGGGAACTTGCTGAAAACGTTGTCAAGGCACAGATATCAAAAATGAGTGGCAACAAATATGTAACAAAAGAAAAGTGGGGGAGAAAGAGGAAGAGAAAAGGCGAATGGGGAAACAATTAGAGAACATCACCATTGCCAAAACAAACGCGTTAGGAGTGTAGCCGAGAGGGAGCTGTGTGCCAGCCTACAGTCAGCAATTGAGTTACAGCAGTGTGGTCTTCATACTCCCAGACTGTCCATAGGAGCAGTTTGCTTTTATAGGCTCATTCATTGAGATTCACTTCAGCTTCAGCTATCCCCAACATTGTGCAACCTGGCTACTGAAGCAGATATTCTTGGTTTGTGCGACACTTGACTCATCCCTGCCATCAGCCTGACAGACCAGGAGAGCTCAGTGGGACCAAGACGTGTTGCCTAGGAGGTAGTTAAGGAGCAACCAGAGCAAGAGTATTGATAATCTGATCAATACTGGGAATTTTTTTTGCTTTGAATCAGCGTGGAGGTAATGTCCAGAGTCTGAGGATACTTCACATAACAGGATGTTCTTTCACATAAGACATCAAACTGTGGGCTGAAAACCTGTCAGAATAAAACTCAAGGATGCTTTTAGCAATGAGTGAGATAGAGTCATCCTCGAATGTAATAACTCTGCAGAGTGCAGAGTTGTCCTGTTTCGCTCTTAAGACTGAGTGCCCTCATTGATTTCTGCTCTTAAAACCTAGATATCTGCCTGAGTTTCATTGCTGCACTTTACATATTTGAAGGATGTGGGGGAGGAGAAGGCAACAGTGTAGGTGAACCTTACTGCTGGAGTAGCTATTGTTTTCTAGGTCTTTCGGGGTGGTGTTGGTAAGGGGAAGGACCAGGCGGTGGGAGCGTGGTTTGCGTGCCCTTCGCCCCCACCCGTCACATCTGGTTTCCTCCCCAGCCTTGTGGAGACGACCTGCCTTTCACTTCTTGCTTTCAGAATGATGCTCCTCACTGTTAGTGAAAGGTTGGAAGGCAGCCACATGTGGGAGGGAAAGTTGTGTCCTTGCAGCTCAGCCTTGGACGCTTGTCCATCTCCAGAGTGCCCCTGCCACACTTCCATCTACCTTATTGCTAGCCAGTCCCTCCATGCTGGCCCCAGTGACTTCCTTTCACTGGTATCAGGTATCTAGTGCAACAGAGTCACCTTCCACTGGTAAGGATCACAAACCCTCTGCGTGCATACCAAGCAGTCAAGATTGCATGGTGAGGAAGCACTGTATGAGTTGGGGCTGATGTTTGGCACTTGCCAGTTCCTCTCCCACACAAGGAGCAATGATGAGCACACATTGTCTGTCAGTCTCCTAGTCTTGAGTCAAACATTGGAACTGTAAGTGGAAATGACCCCTGTTGTTACCTGAAGTAAACTTACTGGTCTGGAATAAGCACACACACACATATATGCACACACATCAGTTTTAACACTCAATGCTGTTAGCTGGGGTTACTGTCCCCACACTACCATGTGCAAATCTTTCTCCCTTCCCCTAAACCGACTCAGCACTGCTAACAGCAAATTGCTAGTACAAGGTTATCCATGAAGGAACTTACAGGACTACATTCTCTAGTTTATACTCAGAAGTCTTCATTTGCTTCTTTTATAAGGGACTCAACTAAATTTGCTCCCTCATGAAACTTGTAGGATGCAGATGCTTTGCCAGCCATATGAACTGGTAAAATAGCTCTTCTTTTAAGTCTCAACAGCTTAGTCTTGATGTTTCCTTTATGTATGATCATAAATTAGGAGACCGGGGAAAGGAAGTGATTTCTGCTTTGTTTACTCTAGGTAGACTTAAATAAGCTATCAGATGTCCTGCCCCAGTGTTCCATATAATCCTAGGGGCTGGTTGAAGAGTGTATGTTTCTCTGAGAAGCATGTGTGCATGGAATTTTTAGCTGTGAGGCACCAAGAGAATGCTCACATCTTTTGCTTTACTGCTGCATAGTATCAATGAGTTGCATGTGGCTTTGGAAATACCTCTTCATGAGCCATTCAGATAGACATCTGCAGGCATGACCACAGAGCTGTGTCGAGGTAGTTAGATAGCTGTAGCACCATGGGTTTCAGTAATGGTTTCACTCCAAGGGGGAGTCTACCTGGCCTGCTCCAGAGGCCACCTGGAGTCCCCTCTCCTCTTCCCATGCTATGAACAGAAGACTGTTCACACCAGCTAATACAACCCTTTGTTGCCATGCTCAGCAGTGCTAAAACTTTCTTTTGCATCTCTGCCCTGACAGATTGCGCTTGCTGCTGCGGTTAGAGACCACCTCTTTGCAAACCCAGCAGTTCCTGTTCTTTGTCCTGTTATTCCTGAGTTGAGGTGCTTTTCTGCAGTGGCAGTCTGCTGATGTCTCTCATGGCCTGATGCTATCTCCTGCACTGACCCTTTTAGTGATCCAATTCTTGATTGCATCGCAGCTGCCTGCTGTTTTTGCTGGCCTTGTGGAGTCCTGATATGAAGGCAGAGCATGGACAGAAGTGGCAAGGTGCTCAAGAGCTGCAGAATGAGCACTGGCTTTTGTCTGTGTGGGGTCTTCATTTCTTCATCATATCTCAAACTCAGTGCTGTAAGGTCCTCTGATGTTACTGTGGGATCATCACTGTGAGTGTGGCTTATGTGCAATGATGAGCAGTTGTTCATTGCAATGAACCGGGGGTTTTATGGACAACATTTTCAGCAGCATCTGAGTCCAGCTTTCAAAAATGAGGTAGGCTTTTAAGAGGTCAAAGCCAAGATTTTCGTAAATAAGTAATGATTTGGACTGCCTCTGTTTTCTGTTGCACAAGTTGAGAGGTCTAAAAGGAGGGTAGTTATAAGAGGCTGTGGGATTCTGGCAATTTTTTTAAAGATTTACGTGCTTTTAAAATGTCTTAAGCTGAGCATTTGGAAACGGAGGCATCAGGAATGATTAGCTGCTTTTGGAATCCTTTTTCTTAAAAGTTTGAATGAAAAATCCCTAGGACACAGAGTCCTAAATGATGGGGAAAGGGGCTAAAGGTGTATTTTGTAAGTGTGTTTTTCTGTCTGTGACTACAGTTGTCCCCAGAGCACCTGCACTGTCATATGTTAATGTACTCAACAACAGCCTAACAGAGGAGGGTAAATATATTGCTCTTCTGCTGGATGGAGGGTGGGATTGATGATCTTGTCCAGGGTATCAGCCTGCCTCTGCTTTGTTTTGAAGAGGAAAATAGCAGTGCTTTTTGCAGGCACCAGCAATGAGCTGATCAGTAATTCTGAGCTACTGGGGAAAGAAATACAAGTTTGTATCTGAAGTGCTACACCATACAACCAATGTATTTACAGACAAGCATGCACAAGTCAAACTTGTGAAAGCATTTTGTAGGTTTGATTTTATAAACCACCAAAAGCAATAGGCTTGCAACTGTTATTTCCCCGGCCTACATTTCTAACATGCATGTGATTCTCTTTGCCTCTCCTCTCAGATCTGAACCATGTCCCACCCATCCTGGCTGCCACCCAAGAGTACCAACGAGCCTGTTGGTCACGTTACTGCAAGGATGGAGACCACACACACCTTTGGGACTCCCAGCATCTCGGTATCCACCCAACAGACACCAAAGAAGTTCGCACCTGTTGTTGCCCCAAAGCCAAAGTACAACCCATACAAGCAACCAGGAGGTGATGGTAAGTATTTCTTTGGAAGGAACCTGAAGTGTCTAAGTAGGAAGAACTGTCTGCTAACACAGGCTGTTCTTGACATTTGTTGATGTGTTTGTGGGAGCCTCCCTGTTCCAGATGATTCAAAGCAGAAGAATATGAAAGTATCTCTTATCTTTGCTCTGGCTAACACCCTCCTGAGAGATGCAGGGCTAGGGGAGGACACCAACACAGATTGTTTTTCATTGGAACCAGGTGTCCCTTGTCCAAGACTGATATTTTTTAGTGGGTTTTACTTATTTAGCCTCTGCTGGCATGTGTTGATCTGAGGAGCCAGGACTTGAACAGCCCTTGCCAATATTAATTCTTTCATCCCAATAAAATGAGAATCCTTTACAAATGAGACTTGGGAATATGGGTGCACTTGGGGTGACAGAGCATTTGTCAGAACGAGTCTAGGAGTGCTGCCTCTCCAGCCTGCTCCTTTGATTCAATTTTGCTTTTATTCTTTTCCTTCTACTACAGAGTACTCTTGAATATGAAAGTATTTAATGCTGTAATTCTGAGGATATTTGCATGACCATTGCAATAACTTCTGGAGCTGCTATGTCAGTCACCCTGTATTGGCCTCCTCCTACCTCCTGCTATAAAAGTCCTCCTCTTCCCATAGCCAAGCAGTGAGCATGAGATATTGGTTCCTTGTGGACATAGAGTTCCCAGCAGTGGGAGTGCCCATGGGGTTTGCAACTGGAAACCTGTCAGTTCGAGGACCCAGGATGCCCCTAGCTAACAGTGGAATGTGTGTGATGGAATCTTACTACAGCAGAAACAAGGGGGAAGACAAGGATTTTAGGAGAGTGGTAGCTGTCTTGGCAGACTAGTGATTTTTCTATTTCTATGGTTGGAAAAGGGTGAAAAAAACCCACTTTCCCCTCCTCCTCTCCATCTTTCCCCATAGAAACACTAAATTGTATTCAACAAAATTGCCAAACCAACTTTTGATTTTTGGTTTTAGATACTCTGCTTTGTTCCATCACCACTTTTCCCTCTTTTGCATTGAGTGCAATGATAAATGTCAACTGTATCTATTTTTTTCTCCCTTTTTCTACTCTATCTTTTGAAAGCATATGCATTTTCAGGAAGACTACGGAATAATGGTAAGGAGAAAGAAAAACAAAGCAGCATATTGGATCTCACACTTGAGTGATTTTTCTAAAGTTAAGGACATTTTGTAGGAAAGTTGGAAAAGTCTGGTGAGTGCTTGGTGGGTTTTTTTTTTTTTTCCCTCCACTCTAACTTCGGAGAATTCAGAACGAAAAAAGAAAATGTGTTGGAGGGGAAAAGTGAAGTCATATGCACCTGTTCTGTTGCCTTCAGGAACAAAACATTAGCGAGTAAGAGGAAGAGAAAGACATTTGGAATTAAAAAAAAAAAAAAGTAAAAAATAATCCGTTTCTGAAATGCAGTGAAAATGTCACCTTGAAGTCGAGTGGAAATTCTTGTTTTTAAAAATCCTCTTCAGAATTTACAATAATAACAAAAAAAATGACACTTTTTCCCTAGGAAAACTATTGTTGATCATCCCCAATTTTTTGGTGACAAATGTCAATATGCCTTAATTTTTGGTGACTTTAGTCACTGTAAGTCAGATTATGTGTGACTCCAGGAGCATTATCATCTTCTAAAAAAATTCTCTGTCTCTTGGCATTTGAGGAAGGAGGCTTCCCCTTGATCAGAGTGGGTACTGCAGGCTGAGAAGGGGAGACAATGCGTGCAAACAGTTCTCATGCAACCCTGACTACCTGGTCCCACAAGCAGCTGAGTATCACCAGGTGTGCTAGAAACTGGGAGATGACAGGACCTCACAGAGGGACTTTTTCAGTGCTAAACCCTCGTCTTGTCTGATGCTGGACATTTGGAGATCCTGTCGTTATCTGACAGGCCGTAGAAGAGCTAAGGTTTGGCCAAGACTTGGTCAGAGATCGGCTTAGTGATGTGACAAAGTGCCTGCAGCTTAAGCTAATCCACTTTCAGAAGGTGATATGCTGCTGGTTGGTGTCAGCAGCTGGTGCAAAGCCATTTGCCTAGCCATATATAACCTTGAGGACATGACGCTTCTGGGAGTTGGCAGGCAAGAAGGAAGACAGTGAGAAAATATTTAGCCCAATGTACTTACTCACTTTCTATGGCTCCCTTTTCTCCTCCAGGCTCTCTAATTGTTTTTTCAATGACCTCCATTGTTTTTGCAACAATAATTCAGCCTGGAAAATGTCTTTATGCCCCACTAACTCCCTGCACTGTGTGTCATTTTGCCTAGATTCATTCTCTGTTGGTCACAGGTCTCTCCTATCTGTGAATCTGTAGGTGGAGAAACTGCAGCATCCCATTGCACCCCATTGTATTTTCATCACTCTGGCCTTGCTTCGGAGAAGGGCTGTCCCAGGGCTGCTATGGGGCAGAAAGTGGCTGTGCACATCACAGCCTGGCACAACCTTGCCTGCCCCAGCCGTGTTGCTGGAGTTGGTACTCCACTACCAGAGGCTGCAGGGATGGTATTAGTAATCTCTCTGGGAGATCACCAAATTCTGTTTCTTCAGCTCATTGCTTTTAATATGCAGGAAAATGCATCCCCTGGACTCACGTTTCTTTATTGTTATTTTGTAGGCATGTCACTTGGCCATAGTGCGTCTGACTGACTGATTACATTTGTGGTTTTGTTTCTTGATCTCATTGAAAGCATAGGGGAAGGACACTGGTGTGACAGACTGTGGAGCAGGCCCTGTATTGCACAGGGGGATAGATCTGCTGTACCCCTCTCTCCCTCCCACCTCCCATCAAGACACTTCCTTGGTCTTACCTAGATTTTTATTTCGTTGTGTTTTTCCCCCTGACATCTGCACAAAAATCAACCAGAAGGTGCCAATTAAAAGCTTCTCAATTGAACTTTAAAAGAAGTTAGAAATGGTTAAATGACTGAAAAATAGTGAAGTTGCAACAGCCAGCAGTTTATAAACCAGAAGCATTTTAATGTGACTTGAAGCACTCAAGGTGTATGTGGTGTAGACCAGCTAAGTGAACAATTTTCCTTTCCACTGCCAACCCCTCTTCCTCACTATTTACCATGTTGACTCGTGACTTGTTTCAAACTAGATTTATCAATTCATCAAAGCAGAGACCATGTTTTGCTGTCATAGGGATACATTTTGGAGCCACTCGGTATGGCTGCAGTAGTAGTAGTTAGTTATAATAATCATAATCAATAAGATCACAGCTCTGATTAGTATCTTGCATGAGTATCTGCCATGTGGCTACCCAAAGGGGCAAACAGCTGTGGTTTTTATACGTCCTATACCTAACACCAGACCAGACTTCCATGAGCTGCTGTTGGAGCTGGGTTTCTGGAGGATTTTGTGTGGGTGCTTGATGTTTTACACAGCTCTATATTTACCCCATATAGGCAGGAGAGCTGCTTGAGATTGAGGAAGATGGTTTTCCACAGGATAAACAAGTGCATGGGAAGGAAGAGTAGCTGCTAATGAGTTAGGGTGGAAATCAAGAATAGATGTCCAGACATTTGACCAGTGGCTCTAAAAGGGTGGAACCAGGACTGAGAGTTGTCCTTTGGTGGAGGTGGATGTATTGGAAGTTTGAAAGCATCTTCACTTCATGCTGGGAGAAGATAGGCCCTGAAATGGATGAGACATCATCCAGCCATGGGTCCCAGCAGTTTGCTTACATTTAGCTTTTTTCTCTGTGCTCAAGTGTTTGGTGCTACCTGCCTCCTCCATCTGTTCCTCAGCAGACCCTGCCCAACAGCAGTATAATGGGTCTTAACCCCTGTACTCACTGAGCAAAAAAAATCTCTTAAAATAATGCCTTTTTCTGAGGAGGTGCTATTAATTTTGTTTTGTTTAAAAGTATTGGATGCCTCATCCTTGGAAGTGCCCAAAATCAGGTTGGACGGGACTTTGAGTGACTTGATTTGGATGGCAGAGGAGCTGGATTAGATAATCTTGGAAAGTCTCTTCCAACCTAAACCTTTCTCTGAGTCTATGGTTGCACTTCCTCCTTCCTCTGCTGCTTATTTCTCTCCTGTTCTCCAGATTTTACATTTAAGTTGATATTTCAACATCTACAACAAAGCTGGAGACTTGGGGAAATGCTGCCACACAGCTGTTCCCATCTATACTGGGTTCAGAAAGATGGAGAGGATTTATGGCTTGCAGATGAAGCAAATTCCTTTTTCTCCTTTTTGCTGTAGTTCCAGAAAATGGGGCCTCACCCTGTCGAGCAGACTGGGGAGGCATCTTTGCAGAATGAGGTTGATGGTGGTTAATGAACTGGCCCAACCCTCAAGCTGGTCGAGATCCCACTGAATGGCAGCACAGCCTCTGGTGAATCAGCCAGTCCTCCCCAGTTTGATGCCATCAGGGAACTTGCTGAGGGTGCAATCTATTCCCACATCCAGGTCGTTGATGAAGATGTGGAACAAGAGTGGCCCCAGAACCGATCCCTGTGGAACTTCACTGGCCACAGGCCTCCAACTTGATTCTGTGCCAATGATCACCACCCTCTGGGCTCTGTCATTCAGCCAGCTCTCTATCTACCTCACTGTCCGTCTTTACCTACTTGAAAGTGTCAGATCATTACTTGGCACCCAGGAGGTCTTCTGTTCCTTCAAGCATGACTGTCTCTGCTACCAGAAATCAAGTTCCTCATGTTCCTGCAAGGTCTTTCATTCGTAGAAATCCGACCACACATGTTCCTCAGCTGCCTGAGGCAGACTGAGATACCACTGTGCCAACCCTGGCCAGAAAGAGGTGTGCAGACAGCATCCCTCTCAGGACAGTTGCTTGCTTCACAGGGCTGCACAGTGCTTGGAAATGCTTCTCTGTCACCCTCTGGGGTTCTGAGGGCACACTTTGCAAAATTCAGTGCTTCAGTTTATGCTGATGGGTGCTTCTAAATTCAGTATTTATTAGTGCTGATGTCTTTTCCTTGTTATTGTCACCCTTGGTGAATATTGTACCTACAGAAACAGTTAATAGGGATTAAAAATGGAAATGAAATGAAGGGATGTGAAGCAAAGCAAGTTCTTTCTACTTCCTTTCCTTGGGTGACTTTCAGATATGGTGAACAACAGGACTCATATGAAAGTGTTTGAGATTTTCATTCTTTTTCTTTTTACCTGTAAACCATCTCCTTCCATTTTCCTTGGAGGACAGGATAGGTAACTCGTGAGATAAGGCAGAACAGGACCAGCTCCAGGGCGAGGTTTATACCAGTGTGTATGCTTGAACCCAGCTGATCATGGTTCCCCAGGGCTTGACTCTTCCATCCCTTCTCCTCTTAATGGGTGTGGAAGCTTTTGGGCACTGGTCAATTATATTCTGCAATGTCTGTAGGGGACTGGGAGTGTGAACTATCAGGCTGTTTGTTGTTTTGGGTTTTTTTTATAGGCAGATATACCTAGTGGGTTTTGTTTACAGCAGCTGCTATCAGTAGCTCTATCTAATTTTTGAAGCTTGGCTATGGATTTATTGGACTAGACACTCCATGTTTTAGCTGTGCTGTTCCCTGCTCTGCAGTCTTTGACAGTTCATAGAAGCTAACCAGGTCCAGAATCTATTCATTACTTGGATGAGAGCCTGAAAGAATAAATTCAGTCTGACTTAGGATACTCTGAAGGTTTTGTGGATTTTTTTCTGAATGTCTGTGCTGGGTCTGCACCATGGCACGAGGAATCCTTGCTAGTGGGAGGGCTGTGTTGCTTGAGAGACAGAGAGGCTGCGTACCTGTTCCTTGATGCTTCGTGTGAGCTTCTGCAGGACTGTTAGAAGGAGGCTGGGCTGCAGGAATAGCAAGCTCAGCCACACTCCAGCACTGTTTCTGTGTGCCTCGTCTCACTCTAACATCAAATAATGTAATTTGGGCTTTCACTGCAGTAGTAGCAGAGGCTCGCTGTCTTGCATGTGATAGTCACACGTGGACTGTTGCTGCAGCCCAGATGAGACATGGGAATACGTTGGTACTTGGCTGGTTTGATGCTGAGCTGAGTTCTGTGAACAGCAGAGTTTCTCCAGTGGGATCTGCTGGTTGCTGCCTCTTGCCTCCCTCCTCAGCTCTGCCACCAGATGAGAAAGCATTGATGCTCTAGGGGAGAGAGTGTCCCACTGATGAGACAAAAAAAGTAGGCTGAGAAGTGCTCTAGCCCTCTTCTGATCCCATCATCACAATGGATGCTATGGAGCCACCCATCTCAGTATTGAGCTTACAGAGATGAAAAATATCATGGGAATAAAGAGGTAACCTTACTGTTGCAGATCATCCTGCCTGTGCCTGAGCACAGCCCCCACGTTAGTGCTTGTTCTTCAGAGAAAGCTTTTTTAAAGCGCATATTATAAACTTCTAAAGCCCTTAATCCTTGGTCTCTTTCTTCCATGTGTTTCTTGCGCTGAAGGAAATGGAGCACATGAAGCGATACTTTATTCATTAGTGTCAGAACTGCATCATCCACAAGCTCTTGTAAAATACTGCCAGTGAAAATGAACTTGAAGCTCCAGGCCTCTGTGGTGGATTTGCTACCTTCTACACAAGAGCCTTTAAAGCACAAAGCCCCTGAACCCCATGGACAAGCAGGGAAGCAGGGTTCTGTCATTAGGGGATAGCTGCAAACCAGTTGGGAGCAGCCTTTCAGAAGTCTCCATTGATTTCTCTCTAATGACATCCTCTTCCCCTTTGGTAAAGAACCAAATGAAAGCAGTTGGAAACTAGCAGTGATTTTAGTTTGTGTAACAGTGAATTTAAACTGCCCCAAGCAAGCTGAGCTGTGTTGAAGAAGCCTGAGAGCAAGCTGATGGCTTTGTTCATGAGCAGTATCCCTCTGCTCAATAGCTCATGAGTTACAGAGACATGGACAGTTGTCCAGAGAACAATGACCTGTATCAGGACTTGTGATTCTCACCAATGTAAATTAACTGCCTCTGGGTGGGTTCATCTGCTTTGATTGCAGTCATCCCAAAAGTTACTACGGCTTGTGGCAGATAATAGTGTCCACATCTCCTTTTTTTTTTTGTTAGAGGCAAATACATAGGTTTATACTCTTGGCTTTGCTCTCAGGATGAACATTTTCTTTTTTGAAATGCCACCTCAGATAATGGCACCAGGACAAGTGCAACATAAAACAGGTGCATAAAAAGTATTATTGAACCAGTATAGTTACCTGTAGCTCACAAAATGTCAAGTCAAGCCACCAGATTTTATTAACAATTCTGACTGTGTTTTGTTAGAATTACAAATATTAAACTTTCACGGGCTCTGGAACACATTGTCTCTTATTTGGGAACTAGTTGAAATGGTGCCTAGCCTTGTTTTTCATTCTGGTGAGTGAGCTCGTATTTCCTCAGTTATTTGGTATCATAAAGCAAACATTACGTTCCTCAGCAGGTAGATTTTTAATTTTTTTCTGCCATGACTATTTTTTTTTCTCATTTTCTTTTCCTCCTGTCTGTCTGTTCTTCCAAGATACTATATTTAATTTTTCCACTTCATTATTTCAAACACTGAATAGTGATTCATCTTTGCAGTGGCCTGTTCTGTGAACCACAATAGTTTGTGTAGAATAAAGAAAAAGAGCAAAAAAGGGAAGAGGGAAAAGAGGAAAAAAAAGAAGACAGCTCTGACATACTCTGGAATGGAAAGAAGCCATCTTTTTCTAAGTCAAATTGCAAACATCTGTCATCGACTATATCAAACCTACTTTATAAAAAAGGGCAATGTTTGCCCTCTATGTAGTTTTTAGAGGGCTGTGGTGCCCAATCAAAGAGAGAAAGCAATGTTAATGCAGAAACAGCTTGAAAAGGCAGCACTTGTCTCTTTTATTTTAATCTGAAATTTTAACATCCTCCAGATGCTAATCTGCTAAATAATCATTGTTATATGACAGTTAAAGCAAGTAATATTTTTTTTTTTTTGCCCTTCACACAATGCAGCTCTTCTGTGCTCTGAAAACTGTTATACTAAAGCATTATACGTGTATTTTTCGTTTTATCTGCCTACAGCTTTCTTATTCTGCCAGAGTATTGCTAAGTCAGGGCAACCAATAAATGCCTATTGGATTATGTTATAGGTTGGTCTAATAAAAGGTTAGAAGAGGGAATGAGCAACATTTGAAGCCACAGAAGCTGTACTTGTGGCCAAAGAGCAGGCATTTCTGGCAGTGAATGTTTCACAATTACCATTTGGACTCAGTATATCAGGCCTGAAGTGCTCGTTGTCAAGCAAAGCCTGTTGAGGTGGACTAGGTGCAAAACCTAGTCTGTGAGTAGGACTGAGAGTCCTGTAGCTCTGACTGCTCCAGGGAGAGTGATTATGCAGAAGGGGATGAGCAGGGATCTGGTTTAGTTCCTAATAAGCAGACATCACTACCTAAAAATTTCCCTTCTGTCTTCTGTGACTAGCACGCACGCTGGAAAGTCGTGGCCACGGAAGAACGTGCAGACATGCTCTAGGATCTCAGCTGGGGATTTACCCAAACCATTTGAGGAGCTGTGATGTGCAAAAGACTCGCAGGTCTTTTCCAATTCTTAATTCCTGGGATGACAATGACTAAGGAGAAGTTTTGGTTTAGTCCAGATGTGACCATAAAGCAAAACCTGGTGCAAAGGGTTGATTGGTGGAAACCACGCTAACATGAGAACTGGTGTTTGTTTTCCTAGGCAGGGAGTTGATGGGAAATGCTATGCAGTTGAGGAATAGTTGTAAGAGGAAGGGCCTGTGTATCTCATATGGGCTATCTCTGTTACAAGCTCCATTTGGGAAGATTTGGCAGCTGGCTTTTCTAGATACTTCTCAATGGCATTTGTCTCTGTACAGTCTGGCCACTTCTGGTGTGAAGGTCTGCCCAAGGATCCTGAAATTTATGTTATAAAAAGTGAATGTGGTGAGAGTTAAATTCTTACCAAGCGGAGACTGGTGGTCCCTAAAGTTGGTGACTCCATCCTGAGCCATACTAGCTGGCATCAGACATGTTCTTTGGTAACAACATCAAGAAAATAAACTTTCCTTAACTTTTGGCACTGTCTATTCTTCAGTGCAAGCTCAGAATTTGAGTTTTAGCTTTCTAGTCTTCCTTATTGGCCCTCATCACCTAGGGCTCTTCTGCAAGAGATGCAGTACCAGGCTGTGGCTGCTTCCGTGTGCACTGGGAGAATGTTAGGCATCCTGATGACTTCCTTGGGATGGTGGTACATCTACAGTTGGGTGCATTTGTAGCTGCTTTTGTCATCGAGAGCAAATCCAGCTCAGCTTTTTGCAGGACCAGATCACTTCTTGGCCCCTGAAGTGTCAAAATCAGCTTTACAATGTGCTGTCAAACTCTTCAAGGGAGTATGCTAGCCCAACACACGTTATATAATGTGCATTACAACCCAAAGTGTTTTGCAGGAGAGGAAAAAGGGATAGTCTTAGCTCCCGGGCCATTTCTTGGGAAGGGTTAGCAAAAGGAAGGTTTCTCAACAAGGGTCCATTAACGCTGCTCTGGCTGGCAGGCAGTGAAACACAGGAGGAAAAAGTTCATTCTTCTGCCTTCCCAGTCCTGCGATTTAAAATGTTTGAACGCACACTTCAGAAGCTGGGGAAGTAAAAGCCCCCAGTTGTGCCAGAAGACTCTGCAAAGGCCACAGCGAGCAAAGAGGCCATGGAGTGTTAATACAGTCCGTCATTTTGTAACGAGCTCGATGTTCTTGTATGAGCTGTGTCAGGCTGTTGTCTGCACGCTGTCTTTGCTGATCACAGTAATCGGGTCATAAGAGAGGGAGAAGTAATAGCACGTCTCTTAGCAACCAGCCCCAGGAGAAAGAGAAAATTACTCAAACAGACTATCCAGCCAGGGAAGTAGAAAGATGAAATTTTCTGAAAGTCTGTTGGAAAGTGCTCAGGGACATAATTCTTTTATGTGTGAGATCCTTATAGGCTGGATCCAATGAGATCAGACACTTATTTTTTTTTTCTTGTTGTCTTCTTGGTAAACTTTTGTTTTTAATTGGCCTCAGAAAAACAGGAGAGAAAAAGAACACCCTGAAACAGAGGCATTTAAAACAAAAAAGGTAGATTTTTGTATTATCTTTAACAACGATGGGGAGAAGGAAGAGAAGGGGAGGTCAGTGTATCTTGGGCAGGAGATGAGGGGAGCCTCATTTCTCTGCAAGAGTGCTTTGAAAGCTTCCCATGTCAGTACTAGCCAAAGCATGTTGCTATATCTGCTGACGCCGTGGTGGCATGTACAAAACAAACTTGTTGGGTCTCCATTGCATTGCACGAGGTGTCACGTCCCATGAGTGTCACAGATTTTGAGCTGAGCTGATTGACATGTTGGCAGAGAGCTATATCTGATGTGCTGTCCCAGCAGCCGTGCCAGGACAGCCCAGCTGAGAGGTCAAACAGGGCAGATAATGGTTGAGTTCATGCCAGCAACCTTTCCCTCATTAGCCTGGTTTTCTGTTCTCTTCTAAGCTACTGGTTTGTATAAGACATATAGGGGAACATTTTTGAGGCCTTCTCAAAGACTGCTTGGCTAATGTTGGCCCCAAAACTGAGAGGAGAGGACAGTGGTGGGGGCATTCTGGAATCCATAGTAATAAAATTAGACACTTGCACTTGATGTGCAGGAGAGGGATAAGCTTGTGTGCTCACATCTTTTGCTTCCAGAAAGGTGTACTTCTGTGGTCAGCTAGCCTACATCCTTCCTGTTGGGGTGTACTGCCTCCTTAGGGGAAAGGGACTGTGTCTGGGATAGTCTGCCTACCCTCACTAAGCAGGAGCATAAATCTATGTGTGTTTAATGGAAAGGCACATGCTTTAAGACGGTTGAGCCTCTTCCAGATTTACAGTTGTATCCTTAAAAGTATTGCACTGATAAAGTGTTCTGAAAGCCTGGCTTAGTGTCTGGCTCTGAGGAGGCATAAGGAAACTTGCATGTGTAGAGAGGAACAGGCATTTTGAGGTGACTGACCTAGCTACTAATCTGTGCCCTTCTTCTGCTTTTGTCAGCTCTGTAATCCCAGTGTGTGTCTGGGTTATGTAGAGGGATCAGCTTGCCTCTGAATGGGATAGCTAGACTTCCAGTAGCAAGTTTACCTATAGATGCTTGCGGTTTAATGAAAGCTGCAACCATTCCCCCAAACTGGGATCCTGGGCAGCTGGATAAAGGGTTTGGGCTGATGGGTTCGCTAGAGTCTCTGTGTGCATGGGCCTGGGTTCAATCCATGGATGGTGTTGCAGATATGTTCCAGGAGAGAATTGCTAAAGTTTTCGGAGACAAGGCTGACTTCAGCATCTTATCCTGGAAATAATCAGTAGGAGAGGAGAAAAAAGCCAACCTTTCAGCTCTACAGAATTAATAGCTTAGGAGCAACATCTACTACTGTCAGGGAACAGTGAGATAAGGAACAATATTCATTGTAACTGCTTCCAAGCAAATCATAGAGGCTGCTGCTTTGCTGTCGTCTTGTAAAGAAGAAAGACTTTCTTCCTTAAAAGTTTAGTAATTGAAGAGTTTTCTTGCTATTTTTGTGAGTGCCAGTAAGTGATGTTTCCTGGAAATTTTCCCCTAACTCTATAAATACCTCCCCAGGGCTTACAACAGTGACTCAGTTTGGGAAGTCAACGCCATGCACTTCCTCAATGCAGCCAGGCAGCCCCTCAGGCGGAGCACACAACTTCTGCAAAACCATTAATTGGTCATTAAACTGCAGTACAATTAGGCTCTTTCTTGAAAACTGAATTCCTGTTGCTCAAGCACACCTTCCTGTCATGTTAGAGAGACACAGGGGGTGGGGGAGGCTGGAGCACAGTTTGGGTCTGGAAAGTTATGACTGGCATTTCGAGGTGCCACCTTTCTTCTTCATAATATGCTCGTCAAACAGCCCTAGCTGACAGATAGATGAGATGTTGCTAATTGCCACTCCTTGCTGTCTTGGGACCAAGATTATCTCATAGATCTTGCTTTTGTAATTGGGTTCTTTCCTCCTTCCCGTCATGCTTTTAACATTACTTTTTCTACTGACTGGGCACAAATAGAACCATTTGTAAATCTTTGTGTGGTGCCCAAGGAGAAATAGGACTTGGCTGACTGAATTAATTCTTCAGGTATAGAAGGAAAATTGCGCTGGGAACTCAGGTCTGACACAGCTGTCTTACGTAAAAATGAATTTATAAGGACAAGAGGCAACACATGAAAGAAATGTGAGCTGGGTAATACCACAGCTGGCCTCTATCTCTTCAAGTATTAGTGTGGACGTGGGACCAAACAGCCATAACAGGTAACTTATGAAGTGTTGCAGTACATTCTTCATCTTGTGCTTAGTCTATTCCATGCCTTAGCTTTGGATTAAATTCATAATTGAATTTTCCTTGTTAACATATCCCTGTCAAGAGTGGTCCTGCAGAATCTGAATCCTGTAACCTTGCCCTGTAGAGAGCTGCAGGAATGATTGGTTCGGCTGAGCCCAAAAACTCTTGATATTTAAAACATCTCTCCAAGCCAGTAAATCACCCTTGTTGGCCAGACAGAAAACGCTTTAAATTTAGTAGCTAATCGAAAACAAGAGATGTGATGCATGATCACAGTTGAGCTCTTTCCCTGCAATCACAGTTGGACTTTTTAAACAAATAATTGCTGAACCACCATATTTCCATTCTGAGTATATGGGTGCTTTCCTGAGATGTTGCTAAGAGAAGCTAATGGAGGATCCATTTGCCTTGTTGTGCCTTCTCACATGGGAGGACTATTAATCTTCCTGTTTCTGGTGTATATTTTGCACTGCCTGTTTGTTTCCAAAAATGTCCTTGCTAATGATCCCTTTTGCCCCAGCAAGAATGTGTTGTGTAACCTCGGTAGGGAAACAAATGAAAGAGAAATAAGGTAGTAGGGTAACTGGTCTGAGAGATGAGCTTTTGCTTGGCATGTCGAGTTTCCAAAGAGATACAGCATGTCCAATGCCTCACATAAGTTGATCATCGAGCATGGCATGGGTCTCTGGGGCGGGAATATTCCATTTCAAGAGTGCTGGATAAGCCACGAGCTCGTGTTTGATGGACACAGCCAACTATTTAGATGTTAAAGTGTTATGAATTCCACCTGTGAAACTGGAGGCGGAGGTAACACAAGTTGGATAATCTAGGCCTAAATGTCAGGGCCTAAAGGTCACATTTCATTGGCGGAAAGTGCAGTTGTCACCACAAACGTGAGGCTGCAGGAAGGGAATTGTGAGGCTCTATTTGTCTGACCTCCTACTACCCAATCAAATATGCTTAGTTTATGTAAAGTCCAGAGATTATCTTTTCAAACAGACCTGTCCAGACAGTTCTGATCTTAGGGCTTAAATTCCCCTTTTCTTGTTTGTTTTTTTTCCCCCCCACCCCATGATCCAAGAGTGGTGATAAAGGCTTTGGGTATTCGATCGGTGGCTGGGATGGAGCTAGAAGCAAAGCTTTCTCTTGTAGCAGATCTTGGCTACAGAGAAGCTCTTTATGCCCAGAGAAGCTCTTTATGAGAGGAGCTGGAAAATTCATGAGATATCAGAAGGAGCAGGAAGATGCATCTTATTTCTGTAAGCATTTAATTGCGAAATCTTTTTGCTATTTAGAAAAATGATTAGTCAAGTCTATTGGAAGGCAGTGAATGTCTATTTGTGGGGACTAGGGAAGGTTTGATCATCTCAGGTTTCTTACCTTCTTGTTTTTCCTGCTCTATTGCAAATGGTAAATGATTAAAATGAGGGCGTGTTTTGAAAAGAAGATTTCTAAAGAGAGCTTGGAGGATTCTGTCCTTGCTTAATTATTTCATTTGGAATAATCATCATTTGCAAGTGGCCAAGAAACAACAAAGTGTTTGTTTTCTGATCCCAAAGTTTTAGCGTGCTCTTTGAGAATGAAGTGTTGCTTTTGTCTGGTTGTCCCTCATTCAGCTGTACTCCAGTTTCCCGTCTGACACTTGCACAGCCCAGTTGCTGCTAAGTTAGGTCAATGGTGGCTCCTCTGAGTGGACTTACATAAATGCAGCTGTCTGCAAATACATTTGTTATTTATGCAGAAAGAAGACCTCAAGCCAGATCCTTCTTGTCAGAACTAGCCCAGTTAAGCTGAGAAAAGACATGGCCTGGAAAGAAAAAAAACAACCACTTTCAGCTTTAGCCAGTAGCTCCAGTTCTTATTGGGAATACTCTGCACTGGGACACAGATGTGTTTATATTTGTTAGAAGGGAGAGAGAACAGAGTTTTCTGTCTTTGATTAAATATTTTCCTGTTACGGTTTGGAAGCCGCATCCCAGCAGGCGTATTCACGTACTGTACTTTAGCTGTGGGCTTATCTTAACATGGAGGAGGTTTGTTTCACAGTTGGCTGGCATGTGGAGACTAGGGACTGGAGAAATCTCAGTTGAAGCTGGGTGTTTGTACATCTCCTGTGAGTTAGCAAGTGAAGTAAAGCTGTAAACGCTGCATTACATTCAGGTCACTCTAGTAACTCTCGTCCAATCACCAATCACGTTTTTTCTGCTTCCTAGTCATCATGTGTGAGCTAATAGAGTTAAGAAGCCATCTTTAGCCCTAAGAAGGTCCTTACTGAATTTCTCAGGTCTTATGACCAGTAGCAAGGGTAGTTACAATTCAAATGGACTGGTGGATTTATATTGGTCATCTGGCATATGCTCTTTGCTGGGGGTTTGGGACGTTGCTTTGAATACAGTGCTGAAACCTGATGTGGTTCTCATCTGCTTGACATGTTCTTCATTGACATCACCTGATAAGTGAAGCATTACTTCTCAAACTTCATTGACACGTTGTCTGATGCCTGTTGTCTCACAGATCTCTCTGTGAAGCTCTAAGTAAACACCCTTGGGTGGAATCAACAGATCATCTTTGTGGCATTTCTTGTCATCTAAACAATAATTCATTAAAAATTTAATAACTCTCTTACTCTGGAGAGGAAAAGAGAGAGCTGGCGCCTGCCTGTAAAGGTTCTGGTTTGTATTGTTCAGTGATTTTTTTTTTTTTTTTTGTTTTGCAGATTTTTGTTGTTTTTTATTATTATTATTTTGGAGGAAATCAAGTTGATAAACTTAAAGAAAACCATCTTATTACAAAAAGCTTGAGTGCTTCTGAGAACATTTAAAGCAAGGATGACTAGAAATGACCTTTCCATCCTGGAGCGAACTTTGAGAGTATTCTCCCTTTGGCATTTCTAATGATAGACTTTCCATCTGGTCTTTGCTTAAAAGCAACTTGTTTTTTTTTTTTTCTTATTAAAACTCTACATACTCTAAAATTAATCCTCTTGATCGTTTCACTTCAGGGAGAACAGTGCAGAAACATGGGGAATATTTGCTTATTTTTAGCANAAATGCAGCTGTCTGCAAATACATTTGTTATTTATGCAGAAAGAAGACCTCAAGCCAGATCCTTCTTGTCAGAACTAGCCCAGTTAAGCTGAGAAAAGACATGGCCTGGAAAGAAAAAAAACAACCACTTTCAGCTTTAGCCAGTAGCTCCAGTTCTTATTGGGAATACTCTGCACTGGGACACAGATGTGTTTATATTTGTTAGAAGGGAGAGAGAACAGAGTTTTCTGTCTTTGATTAAATATTTTCCTGTTACGGTTTGGAAGCCGCATCCCAGCAGGCGTATTCACGTACTGTACTTTAGCTGTGGGCTTATCTTAACATGGAGGAGGTTTGTTTCACAGTTGGCTGGCATGTGGAGACTAGGGACTGGAGAAATCTCAGTTGAAGCTGGGTGTTTGTACATCTCCTGTGAGTTAGCAAGTGAAGTAAAGCTGTAAACGCTGCATTACATTCAGGTCACTCTAGTAACTCTCGTCCAATCACCAATCACGTTTTTTCTGCTTCCTAGTCATCATGTGTGAGCTAATAGAGTTAAGAAGCCATCTTTAGCCCTAAGAAGGTCCTTACTGAATTTCTCAGGTCTTATGACCAGTAGCAAGGGTAGTTACAATTCAAATGGACTGGTGGATTTATATTGGTCATCTGGCATATGCTCTTTGCTGGGGGTTTGGGACGTTGCTTTGAATACAGTGCTGAAACCTGAT
Source organism: Urocolius indicus (assembly GCA_013401255.1). NCBI lineage: Eukaryota > Metazoa > Chordata > Aves > Coliiformes > Coliidae > Urocolius > Urocolius indicus. The sequence goes on along the minus strand of WBNH01000456.1, from coordinate 596,598 downwards.
GTGGTTCTCATCTGCTTGACATGTTCTTCATTGACATCACCTGATAAGTGAAGCATTACTTCTCAAACTTCATTGACACGTTGTCTGATGCCTGTTGTCTCACAGATCTCTCTGTGAAGCTCTAAGTAAACACCCTTGGGTGGAATCAACAGATCATCTTTGTGGCATTTCTTGTCATCTAAACAATAATTCATTAAAAATTTAATAACTCTCTTACTCTGGAGAGGAAAAGAGAGAGCTGGCGCCTGCCTGTAAAGGTTCTGGTTTATATTGTTCAGTGATTTTTTTTTTTTTTTTGTTTTGCAGATTTTTGTTGTTTTTTATTATTATTATTTTGGAGGAAATCAAGTTGATAAACTTAAAGAAAACCATCTTATTACAAAAAGCTTGAGTGCTTCTGAGAACATTTAAAGCAAGGATGACTAGAAATGACCTTTCCATCCTGGAGCGAACTTTGAGAGTATTCTCCCTTTGGCATTTCTAATGATAGACTTTCCATCTGGTCTTTGCTTAAAAGCAACTTGTTTTTTTTTTTTTCTTATTAAAACTCTACATACTCTAAAATTAATCCTCTTGATCGTTTCACTTCAGGGAGAACAGTGCAGAAACATGGGGAATATTTGCTTATTTTTAGCAACTCCAGTCCTCCTGGCAGCAAATTCCTTTTGTCCGAATTGTTTCTGATTTGGGAGAGCCCTGGATTTCCCTCTGCTTGAATTTGGGGGGATTATCCACTTATTGAAGATTTTATTAAAGAAATTGAAGAGACATCAGTGTCCCTGGTGGGGTGCATGATCTGGATCAGTGGAAGGTATTTGTGTTATATTAGGTCCCCCTGGTAAAACTGTCATTTATAATGCTGCAGATTTCCTGGTCCCGGTTTCCTATACTGATTCCCCAAAGCTGAATGTGCAAGAGTTGAAATCCTAGCAGATAGATGCTCTGGGGAAGAGTTGGGGATCTCCTGAGGGGTACCATTGCAACCATTTGGTCTCATTTCAGCAAAATCTTTGGGGAAAGTACGTAAACTGATCCTTTTGCTTAGCAAAGCATTTCAACAAGTGCCTAATCTGATACATGCTTTCCAAAGGCCCGTGGGACATAACATTTAAGCATGCCCTTTAACTTAAGTGTTTAACTGAGTCTGCTACATGCAAGCATGTGTATGAATAGGGGAAATGTTTATCTGAATCATGTGTGTGAACACAGACACCAGATTTTTAACTGGCTTTTTTCTTCCCTTTAACATTGGTAACTACTGAACATGTTTTCTCTCACTTTTTTTTTATTCCTTCATCCTTCTATTCAATGAATTTCTATAAAAATATGTGTAGGTGGGAATTTACTGGTGAGCCATCCATTCCTCAAATGTTCTGGTGGGAAGAGCAGAAAATCAGTCAGTCTATTAGCAAAGTCATGTTTCTGTCAGAACTGCAGATGAGGCACGCACAGAAAACATACGTTGTCTGGGTAGTGAGAAGGCTGTGCAGAAGAGCAGATGTTGTTTGGGGCTCTTGGCAGGTGGATGCTCTGCTGAGGGTATCAACATTTCTTGCTGCAGGTTCTTCTGGTGACCAACCCTATTAAAACAATGGGAGGGAGAAAGGATGCCACAAGTAATGAAAGATAACAATTCTGGCCCATGTAGCTTCCTCTTCATAAAGCTGCTTTTCCCTTGGGGCAATGTATCTTATGTCTTATGGGAAGGAAATCTTACAGTGTAAAAGGAAGTCTGAACTGCTTACCAATGAATTTAGAAGCCTGGAAGTTGGATTCCCTGTATGAAGAAATAATACAAAGTCCTGTTCTAGTGTATTAGGGAAGCTTTTTTAAGATGCATCTCCAAAAATAGAACTATAGGAATCACTTCTTTAAAGTAATATTTGTGTGTGGCTTATGTTAATATTCCTGGAACCTTAGGGGATGTATGCTCAGCAGAATGAAGACGTTCAGAGAACAAAAGCAGCAGAGAAGACGATATTTTAGCCTGAACTGCTTGGCAGCATGGAAGATGGGAGGATGACTTTATGTTCCTGGGGATGCCTGTGACGTGGGTTAGAGTGGTCTGAGGGCTGTCCTCGCTTAGCTCTTCTACAATAGCTCCTGAGGGGCTGTTCTGCCTCCAAGAATAGCTGGTACATTGCAGTGCTCTAATTATGCTTGTTTTCCTGCCGCAGCTCCTGCACTGGGAGCGGTGTGCCTTCTGCAGCCTTTGCTGCCCACAGGCTGCCCTCCTGCCCTCTTTGTTCCATGACCACCCTGCTGCTGCAGATTTACAGCTCTCTATTGTATATCAGGATAGAAAGCAGAGTCTGTCCAAAAGTTTGCAAGCTTTTAGACCCTCCCTAGTGCTCTTGTCTCTTCCCATTCTCCTCAATTAAAAGAAAGGCATGGAGAAAGGGAGGGCAGGAAAGCACAGTTGATTTTTTATGAGTAGCACAAGTGGTGAAGTCCAGATAACCTCAGTGGATATATCCAAGTAAGCATATTTTTAGGCAGACCCTAGCAAGCTCAAAAACAACAAACAGAAAAAAGGAGGGACAAAATGGCAAGAAGACTTACAAAATATTTCTGCATTTTCTGCAGATTACATAATTGAAGGGGCTTTTTTTTTTTTTTTTTTATAAAGGCTAAGTTGTGTATGGCCATGAAAAATTCAGTAGGGAATTTAAACCATTTCCAAACCACATGAAACATTAAACATTTTGCTCAAGAATAGCTGGAAGATGGCATGCATCATCCTAAGTTTTATGCAGTCATCTGATCTTTCTCTTGCAAATGTTAAACGTATAGTAAAGGAGAGCCAAAGTAAGTTTTATCTTCTTTCTCATGATGAGTGCAGAGCCATTGACTGCAAAGATTTTTGCTGCCTGACCTGACACACACCTTTGTTTACCTATCCTGGCTTGATGATTTTAGCTGCAACATTTTGAAGAAGGGAAGCAGATATCAGTGCTATTCTGTGCTTGTGATCAACTCCAGCCTTGGGCTCTTGTCTGAGTGGCTTCCAAATTAGCCTTTTAAATCCAATGGAGTTCAAGATTTTAATCAAGCAAGATGCTAATCACCATGACATGATGTGATATGTGTGGCCTGATATGGATATAGAGTAAATTTCTGTCTCTTGTAAGCAGAGAGAGTCATGTTCCTTAAAAGATCTTCAACATCCATGTTTATGTTTTGCTGAGATTTGCTACTGGATTTTGAAGCTAGGTTATGCCTCTTTTTTTTTAAATTTAAGATTCTTCCTTTGTTTAGAAGGATAAACATTGCCTTATTTCAGATTGTACTCAGGTATGTTCTTGATTACCTCTTGGTGTTTTTTGAGAGCCCAGGTGCCCCAAAATGCCGTGTTTTCTCTTTAAATAAGGTTGTTATTCACTCTGATGTCTTTCATCAAGGAAATCTGACTGTGATTGTTTAAATCCTCTAGGAGTGAGCTTTGCATCTGCATAACGCAGTCACCTTGGATGGCTGCATGCAGTAAGTCATGCATTGCAAAATCACAGCGTGAGTTTTTAAAACCTACTATTGTTTGGCTTCATTTAGCAAAGCTGGTTAGTACTGTCCAAAGGAGGATGGTTCTTTTCTTCTCTAGGCAGATACTGGGGCCACAACTCTCAGGTTTGTCTTATTGTGCCAAAATGATCCTCTAAGAATGCTCTGCACCCTTAAATATCTCCATGTGCACTCTTACCAGGGCAGACAGCGTGCTTTCTCATTATTGTACTGTAAGAATACCGTGTTAGAAAGCAGCAACAAAACTGGGGCCATAAAAAGTGCAGGAGTAATGATATCTCTTAGCTTCAGGGCACCTCTTTGGTTGTGGGGGAGGTCTGGACCAGGGACTGGGTAGCATGGATGCAGCCAGTCCGCTACAGACAGTGCTAGCCTTGAACAGTGTGGTGCCAAGCCAGTCCAGAGCAGTTGGCCTAGAAGACACTTCCTTCAATGTTGTGATTCATGAAGAAAGTAGAGACATTGGCTACAACATGCTCAGGGAGATGGGGCTAATGAGCAACTCTAAGTGATGTGAGATCCATGATTCAGCCTCAGCACATCAGGCACCTCCATGCATTGAAGCAATTTCTGAGCAAAGCACCTGCATGCTGTCTTTCTGGTCTTTGTACTTGCTGGTAATGTCAAATTGGAGGTCATTCTTCCTCCTGCATGGGAGTTGAAAGGAGTCCCTGCTTTCAACCTCAATGGTGGAGGGACTTTTAGATGGACCATCTACCCTTCCCCTGTGCTGCTGAGCATTCTTTCTTTCCCATTCACTTCTCCAGACATGTGCCTGTGGTAGCATGGGGAGATGCATACATTATAGTGAATGACCTTTGTATGTCACTGCAGGCCTCGAAGTATGATAGAGATTTTTGTGCTCACAGAAGATTTATCCTCTTCTCTTGCTCCCTGAGCACACACTCAAACAATATATCCATTTTAATTGTTTTCTGAGAGGTTATTAATATTGGAGTGAGGATTTAGAATGAAGATCAATCATTAAACTGAAAAGAATGGATTTGCGCTTTCCTGTAGCAAGGCTGGAAAAGGAGTTAGGATGAAAGCAAATCGAGAGGTTCTCCATCTCACCTAATCTAATTATGGATTTTTTTGCCTAAACTTGTCCAAGTAACAGCCCTGAGGGAAAACCAAACCTCAAAGGAAAGATTTTAGAAGTCCAGCCTAGAAACTGTAAATGCAATATGTTACTACAATTTGTTATCATTTTTCCACAACATTTTATTCCAATAAAATCTCTGGCTTTTCACACAAAACCACAATCTTTGCAGAAGACTTTAATTTTCTTCCGCATTTTTCCTTTTAACAATATCCACAAATATTCCAGTAATTCCTTTTCTGTTGGTTAAATAGAAAAGTTTGAGTTCAATATGAAAATGATATCACCCAGGTTTCTCTACACAAAGTAATTGACTCTGCTTTTGGTGTGGTATGTTTTACTGCAAGGGCACCCTCTCAGTTACTCTGGGCTGATGCCAGGCCCTAATAATTTTTGTCTGGAAGGGAGGCACCATACGCTGAGCAGAGTTACAGCAAAACTGCTGGTTTGATCAACTGCTTTCTCAGAACAGTCAGAAGCTTGAAATGTGTGCATGGATAAGTACAATATCATGGTCATTCCTGTTGGGAATGCAAGATGAGAGCCACATGTCCCACAAAATCAGCACGTGTACCGCTCTGCCACCATTTATTCTTGCTTCTATTCTGAGCATAAGCAGTCTGCCTGGGTCAATTTAAGGAGTGAATTTTAGTATCATCAGTGTTGTGAATGGGAATATCATTCTCATCCATGGCAAATCCATTTTGTGCCTCTGTCATTCACCTCTTCTGACCCACTGTAGGATGCTCCTGATGGGAAGTGCTCTCTCTCCCCATGTTTTCCCCACTGCAGTGCTCTGGGCTCTAAGCATCCAGGAGAAGGACAGGGCAGTTCTCAGTAGGGGATTTTGTGGAATATGAAAAATATGAATGTGGCTATCAAAAAGTCGATTTAGCATGTTGCTTCCTAGCCAGTTACTTTGTTGCATTGTGGAAAAAAGTGTAAATTTTAAAGCATTTCTGCTCAAAATATGGAAATAACTGCACAAGAAAGTGTGTCTAGTAACTCCAGGGTGCTGGACAGTGATTCTTGGTAATAAAAGCTCATGCATCACTGTTGTAGGATAAAATTCATTTCAAGGAAGAGAAAGATTGCATCTTTTTTTCCCCACTCTGCTTTCTCTGTTATCCAGAAGTACAGTAGAGAGGTTGTAGAGCACCTCCAGGTGGAATTTCTCTTCCATGTTCTAGCCAGATGATTTCTAGTACGTACCAGCAAAACCAAACTCCTGCCACAAAACCAAACCCCACTCCATATAACTATGTATTGATATAATTTTATATATGGAGCATTAGTTATTTGCTTTGAAGAAGATAGAGGTGAATTCTATTTATCCAACATTTTATCTTAAATTATCTTCAGGAATTTAGGATGTAGTTTATTGTTTGTCTGTTACACAGGTTAATAAGAAAGTAATTCTTTTGTAGCATGAAGAAAATCTAGTCACTTCTTCCTCTCCCAATTAGCACTGACTAATTGCAATAGAAGGAAGAAAGCCAGGGCTATTTGTATGGGTGAAAACAGTCAACTGTGACACATCTGATAAAGGCACATTTTGTTTTAATCTTTCCAAGTTTTTATGTATATAAGACATAAAGCAGAGTGGGGAAGGGGATGAGAGGAACTGAATGAGCCAGTTTGAAAATCAGCTTATGGGGTTTTGGTTTATTAGTTCATCTGAGATCATTCCATTCATTTCCCGCTTGATGCTTTTGCTCCAGACTCTCAAGCCAGCAGTGGAAGGCTTTATGAAGAGGATACCTTGCAGGAAGGTTGGCCCCGTCACCCAGGGAAATGGTCTGGTTTACAGCAGTGGGATTTGTTGTCCCTCTGCTTTGCATGATGGGCAAGCAGAATGGATCCAGCACTTCTGAGTACTCTGCAGCATGAGCTGCTGCTGGCTCCAAGGCTCAAGCCAAGGCTGCAGTACATCAGGTTTCCTCTGACTGCTCAGATGACAAAGTTTTCCACTAAAGTGGGAAAACAACACAAAAATAGTTACAAGCAAAGATAAGACTAAGATTGCTTAAAAACTGTTGGCTACAACTTCCAGAACTTAAAGGAGTCCCTTGGTAGTAAGGAGTTTGGGGGGAGATGTTTTTTTGCGATCTGTGTAGTGTCTTGTATTTCGCTACTAGGCACAGAGAGGGTTCAGTCGGAGTTGAGAAAGAATGTATCGGAGGAACATGGTCTCTGTCTTCCCTGACTGCTTCCTCAGAGCAAAAAGCTGAGTGAAAAAGTCAGATTTGTTTGGATTATGCCATGCAACAACAGCCAGGAAGAATGAAGTCTTAATCCAGTAGCATAGCTCATTTTTTTTTCAACTCCTCCACTACAGTCCTCTTTAGCAAATTAATGTATATGTCAGTTCTTATTGGGAGCTCTTAGCAGTGAACAAGTGAGTTGAACAGCATAATCTAATACACAAATAGAGAACCCATTTCAGTTTTGTTCTGAGGTAGGCAGTGTTTCTCATTGAGCTGTTCCATGGACTTTTCATTCTGGAGAGGAGAAGGATGATGTATAGGAATACAGCCTAGTTTTCCCCTACAAGGACTGTGTTTGCTCTTATAACTTAGATGCCCTGATTTCCAGCATATTTCCGGTTGTTTGTGTTGAACTCTTTCCATCTCAACAGACTGATTTTTGGTAATTTTTCTTTCAACATCATTTGGAACTACTTTTGTCCCTGTTATTGGACCTGAGCAGCTGCAACTGAAAGCAGAATCTCATTGTACTAATTGCTGCACAGACCAAGGAAGACAGACTTTATCCTTACATCTATGAAATAAACACCAGAGAAAAGGCAAAGAAAGACTTTACATGCCTATGGGCTGGGGCACAGAGGGGCTAGGTGACATCCTCATAGTCCTAAAAGAAATCTATATCAAGGAAGTACTTAGAACTTTTCTGTTAATCTTATGGGTCTTCTTCCTCCTCCTCCTATTTTAACACAGATTTTGAGTAAAGTTTTACAATGTTATGGGCTGTTTCTTGCATTGACTCAACTTTAGTCCTTCAGTAAGCTTTAGTAAAGGGCTGCTTTATTTTCCCTGTGATGTGCCTCTAAGCAAATACCAGCATTATGGAGATAACCATTACATGTGACGTGATCTGAGCAGTGGCAGAACTGGCTCATTCATGTTGTGTTTAAGTGGTTGAGGTGAGCAAAATAAGTCATCTCTGTTGCAGAGAGGTTGGTATGAGACATTAGCTGGAATGCTTTGCCCAATGGAAAAGTTGAATTGAAGTATCAGAATGCAGCTGTGTATTGATGCCTCCGCACTTAGCGGTGGGTGTTGTGCGTAGGGTGTTGGGCTGATATGCATAGGGAAAACAGCCTTACACCTGCCCCTCCTGCCCTGCCACCATCAGGGCTGCAGGAGCACTGGGTGGATTTTGCTGGGAAGGATAGCACAACTAGACATCTACAGACACCAACTGAATAAAAGCGCAGTCTCATCAAATAAAACGTGTTGTTTTCACAGTGAGGGCATCCACTGTGGTGAAGCGGCTGAGCTTTTGCATAATTTGGGGAACTGAGCCCTTGTTTCCTACCCTTGTGCTAATTACTGCATTTGGGGTGTTTTGAGAGGGAGGTCGGCGAGTTCTGATGTGAACCAGAGGTGGGTAGGTGTTTCCCCACTGATGACCAGAGATAGAGGGAAATATCTATGTACAGGACATTGAAGACCATATCTATTTATGCTAAATTAAGTTGCTCATTAAGAGCCGCATCATTTGAGTTGAGCCTGACATGGTGTGCCAGTGCCACTCCTTTTAGAAGTCATAAACTTGTAAGCAGTGCAATGGGTCCAGCTTCAGTCTTAAGCACTTTACTATGCTTAAATGGTGGTAAGACCAAGTTACCTCTCGAGAGGTGGAAAGAAAACGGCTTTTGAGCTGCTGCCTCAGCTCAGACCCAAATGTCAGTCAGTGTTGGATCTCCCTGTTGGCACTTTCCCATGTGACTCCTCTGTCCCCATCAGAGTTTCATCTGCTGCTCCTGAAAGCTTTAGCACCTTATTCTGGCTCTGGTAACAGTGGAAGGAATCCAGAGTGATTCCAATGGAGCTGTTTTGGATTTGCGTTTGCAGGAGGAATTGCACTTGGAGGCATTAAGTTAATCGCATGGTCATTTCTTTCTCTGTATATTTAACCACTGAAGTTAATTAACATTTGAAAGTTTCACAGGCTGCTTCTTTCATTGTCTCAGTTAGCTGTGGTAAAAGATGATGTGGTAGGAAGATGGTGGTCTATGCTCAAGCTGTACAGATAGGAAAAATGTGGGGTATTATTTGCAACAAATCCCAGGGAGTTGGGTGGTTGGATGGTGGGGCAGAAGTGGATGTTAGGATGCATAAACTGCTATGGTAGCTGTTGCCTTTTGAATTTCCCTGTAGTAAACAAAATTACCAGTTGATTGTTGGTGTGTGGTGGGTTTTTTTGTTTTTTTTTTTTTGTTTGAAGAGACTGTTTTAAGCAGGACTGCGATTCATAGTCCTGAACTGTAGGGGACTAATGTTCTTGTTCTCCAGCTGGGAGAAACTAATTCAGCATCTTGTGTTGTAAACACTCACTCATTTTAACTGATTACACCTCCAATGTTCCTCAAATCACTAAAATTACTAATTGCTATTCCTTACACATCAGAGAGTGAATCCTGAATAATTAACCCCAAATAAAATTAGATGAATTGGCCCTTTTAATTAGAATCCCTGCTGCTGTTTGTTCTGAGCTTCCTTTTCTTACTGTTAAGAGACTTTTAGAATGATTAAAACTGTTTAAGACTTAAACAGCCAGTGACCTTTTAATACAATATAAATCCATAAAAAGCAATATTTCAGCTAGCAGGTGGTGAAGTAAATTTTCAGTGCAACTACCTGACAGACTCAGTATTCCTCTTTTAAATGCTGAGGATGAAATTAGCCAGTGTGAGGTGGTTGGGTTGTTTTTTTTCTTCTCTCCTGCTTATTAATACAGTGACTGATTAGCAAAAGCAGTTCAAATGGTAGGATTAGTGATTGGGAAGAGAGTGGTAATTTAAACAGTGCCTTGGGTTGGTGGAGCTGCTTTATTTTAGGACTCAGAGGCCAATGTGGTATATTTAGGTAGATTGTGAAGGTTGTGTGTAATCACATGAGTTTCTCTTGCACCAATGTGGTGTTGGTGATCCCTCATGACATGGTTTTGGCCAAGGATGTGCCAACACAAAACACGATTTTAATCATGTGCTTTGCTTGCTCAGTGATGTGTGTTAAATACAGATGTTACAGGAAAATGTTCACGATTGGGAAACTTGGTTGGACGTGTGCTCACACCTAAGAGTCACCAGGTCATATGGAGCTGAAGTTTTCTATAAAAGCCTTGTGATGTCACTTTTGCAGTATGAAGTTTCCCAGCCCACTTAGCAATGCTGCGATATTCTGCAGATTTTCACAGAGGTGGTTGTGGAATACCAGCTGGCAGTGGCTTAAATCAAAAGGTTTTTAGCCCAGTGCTAAAAGAATTAAAGTGTAAATCTTAGTTGTTTTGTTGTAGATCACACTCAAATTGCAAACCCTGAGGGTTTGCAATTACTTAGCTTCTGCAGTAGAAGGTAAGTACTTGACTGGCAATGGGAAATGCCTCCCTCTGCTCAGTGCTTTGCCAAGTGGAGTCTGGCTCAGAATGGAAACACCTCAGTGAGGGTTTGCTCCATCACTATCCTTAATCTGGTCTCTGAGTCAGGGGAGAGCTGTGCTTTTCAGGTGATTCAAATTGATTCTGAACTAGCTTCAGAGTCAGAAATTATCAAGATGATGATGAGAAAAGGTTATTTTCGTTTGGAAGGAGAAAAATGAAAACCATCTGGCCATATAGTCTTCAGATGTCGGCCAGAGATCTGGGAAGACCAGTGTGAACCCCGTTTTGTTGATTCATAGATTTCATTAAGTTATTGTTTCAGGGAAAAATAATGGTGGTTTGCTTTTTTCTGTTTCCAAGGATTTTTCCCCCAAACAGTCTCTTCTTACTAAACATATGAGATCCTCCTTGAGTCTAGAAGTTTCAAAGCTGGGAATCAGCATGTCTAAACAACTGTGTCAATCAAGAGGGGAGGCAAATACTCTGCTGCAGTTCACTTGTTGACTGGCAGATTTATCTTCCTGAAAACAAAGGATTGAGACATGAGCCTGATCCTGCAAAAAACTGAAGTGCACTTAAAAATTTAAAAGTTAAACGGAGAGAAAGGTGCTTGATGCATCAGACAGTTGGTTTTTCTCAGCTTGCACTTGTATCCAGAGCAGCCAGTGGCAAAAATCTTCCTAGTTCTTATTCAGCCTGACAGGCTTGTGCTGATGTAGATGTTTGTTAAGGCTTCAAACAATTTTTTATTTGAAAAGTGTAATAATGAAATGCCTAAATCTCCTTGGAAAGTGTGAGAGGGGAAATTCTGGGGAGGAGAGGAGTAAAACATTGCAAATGTATCTTCATGGCACAGATCTGATTAGAGCCAGAGTCTGGTTTGGGGGGCATTGCTTTGATTTATGGCCCTGCTGTAGTTTCCCAACATAGCTGTGATGGACTTGTTTTACGTGCAAGTAGTTAGATAGAAAGTATGGGGAAGAGCATTCTGAGGGCTGCCGATGTTGTCTCTGGTGCAGGGTCGGGTGCAGAGAGAAGAGCTCAGGGCTGCGGTTTCACGGCACGTTGCGCTGCCGCATCTGGACTAACCAAGCCGGCACGTGTGATGTGGTGCACTGCACAGCCCCTTCATAGGTTGACTCACGGTTCTTTACAGCTGCTAGAAGAAGAAACAAGTAGCTGGTGCAAGAAGGAGTGTTTACTTTCTCCTCTAAACATATGGCAATGGCCAGAGATTGCTCATTGCAAGAGCTGAAGGCAGACTGTGCCATGATGTGAAGAGAGGCAGGATGCAGCTCCCTGCCTGCAATTGTGCCTGCCTCTGAAGTATAAGTTGCCTTCTAGAGGTACCTTGATGTCTCTCCATTGATGGAGCTTTGATGGCACAGTCACTCTCGTAATAGTACATGAGTGTTCAGGCTCTTGCCAGGAGAATGCCAATGAAAATGCCAGTCTCAGTGCTGAGTAATCAATACTAATAAGCCTTTTGCCCATTTTATCCTTTATATTCATGGAGGGGTTATATCAGTTAGCAGAGATTGGGTGCTCAGAGTGGGACGTGACCTCCGCCAGCCTATGATTAACTCTGGTAACCCCAGAGCCCTGTTTTCCCCACAGCTGCTGGTGCATCCATGCAGACCAGGGGACAGTCCCTCCCCCTGTAGCCAGCTGGCACTGGAGGTGGTCAGCAGTGGGTGGCAGTGATATGCTCTGCTTGCACATGGACTTTCCTGCCTCCTCCCACAGCTTGCCCAGCTCTAAGCAAGTGAAATCTGTCTGGTTTGCAAAGCTTCAGCAGTGAGGGAAGGTCCTTGAGGTAGAGAGATCCTGCTCAATGGAAGCGTAAGCTTGCTATCAGCTTTTTTCCTCCTTGTACTTCAGCAAACTAGTTTCTTCAACACGTCATGTAATGCCATGCACTGCTCAGGATACAGATTTGACAGTCTTTGCATGGTTCCCTCTCTGCCTGAGGAAGACTTCCAGCAATGCCAATAATAATACTGCAGTAACAGCTTTCCCTCCTGCATCGGAGGGAATACACTCCCACGAGTGCAGTGGGAACTCGCGGCTGTGTGTGGGAAAGAGGAAAGTGTGGTGGCAGAATAAATAACTAAAGCTGTGAAGGAGAAAAGTCCCATCTGCTCACAAAGGACCAGGAAAAGGCCAAACATCTGCAAGGTTCCCCCAGTTCATCAGACATCTGCTCTCTGCTTCCCAGTCTGAAAACCTTCCCATTTGTGGGGAGAGGGGAGCCAGCAGCTTATCTGACACGGAGGACAGAATCAGCAGAGCTGGGCTGTGCTGTCTCCTATTGCAAAGCAAAGTGTTTTCTTCCACAATATAGAAAAGGGCTCGTCTCTGTTTCTGTCTTTGCTCCTTTTCTGAAATGTCTTGCCAATGTTTTTTTTTCCTTTTGAGAGGAATGGATCTTCCAAAGGGACAAAATTGGTATTTGTTTTGTGTTTGCTCTAGCAATCTTTGTTTTCCCTTTCTGTTACAGCAGTTGTTATTTTCTCCTTCTGCTTATGCAGAAATCCTGTCCTTTTCTCTCCTTCCATACATGCTCTTCCTTGATTTTGCTTAGAAGGGCTATAATAAAGCAGAGACTACAGTGCTGAGATGAGTCCTTGGCATTGGAGCTGGGACTAACTGGAGAAACATCATCTGAAATGTGTTCTTTGGGAAGTATGTGTCCACTGGAGCTGAATTTGCAAATCCTATTGGTTGGTTTGGAGGGTCATTTTCAGAGCAAAGGAGAAAAGTTTACTTAGCACTCAAGCATCCCTGTGTTTTTCAGAACTAAACATCAAGATAGCATTTCAAAATATTTCTTCTTTCCTTTTTACTTTGTATTGTATTTCATATTATTTAAAATAAAAGATTTGGATTAATTACAGGCCAAAGATGAAGATAGTGCAGATGTTATTGGACATATTTTAAGAAAATAAATCTTGAACTCTATAATACCATGAGCCAGCAGGTTTCATGGGATTTTAGGTATTGGAGCAACATGGTTGTCTTAAATTAGTTTTCAGTGTGTTGTTTTCAAACTGCCTTTGTGCATCTGTATTTAGGCTGATACTTTTTTAGAGATTCTGAGGGGTTTTTTTGAGTCCTACCCATGCTCACTTTGGGGAAAATGGAAAGAAATTACTTTCCTGGGAAATAAGATCCTAAAAGTCCTAGGGAGAGTTTATGCCTTTCAGAGGTTGATTTGAAATCAAACAGAAAAGCTTTCCCAAGGCAAATAGCATGAAGGTGCTGTGCCTGGTAGTGCCATCCAGCTGGGGCTTGTGCCTGATTGGGGCTGAGTCCAGGGCTTTGAACCTGGGCATGGGTGCTTCAAAAGACTGGGGGTCACTGGGTCACTCTCTGAGCAGTTTGGAGCCTGCTCCTTGTTATCTGGGGGATGGCACTGAGGGCCTGTAGCCAGAAGGCAATGTGACAGTGCATAGAGATGTGGAGGGTCAAGTAGGGAGCCCATGTTTCTTCCCAAAAGGGTTAAAACCCTCCAAAACCAGCAGTTCCTATATATGTGAAATGTCAATCTTCTATTCATCTCAGTCTTCCATCCTGGATGCTGCACACAGGAGTCAACAGCAAACAACTCTACTTGTAGCATCAAGCTTCATGAGAAGAAATAAAAATACATTAAAGAGGGCCAAATTACAGGTAGCTGACTCCCCAGGAGCCGAATCTTATGCTAATGTCGAACACCCTATTTTTTGCATCCTTTGGAGGTGCTTTCAGAGCCTGGTGTCCTGCTGCCTGCAGCTTATGCTGCTCTGTCCTTGTTTTCTCCTTTGTGTTCCCACCTCCTATGAAGCTCTCAAGTAGAGGTCTCCCATCTCTACACTAAGCTGGATTGTTGCACAGCCAGTACACTCCTCTGTCGTCACATCAGCACTTTTAGAAGTTTAAGACAAGCAAACTAAAATGTAGTTGTTTTGTACCTCAGCCCCATGTAAAGAGCCTCTTCAGAGTTCAGAGGTGGATGATTCTGAGCTTGTGACTGGCCCATGATGTGGCTATTGTCACTGAGAGGAGCCTGTGAGGGATGTAGGCGATGCACTGGTTTAGATTTTTGGTTCCAGCTCCAGCCTTCTATGTGTGCTCTGCAACAGGAAATCCCTGCTATTAGCATCTAATGCTGTCTTTATAGCGATCAAGAAGAGCTGGCATAATTTAGCCTACTGGGGGCATGAATTGTATGGCATCCATTGCAAGGCTGGACTCAGGGTGTTAATTATTGAAAGTTTTTTAGTTGCCCATGTCAAGTTTGAGATGCAAGCTTCCATCTGTGGAGCTGCCTGTTGGTGCCTTCAGGCTTTGTAGCAAGTCACCTGCTGTGGGCTCTGGGCACCTCTAAGCAATCTGCCGATGTCACTGAGCTGTCCTAGCCATCCCCTGACACAGCGAAGGATGCAACGAAGCGTTTCATGGTTCAATGATGTGTTACTTCCTGTGCCACAAAACCAATTGCACACCTGGGAGTATTGATCATCCATTGACCCTAATCATCCATATTGTGATGTAGGGAAATGCCGGTGAGTCTTAAGTTCTTCTCATTTTCTGTCCTAGGTGACTTCCTTCCTCCACCACCACCTCCTGTGGATGACCTTGGAAACATCACGTCACCACAAGGTGCCTTTCCTCCCCCACCCCCTCTGGATGATGTTGCTTTCAACGTGCAGGTAAGTTATTGTTTGTGCAGAACTGATCAAAAAAATGTGGAAATGAATGAGTGATAATAAAATGAGGTGGCAAAATGAAATCATGTGTCAGGAACAACCAAGGAGGCTTAGGCAAGCTGTGTTTTCCAAGTAGGGGATATTTCCATTCAAAACTTGCTGACCTATTAAAGGATTTTTCCCATCCGGCTTGAATTAGAAAACTAATTGCTTTATGTCCTTGTGATGGAGGATGGGAGTGAAACCTTCCCAGAATGAATTGTTTTCTGGAAGGGCCAACTCCTTCCATGGACTGTGGAGAGACTTTAGGGCAGTAATCTGATCCCAAAAGTGCTTTGTTTAGATGCCTAAAATTAAGTGAAGCAAATAAGCCCTGGCCCAGGCTCCAGGGACCCTTTTAATCCTTTTTTTCCTGTGTTAGATCCTCTAGATTTGCCATCTGGATGAAAGTGCAGCTTCTAAGATACATCAGGTGATGATGGCATGTCCTATGTAGATAGGGGCGTAGCTCAGACACCTTAGAAAGGTATGAACACCTCTGTGCAGGCATTGCTGGCTTGTCTGGAGTGCCAGATACTGTTGTGTTAGCTCAGGCATATTCAGGAGAGATGTATTCAGACTGCAGGGACAGTCTGTTAAGGTGATCAAGGAGTGAGGAAGCTGATCTTGCCAGTGGAGTCTAAAAGAGTTTGGCTTGTTAGCTGAGCAAAAGAAAAGCTGAGGAGGGGGTGTCGTTGCAGATTTGAAATCCATTTGGGGAACATACACAAGACAAGAACAACTATTTCAGCTCTGAGCAAGTGATGGTGCAGGAACAGGAGAAACTGAATTTGCCGGTAGTATCTTCATGCTGGTGTTTAGAAAATTTCAAAACACCAAGGCTGCAAAGGTCTGGAGGAGCCTTCTCAGAGGAGCAGTGAGAGCAAAGCAAGCCTGATCTGGGTTTGAGGCTGATGAGAGTTTTATAACCACATATCCACAGCAATGGGCTGCCTGGAGGGTTTTGGCAGTCCTGTGTCCCTCAGTGGGTTTGAACCTGAGAATAGGCCAGTGGGCAGGCATGAAACAGAATTCAAGAGACCTGATTTAGTTCCTGACCCCTCCACAGACTCTAGAGTCAATTCATCTATTTGTGCCTCTGTAAAAAGAAAATATTTCCCTCCCTTGTGGGCTTTTTGTGATCTCTTGTCTATGGCGAGTTGTTCAGCTGCTGTCACAAAGTCTCAGTGTGTTCTTGCAATAGGTTCAGTTTATAAGCAGCCTTTAAGAGGGAAGGGGTTAATGAGGACTGCATTTTGTCTTGCCAGGAAAGGCTTCAGCCATCAGGGCCATTAGCCAAGTGCAAAGCATGGCTTTTCCCAGCCTTGGGGGAATGAAGTAATTCCCCAGCAAGTGTTGTTCTGTCTCTTATCTATCTGGAGAAGAGCAGACCCTGTGGGAGAAGGGAAGCTTCCAATCTGCCCTGGGAAGTGCGGAAGCAGCAGGCTCCTGGCAAGGTCAAGGTGCTCCCTGGCTGCCTGGGCAGGAGCCTGAGCAGTAGAAAGGGGTCGAGGAGCCTCACATGCTTCTCCAGGGTCACACATTCCCCCTGGCTGGATTGACCAAGGGGGTGGCTTCAACATGTTTATTGGAAGGGGCTCCTGTGTCCTTGTGCCTCCCTCCTCTGATGGGTCCAAAGATGTGCCTGAGCTGCTTGGGGCTGTCACTGGGACATCCCGATGGGATGGCTGTTTCCCACAGAGCTCATGATATTGTTGTCACACCCTTTCTCTCTGGCTTTGAAAAGCTGAGGCTGGAACCATGTTCACAGCATTGGGTTTTGGCAGGAGCTTGGTTAGAGTGAGTTTCCTTCACGTGACATCCTGTTTGGAGGAAGGTGAGCCTATCAGTCATACCCCAGCACTCCTGCCTGTAGCTGCCTCCACACGTACTCTGCACAACAAAATGGGTCCCTGCCTTTAATCCTTGATTTCTTGTCATCTTTTTCTCTTTTTCTTACTTATCCCTTCTATCTTCTGAAGGAGATCAGGAGCAGACAAAAGCCCGGCCAAGTCAGGAGCTGTCAGGATCTTGTGTTGCAAGATCAGCTCCTTATATTGCAGGACCAGCATAAGCCTTGCAGAAGCAAGTCCTAAGAGATGAGGGAAAAGGGCAGGTGGTGATGGAGAAAGCTGCTCCATGCCTTTGTGCATTGAACACAATCTTTTTCATGACTCTAGACAGAGCTTCCTGTGTTGAAGGAGCAGAACAAATGGTGGTTGTGTTCCTTCTGCTGTGAATCCTTTCTCAGCCCTCAAGACATAGTTGCCTGAAGGCAGAGATCTCATAAGCATGTGTTGAGTTGGGCTCCAGCAAACAAAAGCCATGCCTGAATCTGCTCTCCTGTACCCAGCCACTTTATTTCCATGCCTCAGTTTCCCAAATGCTAGATGTAAGTGCTGGAGCAGATGATCTCGTTCCTGAGCACGACCAGATCTGAGATTGCTCCCTAGGGCAGTTCAGCCCCTGCAGACCCACCATGAGCCTTCCAAATATACTCCAGAACTGGAAATTTATCTGCTCCAGCAAGTCAGCCCCTTTACAACAGAAATTTCTCTCTGGCTGGCAGAGTGCTGATGACAGCTTATGAAATATGTGTGCCATGGCTCTAGGTAAAGCTTTTTATACTAGGTGTTAAGTTGATGAGGGTAGCAGAATATATATGTTAAGTTTATTATCATTTTGTGTTACTGTTACCAGACAGCTAAAAGCTGCAGAGATTATTATGGTGTAAGTTGTAGCTTAAGAGCAGCAGTTAAAATAATAATGCCCAGTTTTCATAGGCCTGTTTATCTCTGGATCTCTATTTGGACAGTGAAACTGGCCACTTAGGATCAGATCCAAAAAGGTACTTTAGTATCTGACTTCTCTTGAGGTGCTTGTACTGTGATGGAGATCAGAGGAGGACTGGGACATTAAATACCTTTGCAATAGGTCTGGCGTTTTCTTGCAATATCTGTTTTTCCATCTTGGATCAGTCATATTTGCATTCACAGCGGAGCCGGGGAGGAAAAGGGAAGGAAATTGAAACTCTTTTCTTATTAACTGTAATGCTTAAAAAAAAAAAAACAAATCTGAAAATGAAATGTTTATTTTAAAAAAACACAGTGTTTTGGGGCTGGGGCAGAGTTGTGTGGAGAAGTTCCCCTTCAGCCAAAGTCAGCCGGTGAAGCCAGGGCTCATTCCCAGAATGGTGGTGAGGGTGCGGCGGTGGCGTGTTTGACAAATAAGGACATGAGCAAAGAGCCTTTTGCCACGTTGGCTTGGGCTCAGTTTAGAAGAGGAGGGAAAAAAAAAAAAGAGAAAGAAAAATCCTGGACGGGAAGAAAAATGAAATCACTGTTTGTCAAAGGGAAATAGATAGATCTGGGACAGAGGCAGGCAGGCAGATTTTTTTTTTCTTCCTGCCTTCTAGTTTCAAAATGGGCATTTTGCCCAGGCCAGGGAAAGCAAAAGGCATAAACTCTGGTAAGTAACCTCTGGAATGCCCTACTTGCTTCCAGACAGGGACCCTCACCCATGACATTGGCAATTCCTTGCTTCCTTGATGGGTTCTTCAGGGATGAGGACTGTGCAGAGTGGTGTGAGAAGCTGATCCCTTCCCCGTGTCCCCTCTCAAGGAGGGCTGTCTCAGGAGCTGGTGCTACAAGGACATCTCAAAATGCCTTGTCACAGGAGCTTCATATCCTCACTGCCTCTGAAATGACCAGTTCTCTTTAAAAGAGGGGTTCAGACCCTAGCATTTCACACTGGGGTAGGACTTGGGTGGCTCAGAGCAGATGTGACCCTCAGCTGTGAATCTGCCAAAGGACACTCTGGAAAAACAGGTATTTACAAATCACCACTAATTACCTGCAGGTGCTGCATCTGCAATATGGGTCTGTTTTCATTTAAGACCCTAAATGCTACCTCAACATGGAAAGGAAAGGGATTGTATTCAGCTGGGAGATCACCTCTTTCCCAACAGCCCTTAACTTTTATCAGTGTGGGTTTTTTTTTTATTGACAGGCCACAAAAACACTTTACAACAGAAGTACCAGTCTTTCCCTGATAAGGAAGCTGAAGCTTTGCCTAGGTCA
This sequence comes from Urocolius indicus, assembly GCA_013401255.1. Taxonomy (NCBI): domain Eukaryota; kingdom Metazoa; phylum Chordata; class Aves; order Coliiformes; family Coliidae; genus Urocolius; species Urocolius indicus. The sequence goes on along the minus strand of WBNH01000456.1, from coordinate 577,543 downwards.
CCAGGGTGACCAGAGGCCAGCTAAAAATAGGACCTGGATCTCCTGTGTCCCAGAGCAATTCTGTCTGCTACGTCACACTGCCTCATTCCTGTAAGAGCTGCAAATTAATGAGTAAACACCACCAGTGCCTGAAAAGAGAAAGGATTGGGGGTATACCAAAGAGAATGTTCAGAAATGGTTTAGGATGAGGTTAAGGTGAAAAAACAATCAGACTTTGAACAGTTGCATAAAGTGCAATGTAAAATAGTGTAATATACCAGTTCTTTCTATAACTGCCTATCCATGGAGAGGCTGCTGTGGACAGGGAACTATTCCCAAGTTCAGACTTACTGTACTCACTGGTTGTATTGTTGTCCTTTTGTGATATGCAGAAAATCAGCCCAACAATTCAAATTCCTATTGCCAAGGAAATTTAGAAGGATAAATGCCAAAGCACAGTCTGAAGACATACGTGCCTTCGCCTGCGAGGCTGTTCAGAGGAGACCTGGCTCGTTCTTACCTAGTGCTTGTGTCTGGGAGAAGGTGGGAACGTGTTGATAGATGTGAGCAGTGAGAGCCTGGTCCTTGTGAGGGAGGTGGTTGTGAGGCGTTTCGCTGCCTGACTCCTTCCCAGCGAGAGGTGCCGGTGAAGGCTCTTCATGGGCTCTGACTCACTGGCTGAGGAAACAGCCAGAATGCAGGATTTTCATCCTATTTTTTTATTTATTTTGGGAACACTTATTGACAAATAGTTGGAGAGGGAAGAGTGTGATTTTTGCCTACAGGGCTGCTACCTTAAATAGCATGTCTCCTGCTCGGCAGTGTGGCAGCTACGCTCTGCTCGGGTGCTGGGTTTGCTTTAAATCGCCTGCCTTTTCACATTTGAGAAGCCAAAAAGGCCAAAGAGAGCAGAACATGTGTTCAGCCTCCCTCTAGTGCTAGATTTTGTTAATCATCAGGATTATTGGCCTGTGTGTAGGTGCTTGCTGGCGAGGAAGATGGGTACGGCAGCACAGCTCTAGCTGCCAGCAGGGCTACTCGGCTCTGAGTGAGCAGCTGTACCTCTCACTGACTCTGTAAATAAAGTTATAGTCTGCGTGTATGGCTTGCCATTCAAACTCCAGATTTTGCAGATTTCTCCTAACCTGATTTATGAAAATCCTTGTGATAAGCAACTGCTTTTTATCTAAATTGAAGCCGTGTCCAACAGTATAAATAAATTACCTGGTAACGTTAACCCTCTTACTCAAACCTTGGCTTCACAGGAATGCTTTTGATCTGTCTCTCCTCTTCTGCTTTCCTCGTGTGTTTGAGAAACAGGAATGTGCTGTGGTCTGAATTGGGCTTGAACAAATAACATGTATGCTCTCTGCACATTTGAATGCTCACTGAGTCTCTACAAGTCAATATGTGTTTGCTCTGTAACAGAGGTTTCTAGGCACTAAAGTGAGAAAAGTAATATGAAGTCTGTATATGTTGATGAATATTTAGATGTGTGATAGATAGAACATATGTTTTTTCTCACGCATATATATATATTCGTGCTACATATATATCAGAAATTCATAACCAGTGGGGATATAGAGCAGACCTCCACATTATTGAAGAACAAGCGTGCATGTTTTATCTTTGCTGCTTTTATATCCCTTTCAGTGGGTAGCATGACCAGCAGATCCAGGATCACGAGAGAAAAGGAACACTGAGCATTTCTTTCAGGCAGCTCTTGATGCAACCCATCTTATACGCATGTTTGTTTTACGATGCCAAACCACATTCTATTTTAAATCTTTAATGAACCTCTGTTCCCATCTATGTAACCTTCCAATCCTTACTCTCTTCAGAATAGAAGAAGATGCTTATTATAAACCACAATTTTTACTGAAAGGGTGAACTGGAAAAGTTTTAATTGTACGCCGTAAGCCTGCCATTCATCTCTCTGCCTGGCTATTAATATCTTGGCAATGTTATAATGCAATACAGCTTTAACAGCTAAACCTCTGGGCAAGGACTACAAAGGAAGCAAGGATCCAAACAGTTAACTGTGCTCTTAATTTTCATCATGCTTATTACTGTGTTATTTAATGTATTTGTTATGTTATTGTTTAATACAGTAACACAGCACTCAGGATGCACCAGGACCTGCACTGGCACACACTGGTGCCTTCTCTGGGAGAAGGATTGTGACTGGGTCTGGGAGACACTGAGAGCCAGAACAGAGCAGCTTTTGATAAGTCTGCCATACAGTAGGTGGTAAGGTGAGGAAGCAGAAGAAAGCAAAAGCCTAATACAGGTCATCTGTATGTAAAGGCATGAGACCATCTAAAAAGTTACGATAGGCAATGGAAAGGTCCCAGATATTGCTGACTGTTGACAAGAGATCATCAAGCTAAAACCACCCCAGGCTAAGACACAGGACAGTGTTTTTGATCCAAACAGCGGGCTGTGGGCCCCTAGTGCTGTGCTCCAGGTTACAAACCTCATGGGTACCTCCTGGCTCATGAGTATACATCTCTCTGGGACATGGCCATGCTGCCGGCACTGGAGTTGGGCTGGAGGTTAATCTGTAACCTGGGTTGTCTGCTTGTGGGTAATAGACATGCTAATGTGGAAAGTAATAGGGGAGGCATGGAGAACATGCAGAAAAGGCAGGCAATTTTATCCTGTCAGAGGTGTAGCATTGACCTCTGACAAGCAAAGCATCATTGTATCCAAGGCAGAATTATTTAAGCAGAGGGAAATAGAGATAGTGAAGACGTGGGAATTCTCCCATCAAAGCAGATGAGGTGAGTGATAGAAGAGAGTGAGATACCATGATCAGAATTGAAGAAATTATTGTTCTCTTTTTTTCTGAGTGCTACTCAAATGGCCTATTGGATTAGCAGGTCCTAGGAAAGATCTCTTGCAAGATCAGTTTCTCCCATGTCAGATCTTGGGTAGCGTGTGTTGCATTAGGGAACTGTAACGCAGTAGTGAGACTAAGACAAATAGACTTTCAATAGCAAGAAGGAATTACAGTAGACAAATTATTATGGCTTTTTCTATGCAGCTGTCTGGAATTGGAAGATGTGATTTCAAAAGTCAAAGTCTTTCCATGCAGCTTGGGCATGGTGGTAGGCTGGAACATGACAGAGCAGACAAAATCAGATTCCTGCTTTGGTTTTGGTGCTTTAAGTATAACGATACCGTGCAGTTCAAAAGTGAACTTTGCTTAAACAAGATGAAAGGAAATACAGCTATACTGATTGGGGAATCTAAACTCAGTTGTCTGTCTAAACTCAATTTTATAGCCCTGGAGTAGTTCAAAGAGTAGGGCAAACTTCCTCATATTTTTGATGCAAAATTTGCCTGGCAGTAATGAGATGTGGATATGGAGAAGTTGTGAGAGCATCCAATTGCCAAGAATGGAAGTGGCTCAAATGCAGGTTCCTGTCTGGTTTTTTAGTTCCCATCACTGGTGAAAAACAGCTTCAGCTGCCATAATGAGTGGTTTTATTACCAGAAAATGTTGCCTCTGTGAAGAGCGTGCAGCACAGTGACTAAGCAAGCTGAAAGACGGTAGAAATACCAACAAGAAATGTTGTTTTAGCCAAAGCTGGAGGGATTTGTTCCAGGACAGAGGTGCAGGCATGATTTTAAGTGTCTCCTGCCATTAAACTCCATCTTTGCAGGACCATTCCCCACAATTGTATTTTTCGGTTTTGATTTGCTGATGAAAATGCATTGATTGATCAATTGATAATTGATTAGCTTTAATACATGAAGAACAAGTAAAGAAGAGTATCTGGAAAACATGTGATGTTTTTAGTGTTGGTTTTAGTGATGTAAGAAGTAAACCAGAAATGTTTGGGAAAGCTGTAGCAACTCCAAGTGTTACTGAAGCCAGCAAGTGACAGGTCTGCCAGAGGTGCTGTACAAATTCCTCTCATTCAACAATCCTGAGCTACAGCTCCATCCCTCTCCATCTCCTCGTTTCCACATCTCTCTCTTGCCACAAAAACAGCCTCATGTCTTGTTACATCCCAGGACCAGCTTTCCTCTTCATCTCTGTTACTCTCTCTTTCCTCCCCCTGCCTCTGGCTCTGCAAATTCCCTTAGTTCTGCCCTGCAGTACCCTTCTGTGTGTTCCCAAAAGATACCACTGCCAAGGTCTGTGCAGATGTTTGGGCATCAGTGCTTCCTGTGAGGGGTGATAGAGCTGCCCTTGGGGAGCTGTGTTCTGTCAGTGCTAAGGCCAGGGTGAGCCTCTTAAAAAACATTTAAGTAGGGAATATACTTTCTATTCAGAAGTAAATCCTGTTTGGCTTCTGTAGCTGTGTTGGCCCCAAGCAGAGATATAGTTGCAAAACATTTTCCTGAGGTCTAATGCGCACTGGGGGCACCACATTTTCTGATGCGTGAATTCTTACTGAAAAACAATTTTCATTTGTTTCTGTGCACATGGGCAGTATCAAAAGTAAACCTTGGAGCTCACCCAGAAAGTACTGCATACTGGGGATCCTCTCTGCAAGATTTTGCAGCAGTCTCTGGGCAGTGCAAGTTATTTGTTGGTCAGCTTTCTGTGTAATTCAGGTCCTGTTTCTTCAGCTGAGGTTCTCACCTAGGAGCTGTATAGAAGGTAAGGAGTCGGAATGAGGAGGTGGTTGTCAAAAGAGAAGGAAAACACACGATCATCCAGCCGAATCAAATACCAGACACACATCTGGCAGCCTTGAAAGGAAGGTTAAAGCAGGCCTAATGGTTTAGAAAATGAGACTGCAAACTTCTTGCAGGCAAAGACCTTTCTCTGTGAATCAGAACTGCAGTGTCTGCCCAGCTGAGAATTGCCCACCCCGTGGACTGCAGCCATCAACTTCTCCAAAAACGTGTGGACTGAGCCAGAGTCCAGATTTTCCTCCTCTTAGCTTTGAGACATATAGTAGATTTTTAACATGACTCATTTCTGCTGAAGCCAAACCCAAGCTGTTGGCTTTCATGTAGCTTTATACATCCATTTTGCTGACGTCTTGCCAAGCTCACTGGGAGATTCTTGAATCCTTGCAAACCTTTTGGCGTACAACCCTTCCTATTACAGCAAAACAAGCAAACACATTCAGAAGTATATGTTTAACTTCTGGACTTGGAGCTTATTTAGGCTGTGAAAATTGACTGACCAATATTAATTTTACTACTTTTTGTTTTGATGGTGGTGATAGTGATGATTTCCTAATAGCTTCACGGCTCACATTCAGGAATGCTTTCTCAGCTTTGGAGAAGCTTGGCTGTGTGCTTAAACTTTGTTAAAGTTGAGAGAACTTAAGAACATGTGTAAAATTAAGCATATGCTTATGTTTTATACAGACTGTTTGCAGGTGACACAGGCAGCTGCATATGGGTTTCCAACATGTGATTAAATTCCAAAAGGAGTTTTTAAAAACAGTTTTAGTCAACCTTAATTTTCTGAAATTGGTAGCTTTAACAAAACCTATCTTTTTTGATTAAAATTGCCTGAGACGTGTCCCTTTTTAAAAGCTCTTCATCTAACTGTCACAATATACAGTCTTGTGTGGGATAGAGTTTGCTCATGTAAATTTAATTTCCAGTTAAAGTGGTACAAACACAACGTGATTTCAATAGCTCTTTATGAATGCAGGAGTGCTGCTGCTTCCTCACCTCTGTGGATGTGGGGGCCAGGCAGAGCTGTTAAATTGTCAGCTGTGCCCTTCTGCATATCGCAGATCATAAAGCTTTGCACGGTCACCAAGGGAAACCAAAGGCATCCAGCTTTGATCCACACACATCAAGAGGTGGAGAAATCTTGAAAGTTTGTTCTAGCATTTAATTATCTACAGTATTACGCAGAAGTGAACATCTCTGTTATTTTTAACTAGAATTTCCCTGGCTTTGGCTTCCCAACTGCTGTGTGGTTTTCTGGTTTGCTAGATTGGACAGTATTATGATATCTGGCATCTTCATTCTGTGAAGCTCTTTAGATATTGCTATCGAACTACTCAGTCTCCTTCATAAGTGAAAATAAGTGAACTCATTATGTGTCTGCTTGTCAGCTGTTTCTGCTTTTCTGGGGCTTCTCTCAAGTTTTTGAAATGCTGCCTTCTAAACTGGAAAGGGCACTTCAGTGCCAGACTCACCACAAGTGTTGAAAGGACTAAAATCACCTTCAGCCCTGTGCTTTCATTGCTTCAGGATGGTGTGGCTCCAGGCAGGAGCTGATGTTTGGTGTGGTTTTCCCCTATGGAATATAAATCCTGAGTCGGGGTGTTGGGTGTGATAGCTTACCCTGCGCGTAGGTGTGTGTAATTCATGTCTTGTCAGATATGTCTTGTGCTGTTGGAGGCATCCTCCTCTTCTCTCTTCACTTCACTAGAAAGGGAAAGAGGAAGATCATGACTTGGCCAGGACATGAAGATGAAGGGAGGCTTTGCTCTTGGGCATTGCCGTGGATTCTCTTATAAATGTGATGTTTGCTTTGTGTGAGTCAGTGGGAAGGTCTTCCTTTATGGCAGCAGGCACTTAATGAGCTATTTGGTTTCCACATTGATTAAACTTTGCAGCTGTATTGGAGTAATTGGTTACTCTTTGGTTATGGTTCCCCTTGGAGGCAGATGATGAAATATCCGATACCTCCTCTCAGTTCTCAGTTTTTCTGCGAGCAGCAGTACTCTGCAGGGAGCATCAGCTCTGCTTGATGGCTAATTAAACATTAATTTGTGACGATATTGGAGCAGATTTTAAGTTGGTGGGGGAGTGGGCAAAGAAAGGTGAAACTTTTAACAGTCACCATAATTATCAATAACGAGTTCAAATGTAATTGCATTAATAATAATAATCAAAAAAGGATATATTCCCTGCTGCTGTAAAGTTAGTTAAAGTCAGTGAAAGTCATGTTGGGTCAAAAGGATTTCATGGCCAGCTGTTCTTGCCCCTTGAAGAAAGAGGTATCACTGTCTTGCAGAAGGCATAAAGAAAAGATGTATATATTCCACTTTATGTTGTACATTCTGCTGATGAACAGGAACATTTCACTAATTCAATTTAATTCCCAAGGACAAGTGATTGTAACTCCACCTGGAGAATATTAAATTGCCTTAATGGAAAAATACACTGGTTTAATTCTCCCCCATCTCTCCCCATCTTCCCTGTTTGGTTTTTCAAATAACTATATATGCCTCCTTAGTTTATTAATACACTTTTCTTCTTGCTGCTGATTTTGCATCTGGTAGCACTTTACACAGGCAAGACTCCCAAAGCTTTTGATCAAGACGTGTTAAGTAAACTATATGGACCTTGGAGTCTGCTGCTCTGGCAGATGTCAGCTTGTGGAATGACTCCTGTCTCTTCATCCGCTGACTGTTCCTTATCAAATCCATCCTCTTGCTTTCATGTGCTTGAGGATCATGGTGCCTCATCTCCAAGTACTAGCTGGCCACCCAGTTGTCTGAATGACATTTACCATTTTGCTGGTTTTCAGTAGCACTACAGTTTTGAAACCCTCATTTAGCCAACCTTGAAATCTCCAGAACTTCTTTCCATGAGCAAAATGCAGTGCTCAGAAACACAAAAAAGCCAGATGCAGGTTTTAATGCCCAAGGTAGAGGTGTTAGTCTGTGATGTGGGAGCATGGGGCTGGATAACGCCGTCCTGGAGCAGAGCAGGCTGGGGGGCTGAGGTTATCAAACAGCAGAATGCCTCTGCTTTGGGGCAGCTCCAGCTTTGGGGCATCTACAAGCGCACAACTAGGCTGCCAGGTGGGTCTTACTGAGTGCTTTGGCCTATTTACTGCATCCTCTTTACTCCCATCACACAACTGCCTTCTGTTATCTTCAAGGGTGGCAACAGGACAGGGAGTGTAGCGAATCTCCCCATGGATTATTGTCCATGTTCTATCATGTCTGCTGTGAACATTGGCTGCTGGTCTTGGACCCAGTGCTTCAGCAGAGCGTGCCTCAGGCCATGGATCCTATTGGCTAAACCTTTGTGTTGCAGCTTGATCTAGGTTTGTTTCTCCTCACTCATCTAGGACCAACTCCTTTTCTGTGGTCTTAAGAAGTCTAGAGAAGTGGAAAGCTTCTCTCCAGTGTTAGGGGCAGGGGCTGTTTGGAAGGGAGCGTAGCCCTTGGCTTTGACCTCACCCTGGTGGCATCCTGCCACCAAGCAGAGCTGATGTGCTGATTTTGGGATTGGGACCCCTTTCAGGACATGCAGAGGACAATGGGTTATTAAACAGTAATGGAAGAAGGGCCACTGTTCGACATGGAGATGGCTCAGATCCAGCTCTCTGATCGTGTGAAATCGGGGAAGTCCTGCAGTGAAATTGCAACTGGAGCTTGGATGGCTTATCTTGTCTTCTGGCATGTTTTATCAGGGCTAGCACAGCTAATTGAGAGAATGAAATGTCCATTAAAGAGCTGGGTTGGCCAGGTGGATTAGCATCTTCATCTGAGCTTGTTGTGATTGTGTCTCTGACTTGCAGCATCTTGCTGCCACCCCTCTACTTGCTTTCCCTTCCTGGAGCTGGTATCCAATTAACCATAAGCAACTTGGATGTTTCCTTGCTATTGTATGTGAGCAGTGCTTGTCACACTAATGTCTAGAGAACTATAAATCTTTATCGACATACAGATTCTTAACTTCATAAGTATTTGCTGTCTTTCATATATGTGTCCCAGGAGATTGAGTGCAATTGTCTGTGATTTCTATTGTCTCGGCTACAAAGAGGGAAGAAGTAGATTTTCAGGTGTTGCTCCAAGCCCTGGCACTAAGGTGATGGTCAGTTATTAGCCCTCAGAGACTGACATGTACTCACCAGCAGAAGTGACTGCTGTCTGGTGTCAGATGGTGGATATAAAGCGCAAGTGGAGGCTTGATATAGATGTCTACTGAGAGCCAAATCAGATCAGCAATGATCAGTAGTGACTGTCTAGAGAAAAATGTGAAAAAGGAAGCACAGAGGATGTATATTTTTAAAGTATCTTGCTGGAGTTTTCTTCCACATGTTTCTCCAGCTGCTTTTGAAGACCCTGTAAACTTGTGGCAACCGCAGCATCTTGTAGCAGAAGTAGCTCTTCAGCTTAGCAGCATGTTGCATGATGGAACACCTACTCCCTTTTAATTTTTTTTAGATTGCCTTCTAGTTTTATACTTTCTTCTTCTGTTATCCACTTTCTCTCTTTTGAGGTGTTTTTTAAAAATATTATTTATTAATTATTATTTATTAATATTATTTTGTTATTTGTCCTTTTTTTAAGCCTCCTACACCACAGTGAGTTTATAAATTGGTTGTGAAGGTTTCACAAGATGTCTCCGAGCAATGCTTAGTAAATAACTTTTCTTTGCCTGCTTATTCTTTTGTCCCAGCTGTGTAGTTCTTTACACCACCTTGTTGCTTTAAGAGTAAGGTCAATTAATCCTCAGGATACCTAGTGTTACTTGCATTTCCCATGAGGACAGAAATTGGATGTGGGACTGTGGCTACCCTGGTCTCATGCTGTAGATTCTGGGATAGACCTGAGCTTGGAGCTCAGGAGCACAGCCCCCTTTGCCCTCCTGATCTCCTAGAGTTTGCTGCCACACATGCTGATGTGAACTTTGCCAAGGGAAGATGTCTGGCACAGTTATAGGCCCTTTTTGGGATGGTATGGTAGACTGGTATTTAGTGGATAATTGCCTCCCACCCCATTTAAGTCCTGTACCATGTTGACCCACCTGCCTTCCTACAAGGAGATCTTCAAAAGTGTCTGAGTCGTAGAAATGTTGCTCAGTTAAATGGCAGCAGCATCTGAGAGACACCAAACAATGCCTTTGAACAGCCTGCTTTAAACTTTTGAAGTGTTTTCCTTTGGTCCTGTTCATATCCAGAAATACAAACCAGGTAAAACTATTCCATGTCTGAAAAAAAGAAAGAGCAGAGGAAAAAATAAATCAAAACCTAACTTCCCTTTGGCTTTTATCCTTGATGTCATCAAAAGTCTAAAAAGGATATTTCAGGCCTGACTTCAGCCTGATGGAACAGCAGGGAAGTTCTTTTCTATTAGGTCCTTCATACAATCACGTCTGGTGAAATCACTGCGGTCACATCTGCTGAAATCTTCCATCATTTCGGATTTGTTTCAAAAGACTCAATCTTTCTGTTTTAAAAGGGCACGGCTGCTTTTCCAGCCCCTCCTTGGTGCCTGGAACGGCGATTAGACATCAATCAAGCGTTCTAGACCCCACTCGCCCTGAGTGCTGCAGTCAGCTCTTGTCTCCATGTGCGTGCTTGGTGGGGCAGCCTCTGGAGACTCCTTAATTTGCATTAGAGAATTTGAAAGAAAACGTTTGCACTTGTCTTTAGGCTCAGGGGAGACTAGACACAGTAACTCATCATCAGAGTGCCTCATTTTCCTGATAGATGCCCTTGCAGATGCATCTTTTTGCCACTGCCATGCTTTTTGGGGCTTTAGATGGCTTTTGTGACCTTGGAAAGAAGATTTAGAGATTCTACAGTGAGAGAAATTGGGTAGAAAAGATCTTGCCTCTGACAGTGGTATTGTTGGAGAAAATGCAAAGAAAGGGGGGAAAAAAGAGAAAAGTTAAACATAAACCTCAGCCTGAAGTGTATCAAGATGGAATCACTTCTTCCTGGTTAACATTTCTCACAGTCTCTTCTTGTGTGGATGCCATGAAAATCAAACATCTTTCCCTCCTTTTCCCTACCTGCACCCAGGTGAAATTAGAAAGAAGAGTCCCATCCTTCTTTCCCTATCTGAAGCTCTGTCTAAGCTCAGTGTCTGAGGCCATGGAGTAGAAAGAGGTGCTAACTCCTTGTTTGGAGAGCTGTTTCATTTGCTCTCCCTACCACCTCCCTGCCTTCCCGAGGATTTATTTTGACAGCCTGCAGAGCATGACAGGCAGCTGCTGGGGGTGCAGCCTGGTGGCAGCAGACAGCAGCCACGAAATTTATCAGCACTGACACCTTATCTGTGCCTCAGTCACAGTCTTTCAGGGCAAAAGTTCTTAGTTACTGTCTACCTGCTTACAACCAGATTTGCTTAAATTCCCCTCTTCCTCGCTCCTCTTGTGACAGGAATCCTTCCTTTCCGTGACTGCCTTTTCTGCAAAGGGCTTTTCCATGCCCAGCTCTTCTACGGTCTTGGAACTCTAAATGCAAACAGTGTTGACCTGTCACAGCTGAAAGAGAGCTCTCCACACAACTCAGGCTCCCAGTAAAACCAATGTACTAGGAGTAGATGTCACTGGGGGCTCCTAGCCCATTTGTTTTGAGCCATTAGCTATGACCTTTCTTAATAACCGGGATGTTCATCTTCATTCTTCCACTTCTGAGTTACAAGGTTATCAGTGACTTGTGATTATCGCAGTGTGTGTAGAGGGAACTGATGCTATGAAGGAGGTTGTGTGTCTAGCTGCAGCTCTGCTGGCTTGGACATGTCCATACATATGTAACAGCATTGCATTTCCCAATAGCAACAGCTTGCATTCCTGGAGCACAGCTCAGAGGATGAGCTGGCCACAATGCTCATGAAATTCAGCTTAACCTGCTTTAGAGAAGACTTGAGTAAAACTAAGGTGGATGGGGAGAAGGTGGATCTTGATGCTGAGATATCACAGTGTGGTGAGCTAAGTGCTGATGCTCTGAAAGTGTTCAGGAATTGGGCTGTTGCCTTCTTTTGGTAGAAATTATGCCCTGGGACTCTGGAGTTCCTTCTCAGCTGCTGTCCGGGGAAGTCAGCAGGTCACTACTGAAAAGCCACCCTCTGTCCTTCAGACCAACCTGACAGCGCACGTCACATCCCTTGTCCCAGGGGCTAATGACTGTCCCAAGCTGCAGTGTTGTGTGGCATAACACACAACATGGAGAGCATGGGCATGGAGAGCAGGGAAAACTGATAATAAAAGTGAGGTGGATGGGTCTGGGTAGGGAGAGGAATTTGGAGCAGGAGTTTAGGAAGGACATCTGGGAGCCAGATTCTTCTCCTTCAGCCCGTTGCAAGGAGCTGGCTTAGACAAATGAGAAGCGTTTTTGTTTCTTTGCTGTAATCTGTAAAATGTGATAAGAGTAGGTGATATAGGCTGTAGGAAAAGGTGGCATCTGGGGAAGTCATTGTGCATTTCATGTCTTCTACCTCAGGGAATATTCTTATAACCTTGTTAGCACAGTGAGGTGAACTTTGAGGCCCCGTGTTGCCCTCTGTGCTGCATGTTCTTTAATGAATGTCCATCTCTTGAGGTGGCATGGGGAGACCTGTGGCACTGACTGATGTTGAGTGATAGGATTAGTGAAATTAAAGCCAGCTTTCATCAGAACAGAGTGGGCTGATGGGTCTCTGGAGTGGATTACCCTCACAGCTGCTCTAAGCTGTACACCAGGAATTCAGGGGCAGACAAGCTGAGCAGTGAAGCTCTCTGCTGTTTTTCTCTCCTTTGCCTTGCGGCAGAGATGGAGCCAGAAGAGATAGGAGTATAGGCATTGCAAAAGTTCACGTGAGTGAATAGTCTCTAGCATGAGTAACTTGTTGGATTGGATTTGCTTAAGTTTGCTTTTTGTTGAACTCATGTTGACTGGGCTAGAGATAACATCCTATCCTTTTTCTCTCTTTAAACCCATTTTTTCCATATTCTGCTGGCTGAAAGGGAGGATGCACAAGTGACATTTCTGCAACAGTGCCATGAATCCGGACAGAAATAGAATTAGCAGTTCTTTCTGGTTTAGGTGTTTGTGAGGTCATGAGCTTAACCATTCTGGATTCCTCAGAGCACAGCCATGGCTGTGCAAACCACTTGGGACTCGGTGCTTGAGTTTTGTTCCAGAGCAATATCACAGAACTTTTATAGCAACATCATGATGAAGAGCATGAGAAGATAAAGAGCTTCACCCCCACTTGCTAAATTTCGTGTTGCGAATTCTGTTTCCACATGCAGCAAATCTCTTGGTTGAATCTGGAGTGCTGTGTTCAAGAAGAATGCAAGATTTGCAGAGATGATGAGAGAGCAAGCAGAAACCTGTCTTTATAGCAATTGCCATTTCTTAAATGTCGTTGCAGTCCAGCCTGGTCCTATAGGCCCATACACACATTGTTAGTGTCATTTGTTAGCATTGTCATACTGCCTTGGGCTCCAGAATTTGTAAACTTGGGCTCTTAATCTATGTTGGTTATGGCTTAATTTAATATGTAAATCTTTTTATAGAGCCCAGAATCAGTAGAGATGTTTCTGTGATATTATATTTTATTTTTCTAGACTTCCTGAGGACATTTAACTTTTACAATAACCTTACAACTTGTTCTGTTGCATTTGCTAGTGTAATTGTTCCAAGGAATGAGAACCTGGGAATAATATGGCCTAGAAATGCTAAGAAGCAGAATTGAAATCAGCTACTCTTCTCATTTGACACCATCTCTCCTCTCCAGAGTCAGGGTACAAACCAGAGTGTGTGGGCTCCAGTTTTATTCTTGAGTCTGCTATGGACTTACCACCTGAAATGTTGGGGTTTTGGGTACTCTTTCCACGCTGGATTTTGACTGCTTAGCTTAAAAACTCTCTGGAGTGGAGTAATCACAGATTTTGTGTCTGAGAAGCCTGTGGCTGCCCTGTAGTTATAGGCAAACAACTGGAGGATAGAGGAAAAACCAAAGAGCCATGAAGTGCACTAATAGTGGAAAGGAAATCGTACTTTTGCAGATTTAAAAATCCAGGTGCCTGAGGGTAGCCAGGAGTAATGGTCTGGGGTAATTCCTGTGAAAAGTATTTCATTTTTTGAACAACAGTTTGAATGGAAAAACTTAGGCTCTATAATAAAAATAGGCAAGAGCAACTGAGTTTGTAAGCAGTGTCTAGCCTGACTCTCAGCCTTTTAAAAGATGTGTTCTCACATAAAGCACATTGGAGCTTCCATTTTCTTGTTAGTCAAGCCAAATTTATTGTAATCCAGTAAGATTTAATAATCATTAGGAACTAATGAATGCCTCAGCACGTATAGGCTTGGCAGATCAGAGCCTGCCCGCTTTATGTAGCCTGTCTCTCTTTGACCAACTTGCCATTTATGTGCCAGATTGATGACGGGGGAGTTCTGTAAAACAGGTAATGATCGAATGCTCCTGAAATGAAATTTAAATAAAAACTATTTGGATCAGCCAGTGAGACAAAGGAAAAGGCAAATTTTTGGCTTGGAAAATCGAAGTAACTTGGTGAGAGTGAAGACAAACAGAACTGGATTGTCTGTGGGGAGGTGCTGGTATCGTCTGGACAGGCCTTACAGTTGAAATTAGGTGAGTTGTTAGGTAATTCTTTGGTATTTTTATTATTGTAGTAGTCAAGCTGCAAATGAGCTCTTCTGCACTGAGCTCTGTAGTTGCACGTACATGGAGAGACTCTGTCTGGGGGATTTGCAGATAAGTCAGACGTGGAAGGACAGAAGAAAAATATTGACTATGACTCAGGTTGAGAAAAGACTTTCAGTATGTAATATTTCACTTGAGTCAAGAACTTTGGTTTCTGTGCATGCCCTAAATGTGGACTGGCTCACTGGGGCTAGCTCCTGGCACCTACATCACACTTGATAAGTATCCTTAGCTGGTTTTCTTGAACTTCTCATTCCTGATGGAGCTACTTAATTTCCAAAGCACTGAAAACATTGAGGAAGGAGATGATTCCTCGCTTCTGCTTGCCTTTGTGTGCTGCTGGAAGGGATCACAGTTGGGTTGGGCTGTGCAGCACAGAAGTCCTTCCCAGAGGTTTTGCACTAGATGGATTTTTCAAAAACAAAGCATGTGTGAATGAGTCCTCTTTTAAAATGGTTTTTCTAGCAGGGATTGCAGTGTAGCCCTTGAACAGTGGCTTGGGGTTCACATGCTCTCCTGCAGTGCCAAGACCTGAGTTTTACTTCGATAGATGGGTGGTGGTGGTGAAAATTAGTCTCTTCCCTTCCAGCTTGGGTACAAGTGGGGCTGAGCTGTTTTGAAAGCAGAGTAAGCAGGATGTATTGAAACAGAAAGGGTCCTGGCTCTAGGCTGGTATTTGCTCTGGGCATGGGGTTTTGCATGTAATAGCCCTTTTCACAAGGACCTTATTTATGTTATTATGTGACTGCTTATTGCAAATCATGCCCTTCACCTTGAATCTGCTACAAATGAATTGAACTTTTACACACCTCCTTGAAGAAGCTCACTTTTTGGATGGAAATTGTGAAGTGTTGAATCAGGCAGGTACAGCTACCACAAATTGATTTAAAAGAACAATAAGTTCAGGTGGCTGTTTGCTAGCTGCCATGGCTTGTGGCTCTGCTCTGTTTGTGTTTTGCCTAGAACAAGGATGTGACAGAAGAGATGCTCTCAGGATCCAGGTGCCCCAAGCCTGTCCTCAGCTCTGTCTGCCCAGAGAGCCATTCTTCTAAACACATCTTCTCCATCTGCAGGAGCGAGGATTGTCCTGCCTCTTCAACTCAGCAGCAGCTTGCACACCGAGTTGCATAATCCTCCAAGTCATTTTAACACAATGGGACCATTGTGGGGAAAAACATGAAGGAAAGTCCCAAAGCAGCCTAAATCCTTGTGAGATGGAGGCTTGCTGCTGTTTCTGGGAGAGAGCTATAGCATTTCACCATGTTTGTCCTTGCAACCCGAGAGTTATTGCTGGGCATGGTGGCAGCTCTGTGACAGTAAAAAACCTGTGTGTCAGGCAAGTGGTTTGAATAACTGGAACTCTTCTTTTTTCTTTAAGGTGAATCCTGGTGGCAAGACGCTTGAGGAGAGACGGTCCAGTTTAGATGCAGAAATCGACTCTCTGACCAGCATCCTGGCTGACCTAGAGAGCAGCTCTCCCTACAAACCTCGGACTCAACAGGTTAGTGGCACATTGAGTAAACAGAGAGCGGGAACGTGGCGAGCATCGACTGCTGGAGTCAATTTGCTAACCCCTTGGTATTTGTTGCGAGCAGTCATGCCAACTCCTCCTGATAGCATCCAGATGTGACTGTCAATGAGGAGGAGGGCACAGCTTCTCTGAAGGAGGCACCGGCTCAAATGCTGCCATACCTCTGAGCGAAGGGCCTCTGATCCCGATTGTTAGATTGCCATGGAGATTGTTAGAAAAATAATTGCATAAAGTGGCATTTCATTTGCCTCGACTTTCCACCAACAATAGCTTGTGAATTAAAGCTTGCTCAGTTCACAAGTAACTTTTATGCTTTTATTTTCTTGTTTTTTTCTGTTTAGTTAACTTTTGTCTGTCAGGCTGCCAAAAGGATCCAGATATCCTCATCTCAAGTTGTTTTTTCTTTCATTTTTGTTGTCTAATCAGTGGTGATGAAGTGGCTTGGATTGTAGCTCAGCTGTCAGGGTGGCTGTAGCCCAGCAAGGCAGACTGGAATTCGCACTTACTCTGCTGTGTCTAGACAAGGACTGCAGGGGTGACAGCAGCTCAGCTAATTTTTGTCACCCGTCTAGGTAGTGCTTGAGTGGAGCTATTTAAGTTCTGGTGAGATGTCATCTATTTATCAGAGGAAGCGGTGACACTCCAGTGGCACTTTAGTAAAAGGCAGTTCTTGAGATCTCATAAAATCATTCCAGATGTGTTTGTGCCCAATTGTGCCCTGCCTTTCCTTTTCTTCCTAGTCTCTTGACTGATCTAATTTCTTATGTGTATGGGTCTGTAAGCATATATATATATATATATATATATGCCGTGTTTGTCTTACAAGTGTCAGCCCTGAAAAAGCTTGAAGAGTCGAAAGTATCAAAGGCATAGCTGAGTGATGTGGTACACACTTGTTGTCCATACAGGCCTTCCCTTTGGTTTGTGACTTTTTTTGTTCTTTTCATTGTTACACGTCTTTTAAGTAATTGAGACCTAATACCTTTGGAGCAGAACAACAGTGCTGATCAGAGTTTGTTTAGATTTGCCCTCGTTTCAGCATTTGAACTTGGCAAATGCAGACTTAAGTCAGATCTGTGTGCTTTTGGAAGCATCTGTTTGCACACAGCAGTTCTGGCACGGGGGGCTGTGTGGTTTCTGTCCCTTCTGCAGAGACCTCCTGATAAACTCTTCTTTCATTCTAGCAGCATGTACACAATTATTCTGTAAACCTACTGACTTGCCCTTGAAAAATGGTCTGATTTGGGTCAGCCAGTCAAACAGAGCAACAATGTAAACCAGATACAATGCAGTCATTTTTTTCCAGTGGGTTTTTGTTGTTGCAATAAATGAGACAAGTTTTAACAGTGATAGTGCTGAGGCACTGTGTCAAATAACTCATGTTCGTTTTGTTTGCGTGGGTGAAACACATACAAATGCAGTTACTGGGAGATGCTTTATAATGTCAAAATACTGGGAGAGATGTGTGCTCACCATTTTCCTTGGCAATGCCCATGGTCAGCTCCAGCATCTTTGCAGAGGCATGTAACTTCTTTAACCACTTTGCTGAGCATCTGCAGTTTGACAGCACTGCTGACTGCCTCCTGACACTACTCCCTTTGGGATCTGGTGTTCTGTGAATAGGTTGGTTTTCACTTCTATTTTGTACCTATAACATTTTAAAGAAAAATAAATCACAGCATTCATATGCATAGTTCCACAGGTGTATTTGATTTTCTGGAGGAAGGTGTTAGCCCAAGTTTTGACTTGATCTGACTTTGTCAGCCTCCACAATGACGTGTGTGGCTCAGTACACATGCTTGTTTCCATGGCTTTTTGCCCACACTTCAGGTGAGGGCTCTGAAAACTTGTCCGCTGTACCCAGGAATGACAGGATGCAACTGCTCCCTGATGTGTAACAATCACTATATGCAATCCAATGGGTTGAAGCAGATTAATTTCATCTCTGAGACCAAACTCCAACTTTCTTTGTTCATTTTATAAGACTTTTCAGGATTAATTGGTTAATGTAATGATATCCTGTGAGAAGCACAGCTCCAGCAACTTCTAACTATAGCTGTTAAGAAAATGAAAATGCCAGAGTTTAATGTATCATCTGCTGTAATTAAAGAGTACTCAAACGAGTCCTTGAAAGGTGGAACTAGAATGTAAAGCTTTGATATTTTCCTTTGTTTGATCTGTACTAAGTATTAAAACTGGTGAGTCATTTGATGGTCTTATAGTAGGGTAATAGATTAGGCTGCAAATTGTGAGGTACTTACTCAGAACATCAGCACGTTTATTGGATTAACCTCAGCTGACCTTCCCAAATTTATCAGGGTAATGGCTGCAGATAGGGAAACAGAGTTACGACTTGTTTTCAGGGAAGATGTTTCCAGTTGTGCTTATGAGGTTAAAGCATTAGCATAATTTTATGGGTATGCCTTGCCCTTAGGGATGCTCCTGTTCTGGAATAAGGAAAAAGTTATTGTTAGGTTTCCTTTTTATATTACCTTCAAGATAGTTTTAAAGCAACATAAACTAAACTGTAACATAGTCCTCTCTCACTGGAGTAGGAATGATAGCATGGTAATGATAAGAGGTTTATTTAACACACCCTACCCATTGGCACCAATTCACTCTGAGCTCTTTCAATCCAGGGTATGAGTTCAGGATTGCAATGAGATGTGCTGTCCACAGAAATGCCTCTGAAGCACAGGGATTTGTACCCTCTGCAGTAAGTTTGGAAAATCCATAATGCTTCTCAGAATGGGTGGGCCATTGTCAGTGCCAGACAGTTCTCCTTGGCCAGCAGACCTGCTGTTGAGGACGTGGATCTCTGCATTGCTTACCTGGGCATCACTTGTAACATTTTTCATGTGCCAGCCAGGTAACAGGGACATTGCCATGAGTGAAAAATGGCCACCATTAATAGAGTATAGGGAGAGTTTTGACAACTTTGGTCAGCAGCACCCTCCTTGTACTCAGTGGTCCTGTCTAATTCAAGGCAGCTGAGACAGAAGGTGAAGGTAGAGAAGTCACCCAGGTCCTGATGGCTGCTTCCCAGGCCTTGGGCAGAGGTGGTCAGATGTTGCTGACCTGCAGAGCTGTGTTGTTCTCTCTGCAGTGATGAGTTTGAAAAGTATCTCCTCAACATAGATCCTTTATGGATTGGAAAAGATCTTTCCTTCCTGTAGCAGTAGGTTTGGTGAGGGGAGGCCCCTCTGCAAGTCTGGTACCCCAAGGTCAGTGTCAACCCCAATGCTGTGGTAAGCTTCAAAGTGAAAGATTCTCTCAGACTTGGTCCTGGTTGGTTCTTGTCTCTGTTTTGATGCACTTGTTGCGAGAGTCCCCTGCAGAAGACATTTTCTGGGCATTGCTAGTTTGCTTCATATTGGCCACCAGCAACATGGGGGTGAGAGGCAGCTTTCAATCACCATCACCTCAGTCCTGGGCTGAGCCAGTGAACTCGCAACTCAAAGTCTCTCTGACTAAGTCACAGAAATAGTCAAAAGTGATTAAAATGACAGGATTTTTTTTTCTTTCAAAATTGCAGATATCAAAAAGAGCAGAAAATTACACAACTAAATGATCATCTTTAGCTGCAACACAGCAGTGTCTAAGGATGCCTTCTGTCACATGAGGTAGTGTAGGAGAGACTGTATTTCAAGAATTCATCTGGAACTGGAGTTTTAAAAAGGGCCAAACATCACCTGAGCTTGAGAAGCTTCTGTATGACCTTCATCAGCACTCTGGTGAAGAGCCTTCTGGTCAGTGAATGTAGATGGGGGAGGAGACCACCACGATCTCAAAATTACATGCAATGGCATGTTAGTATTTGAGCTTGCCTTAGATACTGTTTAAAGAACTGAAGATGCATGATGAAAAAATCTGATTGATATTTCCTCCTGCTTGGTAAAGTTTAGAAATACTAGTGTGATGAGTAAAGTACAGAGCTCCTCTTGTGTAGCTACAGCGTGTTTTCTGTTTACCTATCACACCTTCTAAATTGGAGTAACCCATTGGAAAGCTCAGATGCCGAGAACCCACTATCTTTTCATTAGTAAAAGGAGAGTATATAGACAAGGCGTTTAGGTGCAAAACTTCTGTGGATGGGAGCAGGGGCTATTCCTAAATTATGTGGACCCTGACTAGAGGGCCTGGTGAATGTTGTGGTCATCTGGCTGCTCTGTTCAACCTGTTCTTCTTAAATCTTTGCATAAAGATGAATGCAGGAAGGCCTTAAGCAAAAAAAACCAAAAAAACAAAAAAACAACCCAAACACCAAACATGCCAAATTTCAGCCCATAAAATAAATGTTGCGTGTTTTAAAAACAAGAAAACTTTGTGACTCTGGAGAGAGGGCTTCCAGCAGAGGCTGTGAAAATGAAATACTGGAAATAGCAACATATAAAAGCTCAGGATTTTTTGTCCCTGCTGTGAATTACATACTGAATGCTGATTTCTTTGTCTGGAGTTCGATACTATGTTCTGAAACTCTTAAATTTTGTCTTGAATTTCCAACATATTGTCTGTTTGGCAAAACAGGACTTTGTAGGAGGTTGCACCAGGTAGTAAGACATACCTGGTCCAAAGGTAATGAACCTTTTTTTTAACAGCAAATACTGAGTGGCCAAAATTTGTGAAGTATTTAAATCATGTAAAACCCATGCTTTGATGATCAAGATCAAATCCACTTGTGTCTACTGCTCTCAGAGGCTGCTTGATCCAGAGGGGACTGTGCTGGCACACAGTGCTGACCTGTTTTATTGCCAGCTACCACCACTGCACTAAATGACCTTCAACATATCACTTTTTTCTGTTGTATCCAGTGACAGGATGATGAGGGGTAATGGAAAAAAGCTGGAACACAAAAACTTCCACTTAAACATAAGGAAAAACAATTTTACTGTTGAGATGAGGGAGCCCTGGCACAGGCTGCCCGGGGACACTGTGGAGGCTCCTTCTCTGGAGGTTTCCAAACCCACCTGGACATGTTCCTGTGTGACCTGATCTAGGTGGACGTGCTTTGGCAGGGGGGGTTGGACTAGATGATCTCCAAAAGTCCCTTCCAAACCCTACCATTCTGTGTTTCTGTTTCCTCTTAAAATCTTTTCTGGCCTTGTAATTTAGCAACCTCTTCATTGTGATTTGCCTCATTGCCCATGTGTATGGCATGTACAAAATGGAAACCTTGGTCTTTGTTGAAGGCCTATAGGTGATGTGGTTGCACAAATAGTCAAAAAGAGAAAGAAATCTTTTTTTATGTCTAACAGATGGGGAAAAAGAAGGCAGAGTTAGGTGAAGTATCTAATGATTCATGCCTGTGTCCCTGCCTCTGTATCATTGCCCCCAGTACTAAACATCTGCCACTATCCAACTGTCAGCCTGAGCGAGTAATATTTTGAAGGAAAAGAAGCTCATTCTCAATGTGAGCTGCAGAACAATGAAAAAGTAAAGAAAATTAAATTAAAAAATCAGTGATACATTTTCATTAAGTTCCAAACATACTGGGAAATAATGTCTTCTAATGATTGGAATTTAAAAAGGATTTAAATGTTTGACAGCGTTGGTTGTTATTCCATCACTTCTTTTGACAACCACTTGGAGATTACAAAGACAGTGAAAAGATAGGGGATGTATTTTCTTGCAGAGTGATGGGACAGGATTGAATGATTTCAGCTGTAGGGTGGTAAACCATGAGAAAAGAGATAATGTTGAGCACTGAAGACTCCCAGGACCACTCTTCTATGTCCATTTCTAATTTTGGTGCCTCACTTATTGCTGCATGAGGAATGCACAGCTAAGAGTTTATGTGTTTTATCTTTGTTTACATGGACCTGTACCTCCAGCCATGAATAAAGCCTCCTACTCAGCAAAACACAGTCTATTTCCCCAACATTGAAAAAGGGCCTTATGATTGCCCTTAGTTTGGGCTGTGGATCAGCATTTGGGCTCTGTGAAAAACAGCTTGCTGAATCTGTATTCAAAACCCTCTGGGCAAATTTGCTTGTCCAGGCTCAGAGTCTGGTTTCCTTGTTCCTGTTATTTGTCTGAGCCTGCTGCCTTAGGTTGGTATGCACCAAAGGGTTTTCACAAGCACAGTCTCTGGAGTATTTACTAGCATCTCAGTTGTTGTCAGGAGTGGTTTTCTTTCTTTTAAGAAAGAAAATTTAGGAGTACAAGCAGATTAAGATTAGTTTGACAGGTTCAGAATTAATTTCTCCCTCCTGTAGTGGTTATGTGACAGAGATTTTGCGGTTCCTCAGTACTGAACTTGGTGGGATTCAGCTGTTCTTGGTGTTGAGAATGGTGCTGAGTCGTCTTCAATACAATTTGGGCTGAAATCAGTGATTTAGCTTCGGTCTTCAGCTAGGATGTTATAAAACAGTGATATGATGTTAAAAGTGATATATATGATATTAAATAAAAGCGCCCAGACCTCTTTGTGCTGATCTAGCCACATCTAATCTGTGGGCATCTGCCCAGCTTTGCCAAACAGGCTTCTGAGTCCAGCAGCACAGCTGGTAGCCAGACAGTGCTTTCCCAGTATCAAGGGGCTCTCTGTATTTGGTCAGTTTTGTGGGCTTTTTAATCTCTCTGGTTGTGAGACAGAGAGGCTTACTGGTAATAAGTCCATCTGCTGAAATTGGGAAGCATTCCCCATCCATCCACCATCTTTCAGTAGAACCATCCAGCAGCTCCAGAGCTACATGCACTCCTCAACACTATTCATGAAGACTGGGAGTTGCCACACAACTGACTTGAATAGCTCGAGTGGGCAAGAGGTCTGACAGTGTCTCATAGAGGTGTGTACAAGCTGATGCTGAACTGCTGAGCTCTAATGCCTGTGCCAGCACTGGGGGCCTCATGCAGACTCACCTCAGGGCTACTGGTGAGGGCTTTTCTCAATGGGCTGTACCACTTTTGCTGTACTCACAGACATCGGGAATTGCACAGGCTGTTTTAAAGATAGGATTACCTCTGAGAGCTGTATTCCTGCTTGTGACTGCATCACGTTGGCTTTGTACTGTCTGGAAAATCTGGGTGGATTACTTAAGTAGAAGAGGAAATGTCCCATCTGGAGTAATTTCAATGGGTTCCTCTCAACACTTGAGAAGCAAACCTTCTGCGTTCAGGAAACTCTTCTTTCCATGGTTCCCCTCTCCAAAGGCAGAGTGACATTCCCACCCTGTGTGTGTGGTGTTTGGTCTCAAGGTTGAAGCTTTCTAGGAGCTCAGCAGCAGGCATGCTGGCTGCGAGCAGTGCCTGTCTGTCACGCCATCCCCGAGATGCCTGCGGGCAGAGGAGCGTGCACAGAGCAGAGGTATTCAGCCACATACATGTGAGTTGGGAGGCATAGCCAACAGATGATTTCATGTGTGTTTGGTCTTTCTCTACAAGAAGGGGAAACATTCCTGTGCTCATCAGCTCCAGCCAGTGTGTGTGGCAAACTGACGCTGCTCTGATTAGCAGATGCTTGAATGAAGTGCATCTGCTGGCATGTATTAAACCTTAATCCTTTTGATAAGAGCATGTCCATGAAGATTTTTAAAGAAAGTTTTCTGAGATCCCAGATTATCAGCTTGTCAAAGATGAACAGGATAAGAGTGACCTTTGCAGGGTATTATTTCTTTCTCTTGTACTATCATCAGAGTAAAAATAAAGCAGCACTGCTGCTTCTTTTATATATGTATATAAATATAAAATCAAGTTCACAGACATCTTGGTAAGGTTTGCTTTTCCCCTTTCTCCTTTCTCTTTTTTTTTTCCTTCCATTTGGATTTTCTGCTTGGCTACAGCTTTAGATGACAACTGGTATTGGATATATTGGACTTTAAATCTGTGCAGGCATTTCAAATTCATATGTGGATAAAGATAAACATTTGCTTTGGGAACAGTGATAAAGAGCAAATAGTACCTCATAATTTTGTCTTTTTTTCATTCTGCATTTGTGATTATATTTTTGTGAGTGGTTGAGACCAGGGCTATTATTCTTTCAAGCTGTTCAAGGCCTTCTACTTATTGTTATATTTTGTTTTCTCTCTTTTTCCCCACAACGGGACCACACTGCTTTATACGATAATGTCAGGAAGCCTGTCATCGTTTCCTCATCCTCAGTTTTTGGCACTCACCATGGTTTGGCACTCATCTCAAAGGGACCCAGTGCGCTTCACAAGCTGTCCGTGTGTCCAGTGAGCGAAGAGCAGCTGCCTCTAGGGCAGAGACCTGCATTTCATTGGCAAGAAGACTGCTTGCATCCTTGCATGGATCGATGCATCTGAGTGCTTCAGTGACATTAGATCTACCAGCATGACAGCAGCCCCATGAAATATAGAAGTGTGCTTGCTAGTTCATAGTTGAGGGAGGAATCAAGGCACAGGGAGATTACTTTGTTTGTCCATGGGTCATGAGAAGAGCTGAGGCCAGATCATGGGCACCTCATCACTGATTTATGCTCCTCTTTTAACACATGTGAATGGGTGCGCAGAGCACATGTGTGATCATCCCCTTTCAAGAGGAATTGAGAGGTCTCAGGTGTGGGGAAACACATCCACATCTCTCTCTGAGTGTGTGACCATGCAGAGGAAATAGAACTCCTTATATTTATTCGGCGGGATTTTACTTATCTACATTTTTGTGATTTACAGCCAACAGACTTCTTCATACAATGTCATGACAAGTGAACTCTGAAGTATTCGAACCCTCAGGCCTAGAAAGTTGTGGTGTCCTGGACCTGTATCATCACCCTGTGGTCTACTCAGTGCTCTAGAAGTGGGAAGTTGTTTTCCCCATGTGTGTACAGTTTGAAATTGAACTTAGTCCTCTGGCACAAGGTGTATGGCAGCGGCTCTCCCTGCACAGTGCCCATCAAGGAAATAGCTGGGCATTTTGAAATGAAAATATAGTTCATGAATTCCTCCCACCCAGCAGCCATTGGTATCTGGAAGTTGGCTGCTCCCCAGGTTCAATTTGAATCCAATGGCTGCTTTTAAGTGGATCTAAGACAGGCATGTATGTATGCAAAACTCAGTGGCTGGTGAGAAGGGCTCAGGCCCTTGCCTCTGGAGTAGCTGCAGTGTGGGGCAGCCCATGGGCTGCCCCATCTGTGTATGTGCACAGTTAGCTCCAGGCCAGCTGCTTGTCTCGCAGGTAAGCTGAACTTTTGCTCTTCCCGACTGTGCTGTAACCAGGATCTCTGACCTGAAACCATGGATTGTTTGGCTGACATACACTGATAAATGCCAAGGCTAATACTAGGGAGAGAAGGGAAGCAGGAGGGTCAGTCAGAAGTAACAGAACAGGAAAAGTCAGAGTCTGCTCAAGATGCAAGATGCAAGTCCGTAGGAAATTAGGCTTCCTTTGCTCTGCTCTTTATGGTTTCTGTTCCTTTTGTGTTGAGTATTTCTCTTCTGCACACACTAGGAACCAGCTGCATTTCCCTCCCTATTAGAGAAAGGAAACAGTTCTGAGCCAAGGGAAGAGCACAGCAACTTACAGAAACACCTGCACGGCAATGCAACACTTGGAACTTTGCTCCCACAGAGACCAGTGCTGGACATCTTTCCCAGGCCATTTCCGTGAAAGTGGGAACAATGACCTTGTGATTTGTGCATGACACTCACAGCAAGGAGAGAATTGCCTTGATATGCCTTTGAATTGTCTCGAATCTATTTGGAGACCACTGAAGGGCACACCTAGATCCTGCTGACATTGCTGTTGAGTTGAGCCCTTTAAAAGAGAAGGGTGACCAACTTCTGCAGTTGCAGTTTCTAAATACATTTGAAAGGTGAAGGTTGAAACATACTGGGGAGCCCTACGTGTAACATAGTTACATGTAGGGCTCCCCAGCCCTACAGCCTTCACAAGTTTGTCATGGCTATGTACTACTGCCTGTTGGCATGTGCCCTTGCAGCTTTTCATGCATTGACCCTTGTAATGGCCTGAGGAAGGAGAAGTTTGATTCTTTCATTCTGCAAATGGAGACCTGAGGCACAGAGAGACCATGCAGCTTGTTGTAAAATGGAGGTTTGAACAGTCCTTGGTGATATTCTCTGGTAATGTTGTCTTGTCTTTCATCATCTGTTTTCACAAGGATCTGTCCCGT
This sequence comes from Urocolius indicus, assembly GCA_013401255.1. NCBI lineage: Eukaryota > Metazoa > Chordata > Aves > Coliiformes > Coliidae > Urocolius > Urocolius indicus. Next base: position 551,616 of record WBNH01000456.1, on the reverse strand, counting down.
CAGGGAGACAGGAGCCCTTCCTAGAGCCCTTGCTGGCCAATCTTAAGGCAATGCAGGTCTGTTCCCAGCCTCATTACAGGTAGAGACATCTGGAAGACATCTAAAGCCCTACAGAAAAGTGAGAGCTGCCATATAGTTTCTACATTACATCCTGCTACCAGTGCACAAATAAACGTGGTATATTTATAACCTGAGCATATCTCAGCATTGTTGTTCCTAGTTCAAAACTGTTGACCATTAAAGTAAGAGGCAGATGCATCTGTGGATGGTTTAAGAGGCTGTGTCTATATTTTCTCTTATTGTTTGCCTTTTGCCTTCCTGTCTGGAACCTTTTGAAAGATGACTGTGATGCTGAGATGCATTGTCTCTTTCTGTATATTAAAGCTGCCTAGGCTAAAAAAAACCTCCCAACCCCACACCCAGCCCATATCTGAAAGCTATGAATTGATAGATCGTTGCTATGGCTCTTCAAATAACTGTAAATTACTCCAGGCTGTTACAGTTTCATTGTAAGGAAGTTCCTTCCTTGAGTCAGACTTCTTTGCATCACAGTAAAATGCAATTAGGTGACGTACATATTGTGGCTTGGAAGCACTTATCGTTTTCTCAGCCTTATGTTGTCAACTTTTGCTCAATAGCAGGCTTGTGGACTATGTCACTATGCCTGTGTTAGCATATATTATCACCATATGGTGTTTCAATAGTGAATAGGAAGCTTCTATGAGTATGTAAAAGAGAATTAAATGGAAAAAAATATTGCAGCAAGATAAACCTAACATGCTGCTTCACAGCTGAAAGTGAGCACTCAAACTGCTTTTTCTGTGGGAAATCAATAATGTGTTGGTCCAATGAGTATTACTGTCTTCTCCCACAGATTTAAAAATAACAAAAAAGAACCAAAAAACAGACCTGGACAGAAAAATGCGATTTTGATGCAGTTGTTACAAATAGTTTTGCTGGTGTTGGCAGCCTGAGACCAGTCCCTCCCTGCCCAAGGAAAATATTCAGAGACTTAGGATGAAATTTTCACTTGGAAAGAAGTAGTTCTATGTGCGTAAGTACAGTGAGAACAAGGGTGGGTTGTGCAGTTTTTGTGACATTATGTGTAAAGACAGATAGGATTGTTGCCATCGCTTCACCTGGCTGTTAGCATAACCCAGATCAGGGACTTTGCTATCTTGTCATAAGTAGCACTATTTATCTTTGGGTTGACAAGAGCCTGGGTATGTTACCCCCTCTGGAGTGATTTGTAAGAAGTCGATGACAGCCCGTTGCTGTCCCAAGAAGCTCAAAGCCATGAAGAATTGCCATCTTGCATACCAGCAGTCACTCCCGTTGTCCTAGGGGCTCAGGCAATTGTATTTCTCTCTTCCAAGCCATTAACTAGTGTTCCAAGGAGAATTCAGGAAGGATGGCAGTGGTAGTTCCATTTCCATCCAGCAGAAAGCTGGGATGCACATGCAGTTTCAAGCTGTGATTATCAAGAGGGGAAGAGAAGACATCGGGGTTGATTACTGAGCTGGTTTGCAGAAAGACCAACGGTGCAGTGCGTGAGATATCTGTGCAGTTCAGACAGTTTTGCAGTCTTAAAAAGTGATGGATAAGCTACTGTTGTTCAGCTGGGATATTCTGAGAACTGTACAGTTCAGTAGAGAGATAGTACAAATATTGTATTGAACCCTATTTAGTCTTTTTCGGAAAATGTTTTGACTGAAGCATCTGAAGATATCAGCATCTAATGTCTAAAGTGCAAGACAGGGGATCTGGCAGTGGAACAGGATGGCCATGAAGGTCATGGGATTTTATGAGGCACTCTGCACAAAAAGCTGTGGAGATGCCACGCAGAGGATGCAATCATTAAGTGGTTCTTTAGGGTGAATGTATGTCATGGTTTAAGCTCAGCTGGCAACAAAGCACTGTGCAGCCTCTTGTTCAGCCACACACACTCACCTCCCCTACCTTCTGTAAGATGGCAGGAGCTCCAGTGAGACGGAAGGAAAAAAGATATAACCAAGGGCCTTGTGGATGGAAACAGGGACAGGGAGAGCTCACTGACAGTTATGGTTCAGGGCAAAACAGACTTGACTTGGGAAAAAAAAAAAAAACAAGGAGAGTTGAATCTACTACCAACTGGAAACAGAATAGACAGAAAGCAAAAACAAACAAACAAACCAGAGCACAATGATGAGGAAAAATACAACCAGCACTTTAAGATATTCTTCCCCCAACCCTCCTCTCTTCCAGGGTTCTACTCCCTGCTCCTGATACCTTTACCTCCTCCCCATCGGTGGTGCAGGAGGCAGGGGAGGGGGGATGTGGTCAGTGCCTCAGAGATGGTTTCAGCTTCTTCTTTCTTCTCAGAGGAGAACAATTTCTCATACTTCTTCCCTGCTCCAACATGGAGTGCCTCCCATGGGATACAGTCCCTAACAAACCTCTCCGGTGTTGAGTCCTTCCCAAGGGCTGCAGCTCCTCACGAACTCCTCCCTGTGGGTCTCCTCCATGGCTGGGGAACTCCAGGCACCTTCTGCTGCCATGCCACCTTCCACAGAGTCATGGCCGCCCTGGGCACAGTCATCTTCCCTCCAGCATGGAGTCCTCCAAAAGCTGCCACCAAATCTCACCTTCACTATTGCCCTCCATGGTCTGTACTGCAGGATACAAGGGGGTCTCTGCTTCAGTCCACCTCCTCCTCTCTTCCCTCACTGGCCTTGCGGTCTGTATGGTCACTTCTCCTTCATCCAACTCCTTCTACCATCTCTCAGAAAAAAAATAACCCTCCTCTTCTGGCAGCTGCTTGTCAAAAAATGATTGCAGAGGTGCCCAATTGGCTCAGCCCTAGGGATGGGTTTGACTTACAGCCGAGGAAAGTTTTAAGCAACCTCTTACAGGAGCCATCATTACAGCCCCTTCCTTGTTAGCAGAAACAGCTCTGCACAAACACATGACCATGTAGATCACTGTTAGCTTTTTGAAGTATCTGGAAGAGCCAGCACCCCAAAGCTGGGCTATGCAACACTAGAAATCATCAGACTTTTTAGCTTTTTTGGCAAGACTTAGCTTTGACAAGACTTGGCTTCGACATTGTTGAGTAATGTGGTCATTTCTAACTAATGGCAATAAAACTTTAGAGAACACCTGCTGTTTCCATACCGAACATATGTGTGTGTGCTCATGTAAAATCACAACTGCATGCAGGTCTAGAGAATACAATTTGTATTTGGCATCTTTCCTACAAATTAGATTTCTGAACACCTTGAAGTCTTTCTGTAAATGAAATAATTTCAGAATGCAGCTCATTAACGAGGAGAAAGACATGAGGTAAGATTCAAAGGCAAAGGAAGAAAAAGTTTGGTTTGTTCTGTTTGGTGGACTTTTTGAAAGCAAAACAGCCATTTGATGATTTTGATGGTTTGCTTGAGTGTACTCAGTGATCTCACAGGAGGACATATGGACAGTCGCAGGAGACTGTCTGCATGGTAGGAACTGCGTGGAGCCAAAACCAGAATGATGGGCTCATTGCTTAGAAAGTATAAATGGAGGGAACATCTGAGGATCTCTGGCTCTTTCACTGACCAGCCTGTGCTGGATTATCCCTTATAATCAGTGCTTTCCCCAGACCAGCCTCAACTAAATTAAATGTAAATATCTCGTGGCTTTCTTTGGGTGATTATTCCAGACTGAAACCTACACAGCTGCTAAGAGCTATTTGATTTCAGTATTTCCTTGCTTAATTTAATCTCCTTTTTCTGAATGACACTCCATACGTGTGCCCATGCATGTGTGCTCCTACCGTGTGGGTACATACCACATCTGTATGTACAGAGTACAAGGAGGCTGTAATAAAAGGACTGACAGATTGGGTCTGTAATACGCCTGACCTGACAATTAAGCAAACTTATTACTGTGTCAGCCTGCCAGATGGATCATCTACTCATGATGTAACGTGTGTTGCTTCTGAATGTACTGGAGTGCAGTTTCCTATTTTATGTTTGTTGAGCTGAGAAAGGGAGAGGGAAGAGACAGTTTTATTTGAACTAAACCCACTCATTTCAAGTGTGTTTAATGATAGCAATATGTGACAGATAAAATCCTAGGCCTTAGTCCATGTTTATTTTAATTTCAAGCAATGGGAAGAGATGGAAGAGATAAAATTGTAAGCTAAAAATGTCTTTTATTGTAAAACAGTGGCTTGAGCCCTGAAGGGACTTTCCTTGCTGCAGGGCTCCCAGATGTGTCTGTCAGAGCTCTGCTGGGTAGGAATTTGAGGCTTTGTCCCTGAAAAAAGTTCAGGTTGGACTTTTTGGCATCAGCTTTTCTGGTTTTTCTTAGCTTACTAAAGATAGTAAGGCTATGCTGGAAGAGATAAGAGGAAAAACATACTAATTCTGAAGCATCTATCACTAACCTGGACTTTCTTTTAATGTAGTCCTACCCTGAACCTGAGAAAGGGACGAGTTCTTCTCAGAACTGTGTTGTAGATGTGTCTCTGAGGCTCTCAGACCTGTCACCTGCTGTAGTGTAGCCTTGGCTGAGCTAGCTTGTGTCTCTGAGCTGCACTTCTTTTAAATACAGATAAACCCATTTCTTTGCCCACCTGCTTAGTGTAAGGTTTTTGAGTGAGCGTTCAGTACCTGGTGCAGTGAGGATCCGTAGGTAATGTTGTGCTGTTTGTGACCTGTAGTAGTTGCCTCCGTACCTCTGGGCCTTTGTCCTCTCTACTCTTCCATGACTGCAGCTTAGTTGGATTGGGCTAAATTGTCTCTCCAAGGCTTATGTCGAGCACAAGCTTGCAAATTTGTGCAGCTGTTTCACTTTTCTGTGTGGCTAAGCTGGCACAGCCAACACCAAAGCTGTTGTCTATTTGTCTTTAAATATTTACCAAAATGCTCTTCTCCATTTGCAAGCTGCTCTCTGCTTGAACACCTTAAGAATTCACTATACATCCAAACCAGCTCCTTCAGTCTGCTAATACACCTCTAAGGAGCTGTAAGCTCATGATTCAAGGAAACATGAAGGAGATTCCTGTTCTTCTGCAAAGATACTTGAACTGGATTCCCAAATGGGATATTGCACCTGATAAATAGGATTTTTTCGTGCAGACAAATGTAGTGCAATATAAGGGAGGCAGTAAAGATTTATGCCCAGGACTTTTTAATATCTTATTTACCTATCAGGTTTTCTTGAGCATCTTAAATGCTGGCTGTTGTGAAGACCCGGCTTAAGCTCTACAATGGGTCGTTTGATGAAAGCATTGGTATCCTGCTTCCTGGACCCAGATAAATGCTTTTGCAATGTTGTAGGACCTTTTAGTATGCAAATGATCTTGCAGGGAAGTCACGACTTCAGTGCACTCAATCAAGTACATTTTGTCCCAGCTCTAACCATTACAGTGTCGGTCTACTGCTGGGGTTTGGTTTTTTTTTTTAAAGGCAGAAGTAGCACAAGTCTGGTTTCTAGAAAGAGAACCTGTCTGGATCAGAAATTGGAACTTAAGCATTGGCTTTTCAGTGTATTTCTGTCAAGTGTCAATGTATATAGGCCTGAAACTAGGAACTGGATTCCCAATCATCCTGTGTCAGATGAATAGTCAGCTCAGTGTCATTCCCAGAAAATACCAAAGGAAGAGTAGTGCAGATATATAGTGATACTGCCCTAGAATATTTCCCTTTATCAAAGAATTTTCTGTTTGCAGAGATTGACTTGATAAAAATGACATCTTCCACAATATTCAGTCACAAATTTTTTTTTTCCTCTATTGTATCATTCAATTGCTTTAAGAACTCAGGTAAATCTCTAGAATTTAACATATCCCATGGCAAAGGAGTCCCATGGAGATGAGGCAGATCCTTGTTCTTTATGTTCTGCATTTGTCTCCCACTAGGGTGATTTTGTGCTGCTTCTTTCTTCCTCCAGAACAGGCAGAACAATCATTCCTCCCATTTGTACCTCTCAGAGTTTTGGCTGTCTGTTTTCAAGGCTTCTGGTATCCTTAGTTGTGTCAGAGGGATTTGAAAAGTGCTATATCCTTTTGTTTCTGACAAGCCATTACTGTCTAACTGAAAACTGGTGAGTTTGAATGCCAAAAAGAAAAAAAAAGAGGAGTGACTATTGGGCCAGTGTTATTCCCTTTGTTATTTGCTATTGTCTTACTCTGAAGCAATGGATTCGCTGTGGATTTTGTTTATTAGAGGTGAAACCTGTGAGTCATCCGTGAGATTTCCTTTGCAGAGTATCTTCCCCAGTGCCCTGATTTTTCAGAGTTTGGGTTGGCTTTTTTTTTTGTGTGTGTTTTCAATCATTGCAAGATTACACAATTTGACTAGACTTTTACTTCTTTGCCAAGATTTTTGCACGATAGTTTCCAAAGACAGTATCCATGGGCATTTTGCTACTTGCAATTATAAAGTGATAGGAGAGATACAGGATGACTAATTTGGGAATGACTGATTCGGGAAAGATCTGATGCAGCCACTGTGTTTTGGAACCAAGTGAAATCTGCTATTTTTGCTTTCCTCCCAGATCTCTGACATATCTCCTGTATTTTGAGTAAGATTTTGAACTGTTCTAGCATTAAGTTTCCCATATGTAAAACAGAGATGGTAATAATCATGTATCCCACCTGGCTCTCTGGCTTCAGAAAGGTTTTTCAGATCTTCAGCTGAAAATTCTTCTGCAAGCACAAAATATTATGGTTTTGCCAGCTTATGTGAGAAATTGTTCCTTATTGTGAAAAAGCAGTATATTAAATACTTTTATTTTTTGTAAGGAATTTCATCATGAGACTCTATCAAAGGTATTAAGTAACTTTTTGCATTATAGATTGTGTGCTGTTAATTGCAAGTTCTATGCAGAGAAGAAAATACTGAGTGTGCTTTGGTGATTTATACAATGATTTGATCAGTGGGTTGATAGTCTGGCAGATCTTAACTTTCAGAAACATCTCAGTGTTCAATACATTACAGATAAGTAAGATACGTACATGAACATGTGTGCTTTTATTGCTGATGCTAAAATAAGGCTTTAGCCCTTTTGTGCTGAAGTAACTTGCACTTCTCCAGCTCTTTTTTTGTCTTTGAAAACTCCTCTGTACAACTGGTATCCATCTAATGTGCTCTGCGTTATTTTGCTGCTTTAACATGGGGACCTGTAGAGACAGTGAAAGCTCTGTATAGCAAGTATTGTAAAGTGAGGGAGGGAGCTCAACAAAGCTAATTATATCGACACTCCCACTCTATTACCCTTTAGAGAAATCGAGCCTAACATTCTGCTCTTAAGCTCGTTAAACTATTCTTTTTGGGTGCAAGGATCTTACTGAGGGAATGAAATAGCAGCACTGTGTAATCAGAATGGGAATTGGAGCAGATCATTATATTTACTCATTTGATTAGCCATAAAATAGCTTCTGAAGTCCTGCTTAGCAATTGTGCAGCAAGGCAAGCTGCATGTTTTAATTAGAAAAGAGATTGCAGGCTTTGGGGTTTTTTTTATAAGTAATAAATATATAACACATGTACTTTCTGATCCTGTTTATGTAAATAACCTCTTCCCTGTGGATGTTGTTCCCTCCTAATTGTTTAGGGTCTGTCTGCTTCCAGCTGCAAAGAAAAGAGGAATGAAAGGTTCTGCACGTCTACTTCAGAAAGCACAATGGGCCTTAAAATCCAACCAAAGAACTTTAACTTAGCCATTATGATAAAGCTGCTATGAGATAGATAGGTAATCCTAGGAAAAAAAAAAAAAAAAGATGACATGGAGGACAGTAGGTTCTTGGTTACTGGAGGGGTCAGGTTGTGCCAACATCTCTCAGGAACAGTTTAGGGCAGAGTCAGTCCTATGTTAAAGGAGAAGACTGGATTGAACAACCTCCTGAGATCCCTTTTACTCTGTAAGGTTTTCTGAAGAAAGCAAGGTCATACTGCATCTTCAGGGGCTTGCCTTGGACCAGCTCCCACTCCCCAAGGGAGCTGAAGTCTCAGATATGCTCAGGCAGGGGCAGTGCCTGGTTTCCCCTGGCACATCTCAGACCTTCAAGTCATCGGCTGCCTTGCAGTCATTGACCCGAGCCTTTGCGCACAGAGCAAACAGCTGAGGATGTCACACTTTCTCTCTAAGAATAATTCAGTGCCCTGCCACTGATCTGTCCATAAAGACTTGGAAATGAGCCATTAACAAAGGTTTCATTTTCTGGCTTTCTTTTCAATCCAAAGGACTTGCCAATCAGAGCCCATGTTTCAAAGGCAGTGAGTTCTATAGCCACTGATTTCTCTAATTTAGATGGTCAATGTCTTAGTGTTTCTTAAGTATATAATATGCCTTTAGGAAGCCCAACAGCTGCAGAAATATTTCAGCTTTTAGTGTATTTATTTGGTTTTAAGATAACCTGGAATAGGAAAATTGTTTATAGAGAGCAGGTTTGATTTTTAAAGACATTGAGACTATATGTGATGATCAGTAGCAAGCAGTGTGTTGTGCTGCTTTACTGTTGTGGGCCACTAAAAATGTCATGTTAATAATGACAATAGCAAAGTCATTCTTGTGATGTTGCCTGTGGATGACAAAGCCTTTGGGCAGCAGGAAGGGGCACAGTAGCACTTTAACATTACAGTTGTAAGGGGTGAAATAAGTGTTTGGCCTAGTGATTCTTTTTTTCATGGACAAATTCTCCAGTAGTTCCTTTTTGGTCATTGATTTAACTGGCAGCCCAGATTATGATCCATTTGCAAATGGCCAGAAATCTTACTATGTTGAGAAATCATCTCCAGAAAAGTCAGAGCAATTCCTCCCAGGTGTGCTGTGGGGACCTGAAAGGAGCCATCTCAGGGAAAGAAATGCCAGCACTGGCTGTTCTGCATCTAAGGAAGGTGCTGGTGCCTGGGGTCATTACTCTGGCATTGTTCCAGAGCACTAAATTGTATAAGCAGCATATTGGGCAGGCAAAAAAACCCAAACCCAAAACAATAAAAGAGAGTTGTTATTAATCCCAGCATATCGTTAGGTATAATTTCATGGCCAAGAGAACAAGCACTTAACTGTAAAGAGGTTAGAAGTATACTGTAAATTTTAATGAACACCTAATTCTCTTTTTAATATGGCTGAGACACCTGCAGTTGGATGGGGCTGGTCTGCATTGCTCTGCATTACTGTTAGCACCTCAGGGCCCACCTGGCTGGCAGGAGGGGCAAGGTCTAAGGCAAAAAAAGAGGCTACATGCTTCAATTTTTGCTTGATTGTGGCAGCTAAGAAATTTAAGGGCTTTCTCTGAAGTACTGCACACCTGTAGCTCCAATTGAAATTAATGGAACACGTAATATTGATACAAATTCTTTCTTTTCCGTCCATCAGTCTTTGTTCAGATCCTTTTTGTTCCACAAGGATGGAGAGAGCCCCAGCCCAGTCTCACAAGCACAGCATATGCAACATAACTGTCTGAGTGACCATACTGGAGGAGCATTTCTAATGCTACATCCCCCTTTTAGGTGCAAACATGCCTTTCCATAGTGAGCAGGGTTTGTGTTTAGAGCATGTCTGGGAATTGCAGTTGTTGGACTGGATCAAGGTGTCACTGTATCACTTAAATGTTACAATCTCTCAAGCTGTCACTATGACTTTTAAATTGAAGCAAAGGTGATGGCTTCCTTTTCACATCAACAGTCGCACCATTTCCAGAGCTGTGCATTCTGGCATTCTGCTGTCTGCCTTTTGATTTGAGGAATTTTATCCCCTCCCAACCTCCTTTCCTGGGGCTGTTTGCAGCTCACCTACCTGGCTGCCAGGAGGACATGGTTAGATCAGGACACACAGCCCCCTGCTTTCAGTCAGCGAGGTGTTTCCAGCCAAGAGCGGAACTCTTCATAGTAATTTAGTGTCATTTGCATAGGATTCTCTCCCTTCCAGGGAAATGTGTACTCCTGTAATCTGATCTAAAAGGGCTCCTAAAGGAACTATTTAACTATTTTTCTAGAAGTATGTAATAAATTTCCCAGGAGGACTGGTGCTCTTTTGTGTGGTGGAGGAGTGAGAAAGTATTTAGTGAGATTTCCCAAGAGATGAGCCTGAATGTGTCTATTCTATAGACAAATCTACTGTGATCACTCATTGCACAGACATGCAGCAGCGCACAGAAACGGCTTTGGCTTTGCTAGTGTTCTGCCACTTCAGAAAGGGCTTTCTTTTCTGGAAGAACTGATCTCACTAAGTGCATGTTTTGGGTCCAAACACTTGGGTACCTCTGCTCAGTGAAAAAGTGGATTGGCTTGCCCAAATGGTCTCCCATAAGTGAAACGAGCTGCCCACATGTAGTTCCACCACCAGCACACGTGGAAATTTGATGTGTGAAACGAAGGCAAGGACACAGCCATTTCTGTACAAGTCCAGTTGTCAGTGGTGGGAAGTCTCGGTGGATTGTTTTGTTTCTTTTCCCCAAAGGCTGTGTGAGCTGTGTTTTGGCATTTACAAAGCAATAAGATTGATGCTCGTGTTTATGTGACAGGCAGTGGAGAATTCATTGCACTCCTCATGAATCCATCAAAAGTTATTGTTCTCGTGCTAATCCCTTAAGATCTTACCTGGAGTAGAGCAATACCCACCTGATGAGCCTGACATTACAGTACATACTCCTGCTCCTCATCCAGTTTAGTGGTTTTTGTTTTCAGGTGAGGAGGTAATGGCTTGCAGTGAAATGCCTGAGCTGTTCTGGCAGTTAGGTGCTTAGATGCTGGTGTTTGAGCTTATAGATGCAGAAATTTGTGAGGAAAAGAAAAGCAAATCTTGAAAGCTATGAAAAATTTGGTCTTTGGCATTGAAATAGGAAATTGTGCAGCATTCAACATCAACAAGTAGTTTTGTGCTTAATCAGGTAAAGAGAGGAGCTGAAGATTATGATCTATCCATTTCAGGCAGGGATGTCACTGCCTTTTAGCCCATCGAGGCCAGTGCTTTGCAAAGGATGACCTTTCCCAGGCCGAGCTGGGAGATGAGTAGGCTGCTGGTTTTGGGGAGCAACCTGAACACAGGAAAGCTCAAAGCCCCATTTCAGCCCTCATTGCAGAGGAACAAGTCACCTCTGCTTCCGAGCTAGTGATGTTGCAGTTGAGTTTCTCCCTGGCTGTTGAGCTGTCCACTGTTACGTAATCTCCAATTTAAGATGAGCAGGAGATGATGTGGAAAGGCTCCACTTCTGGCAGGGGTGAGCAGCGACTAAACTCACTGTTGCAGGCAGCTCTTGGCCCAAGCACTCCATTGGTGTAACTAATGCTGCATGGGGGTGAGCAACTACCTTCTCTGAAGCCCTTTGCAGGCTCTTTGGAGTCTGCCTGTGCAGCGTTTCTGTCTGTGTGTCCCTCTCTCATTCCGGGTTGGTGGAATGACTAAGTAGTGCTGACGGCATTAGTTGTTGGCCTGTATTAATTATTTCCGCGGGTTCTGTTTACTTACATGCTCCCTGTGGGAATGCTGTGCATACAGATCACAGCAGCACTTCATTTCATTGCAGTAAGTGGCTGAGGTTGGGGAAGGGGAGGGGGAAGAGGAGAGAAAGGGTCGTGTATGCGTCAGTCCTGTCAGGTTTTTCCTTCTGTTTCATTTGTGCTGAGGTTTTTATTATCATTAAGCCGATTGTATCTGTGGCACAAAGGGCTGAGTTACCTCGGTAACCACACTAGCTGGGATGGTAATCCATTTATAGCATCACTGCTCAGGTCTGATTAAATTAGCATGCTGATGACGTAAATGCTTGGCTGGGTGATGCTGACGAGGCTGCTCCTAATAGGAACTCTCGCCCTTACATTTATTCTCATTTATTTCATGAGACCCCTGCAGGAAATGTACAGAAATAAGGCTACAGATGATTGACTCTTGTTTTCAGAACAACTTGTGCTGCTAGCAACAGACAGTGCTTTATCTGAATGCAGACGGCAGCCTGCACATTTCGCCTTGTTTCCTCCCGCTGCAGAATTCCCCACACAGCCCCGACGAAGCAGAGCCCCTCTCTCCAGCCCTGCTTGCCATCTGCCACAGCAGCAGTGGGAGCAGCTCCTCAGTCTGATGGTTTATTTCCAGACACCGCTATAAAAGAAATAAAAACGGTAATAATAAAAGTAAAGGAACACCCTGGTTCTCTACTCCCTCTTGTGAGTTTCCTGCAAACACAGACATCCTTTTACTCATTCGAAACGAGCCAGTTATTTATGTCTGAATTTTCATCATTGAACAATAATGTTCAGTGCTAGCATTTAATACCATGTGGATCAAATGCTTTCAGCATCTTCTGTCCATCCCCCTTGAGGGAAAACACTGACATCTTGCATGATCACATAGCTGTGCCTGTTGTTTGATGAAGTGGTGAGAACAAGAGGACTGAGAGTTGCTGAAACTCCTGGCTTCCCTTCCCAGCCCTGCCTCTGATTTACTGGATGAGCAGTCTTTGGGGCAGGCGGCTTCCTAGGGGGCTGTTTTGAGCTCCCAGAATTTCAGTTTTTCATCTGCGAAAAAAAAATTTAAAAGGATTTTTTGTTTGTTTGGTTGGGTTTTTTTTGGGTTTTTGTTTTGTTTTGTTTTGCAACAGGCATGGGAGTGATTAAAGAATGTTTTAAGTTCCAAAAGTATTTGGAGATCCTCAGGTGGAAACTCTTGAGGTTCTGAACTACTTAGCGTTTTCGTTGTCAGATTTGATTTATCCAGTCAGCACAGAAGGATTTAAAAGGAATTTGTGAACAAAAGCAGTTTTGGGATGGAGGACTAAAAATGCAATAAATTTTAAGTAGCAATAAATAGTTTGGTGTTTGCCCTGGAGTGTGAGCAGATGTGGCTACACAGAAACCACTGAAGCTACACCTGCTTTGAGTCAGATTTGGATGCAGAAATCTAATAGTTGTGAAATAAAGAGCATGGTTTTGAGACACAAATGTGAATGAGGCAGTGCTGTCATTTTCTAGGCCTGCAGATTCTCATCTAGAGCTTACAGAGTGTTTCCTTGGGAAGGCTGGGTAGAAGTGATGGTGTCTAGGTGCATGGGAGCCCTCTCCCCATACCTTTCCCAGCTCTGGTTGCTGGAATCATCCAACACTTTAGGGAACCTTGCCCAAAATGTCAGGACATGGCTCTATAAAGCTGAGAGGCACTGAGTTTGTCGGTGGCAATGCTTCACTCACCTGGCAGACAGCTCTGCTCAGTGTTCCCCACACAGCGATGGGGAGCAGTGGGATTGGGATGCTCCTGCCCACTCCTTGGTCTGGGTGGCACACACGTGTGCTCCAGCCGGGACATTGGCTCTGCTCTCCAGTCTCCTGCCAGAGCAGGTGCACGTCATTAATGAAGGTATTTGGAAGTGTTTGATTCTACCTCTGGCTCAGTTCAAAGCATCACCGTGTTGAGAAGTCCTGCACCCATGCCCTGGGATGCCTTACCCTGGGGCTTTCCTTTACATTTATACTTTAATGGCTAATTTACAATTTCCAGCATAAAAAAAAAAACCCTGTAAAAGCCACCAGCAGCTGCATATTCAGGAGGGGCTGTGGTACTCCTTGGCTGGACTCTGCTTCCTCCAGAGCAGCATTTTGCTGCTTTATTTACTAGCTAATTTTCAAATCCTGATAAAGTGAGCTGTCTCCGAGGGACACAGACTCACAGTGACCCACTCAACACACGAGAGGATGGAAGCTCTTAGCAGAAATGTCCATCACTCAGCAAGGGGGACTCCAGACTGTACCAGGGATCTGGAAATCACCTCTTTTCTTCCACAGGTCCATGGCAGCTCTGCTCAATAAGTAAAGAGTCAACGCTTTCTTAATTACTTCTTTTTTGTTTACTTCACCTTTGTGCTGTGACTGTCAAGAGTGTATGGAGAGGAGGTGACTGTCTCTGTTCCAGCAGCATTCACAAGTCGACTGGCAATATTTTGGCATCAAGACCATGCCTTTTCATTTCAGAGGCCTCATGAGAGCCTAGCTAAGGTCTTAGCCTCAGCTTTTCAGCTTTACTATTTGAAGACTTGTGCAAATTTCCAGCATTATTTTGGTCTGAAGGGTCTGCTACTGGCTTGATTTGCTGAAGGAGAAGTTTCTCTGGCTCTAACGAGCTCAAGTCAGATAACGACCACAGTGTGAGAGGGAAAGCCCCACTGAAATTCCCCTTCCTTCCCCACAGATTTTTGTGATTTTTGGCGTGAGTGCGTTGCCTTAGAGTGCCTGGAAATTTTCATTATAGGTGAGCAAAATTTCAACTCATTTGTCTACCAAATTAGAGCAAGGCCGGGGAGGAACAGTAATAAAATTCCTCTTTGTTGAAAAAGACCCATTCTTGCTCATTTGGAGAAAAAGAGAAGCCTCTCGTGTTTGCATGTGTTTTGATTTGGATGCTGCTTGAGCCTGGTCTCTCTCCTCTCTGAAGTCCTTGGGATATTTGTGCTTTATGCCAGTGGGAAGAGAATTCATTGGCAGAATTTGGTTTAACACCGTGGGGATTTCTTTTTATTTTAGGGAAGGGGAAGCAAGAGTTGGGATTTTGTAGCCCTTTTTTATAGATTCTAAAGGAAAGTTTGCTGCTTATTGTCTCACAAGCTTTTATCTGGTGCTGAGTCATGGAAGTGAGAGAATGTGTAGGTGTCTTAGCATAAGAGAGAGTAGTTCTGTCATTTACATTTACAGACAGTTATGCTTTCCAGAAAACTTTTTTTTTTCTGTGGGTTGCAAAAGTGATTAATCTACTGCTGAAACTGTCAAAGGAGGTTTTCTGTTTAAGAATTTTTTGAAAGAGAGAAAAATCTGTTTCTACTTATAGGAAATAATAAGGTAGAAATTGAAATGAAAAAAAAAAAAATCATACTGAAAGAACAGACAAGAATATGTTCCCTTTCCTGATGGTATGTTTCCTTTTCCTTTTTATGTATCTATCTGTTTATCAGCTTATGTATCTATCAGTCTGTCCCATGAAAAAGTTGTGTGGACTTTCATAGATAAAAAACTAAATATAATAGAATTATGACTGTGTTCAACATTATCAGTTCCAGCTGTTAAAAATGCCATGGGATCAGTTTAAAATTATTTTTATTTTCTCTTTTACAAAACATCTTATTTCAGTTTCTTAGGTTTGCATCAAGCTGTTCTGCTTTTACCATGTTTTAAGTTTTCTCTGAAATCTTGAAAACTACCTTTTTAAAATTAAGTCCAAAATCCTCAAATATTTCTCTGCAGTAGTAGTAGTAGGATAAACAATTTCTTTTCCTCTTCTTCATTTTTTTCTTCTTTCCTTCTCCATCTTTGCTTTTTTTCAGAAAACTCTAAAAGCTTGTTGGTAGGTTTTTCTTTTATTAGTTTGAAAAAAAAATACAGTTGAGGCAAAACCTTTCCTCCTTAGGATGTAGTCTCAGTGATGAAAACTGTAGTGCTGTTGGAAGGTTAAAGAGTTTACTGATTTCAGCCAAATTTATATAGAGCATTGTAACCAATGAAATGGTCTGCTGTGATTTTTGTTTACTTTGTTCCTAAGGACAAACTGGACATGAAATACTTAGCCTGGAAATGTAGGGTTTAACAAATTAGGTAGTGATGTTTTCAAATGATTTTCCATCAGATGAGGGGTGAGGGTACGAAAACTTGAGCTACTTTCAGTGTAGTTTATCCCTTTATGAAGTGTATGACATGCCATGTCTGCCCAGCAGACTTTGTTTTTGGATTTCCAGTGTAGCTGAAACTGTGTGGTTAGTTACAGGCAGAGTAGCTAAAGTAGGATCCCATGCTGCAAGCTGTAGTTGGAGCAAGTAGCCTTGGACGGAGAGATTGAGAACCCATCATTTTACCTCCCACCAAGGAGAGGGGATGTCCTCTCCATGTCCCACCCAACTGAAGCCTAGAGCCCAACCCCAAATGCCATGTCTGCTTGCTTGCTTTTATTCAAAGAGTTGTTTTTGGCGTCTCCATTGTCCCTGCTCTTGTTAAAGTGTCTGCTCTCTTCACCCCTCATATCTTACAGCTGCCCTTTCCCCCTACCTAACCGTAGTATCTTCAACTACAGTCCTTCGGCGTTCAGCAGAAAACCATATGTGCCATGAAAGGGGAATATTGACTTTCCAGATCCCACAAGGATTTGGAAATCACATCTTTTCCTGTTAGTGTGGCTTATCTCTAGCTTTTACGAAAAGGTGAGCTTTGGACCTCGTGAGATTTTCCTGTTCAGGGTGAATGGGCTCTGCAATTAGATCTTTTCACTGGAAAGCCACACGCTGCAGCTGGACTTCTAAATTAAAGGGGGGAGGGAATTAACCTGGCTTAACCTAAGTTTTGACAATTCTGTTGAGAAGCCAGTGACTCATTTAGAGAATTCAGCGAGTCCACAAGGGCTAGAATGATACTTTTGAAAGTTTATAGAATGTCCTTGCTTTGTGTTTTAACAATTGGGTCCTGCAGTAAATTCTTGTGGGTTGTTATGGAAAAGAGATTTATTGATGACTTGTGATGCCAGGATGCTTGCTCCGTACATAATATTTTTTTTCATTAAAATACAAATTTGTCATGAACTGCAACCCCTCATCCCCCTTTAAAAATCCAACCCAGACCTAAACATTTCAAGCTACAAATGAAGCACGATTTAATCCTGCTGTAAAGTCACATCCAGACCTGAGCTCTCCCCACTTCCCTCAAGTTCAAGTCTTGAGCTTAGTTTGACTTGAGACAAACAAGAACGAGAGCCATGAAACTCCAGTTTGGATCCAAAATTCCTTGCAGTTTTTGGGCGTCCACTGCTGAGTTTTGGAGAGCATTGAGCCCTTGTTAGAAGATCGTTGAAGCCAAACTGCTCAGAAGGACTAGATTAATACTCTCTAGTCCCAAAGTTTTTTAGTGTTTAGCACTCCTGCCCTAGGGCTAGAAAGTCACTGTTTCAAATTCTGAAGCTAGAACTGTCAAACTCAGTTAGGCTACAAATCCCAGTAGCCATCAGTATGCATTTATACATCTACCACAAGGAAAGAAGGGAGGAGAGAAGGAGGATATGTCTGTTTGTTTTGAATTAGCACTCTTGTATTTCATTCCTAATGCAGAAGTGTTGGTGCATGTGTGCACAGGTCAGAGTGCACAGCTGGCCTGAGAGCTGGACTGGCCAGTGCTGCTGCTGCTACGTGCCAAGCTGGGTGCTTGGAGGTGCTGAAGTTTAGTCCAATGCAGGCTGTATTTAGCCTCCATTATAAATTTCATTTGCTTTCGTTTAGGTTGCGGCAGTATGAATTGCCAAAATCTCCTTACATGAAGAGTGTTAAGGAAAGCTAAGCAATGATTACCTGCAGAAGGCGAGATCCATACAATTCATTACAGTTCGCATAGAAGCCTCCTCTGTGCTCCCAGTGGGGAGGAAACTCCTCCAAATTCAGAGACAGTAGTAGCCCAAATTCCAGTCTGCAACAGCCAGCGTATTTAGAGTAAATCTGCAGGAGTCAACAGACGTGCTTAAGCTGGCACCAGCATCACTGTGAGATCAGAATCTGGCTTGATATAAGGCACTTTTTAAAAAAATGTAGTTCTGGCAGCAAGAGATTTTGAAGAATATTCTGGTTCTCAGCTGTGATAACCTTAACCCAGTCATCAGACATAGAGCAAATGTCTTGAGATGTTATTCTGGTCTAAGAACAGTGTGAGGAAAATGATAAGTCATAACTTAATTGAGCTCATTAGGTTGTTGTTGATGAATTTTAGAAACCTATTTTTCTTTTTTTTTTTTTTACCCAATCCTAAAATTTCTGAGTGGAGTGTAGCGTAGGAGAAAGCCTGCTATGAAGCCAGGATGTGAGACTAAGATGCATCAAAAGCAGTCGATGCTTTTGGACTAAGTATATCGCCTATTCAGCACTGTCAGTCATTAAAAGCACATCTCTTGTGTTCTGGTTAAGAATGAAGATAAGGTTTTGTTGTTCTTTGCTTTTTTTGTGTGTGTGTTTTTCATATTAAAACTTGCAATGGCTATTTGTGGTTTTGTTTCCTCAAGGCATATTTAGGAAAACTGGATTAATTTATAATGCCATTT
Organism: Urocolius indicus; assembly: GCA_013401255.1. NCBI lineage: Eukaryota > Metazoa > Chordata > Aves > Coliiformes > Coliidae > Urocolius > Urocolius indicus. The sequence goes on along the minus strand of WBNH01000456.1, from coordinate 533,604 downwards.
GCAACAGAACTAAGCCTGATGAGGCAATGGATTTGACATTGCTTTGCACAGGCTTTTAGAATTATACTGTTACGATCCTAAATTTTTATCGATGTGTCTTGTGAGTAAACTCTTTATTAACCACACATTTAATCTAATTATATGTTCTCTATGAAGAGAGGAAAATAGTGAGGAAACAGTGATTATTCTGAGTTGATACTTTCATTTTAAAATGTAACTTTCTATATTGTTCTGTGCTCCAGTATTTCTGTGGTACAGATGGCACTTGTGCTATAAATTACTGCTCTCTCTTTCGCTTTCCTGATTTGCTACAATACTGCCCTCATGTTTTGAGTGGGTAAATTCTGTGCATCTTGATGTATTGATTTATATACCTACAGAATAATTTAAAAAGCCACAGCAGGTGAAAGAAAACTTTTCCAATCAGATTTCTCAACATCGTGCTTGGAGTCTGCCATGTTGTGGAAAGAATAAGGTATTTCGGGCAGCAGTGATAACCTGGGCAGATGGATAAATGAGGGAACATTCCACTCCACTTCCCAGAAGGAGCCATCTGGGAAAACAGTTAAATTTGACCTGTTGTTGGAGCTCATCAGCCTTTTGGAAAGGTGTATATTGGACCTAATAGGAAAATAACTTCTTTGTCACATCTCCCTGTCTTTTATGGGTTTTTTTTTTTTTTTTTTTGGTTGAGCTGTTATTTTTTTTGTGAAGCTGTATAGTTTTTGTCTGCTGCTAACCACTCAAGTTGCTAACTTGAATCATTTTGTAGCCCACTAAAAACATTGGCGGATGACGGTGAGTTTTGGACCTCAAGTGAACCATAAGAAAGCAGATGTTTGAACACGGAATTGTTCGCTGATGCTTCTGCTCTTCTGTACTACTACTCGAGCAGGCTTTAAAATGTGGGGAAGAGAAGAATAAAAACACATGGCTTTTGCAGGAAACAGAGACAATACTAACATTTGAAAATGTTTATGCCCTGTGGTAGGATAATTTTTTAAATCTGGTTTAATAGAGTTTTGGAATTTGAAGAGATAAATAAGTTATAAATGCAAGCAATGTGGCAAATAAATGGAACTGTAAACAAATAACAAGCAACACAAAGTAAACCAAGTAGTGTCTGAGTGCATATGTCTTTCATATTATTTTATGTGTGCATATGCACACTCTTTTAATGCTCTCTAGAATTAATAAAGGAAGAAAGCTTGCATACTCTATAAACACTGTAAAATTCCTTTGCAATTTAGTAGGAAATGAGAAGCTTTTATAGAGTTTTTGCATTGTTCTTTAAATTCGTTGTTCAACACACAATAGAAAATGACAACTTTTCCGTATAAATTGTAGAAGAATTCTGCAAAAGATTTCATGAGTATGTGTGTTTTGTCCTGTCAGTTAATGGTGCACATCCCTTCCCCTCACACACATACCTTCCATTATATGTTTTTAATCCATTTGTTGTAATGATGATACAGATTCATGGATTGTGGCATAATCTGTATAACCCTCTGACCTGCTCATGAGCTACTTTTCTATTACAATTAGCAAGTTACAAAAGGAAGAAAAATACTAATTTTTGAGTCTGTGAATTGTGTAATTATGATACTTTAAACTTTACTAGCCTAGTAATAGCAAAAGTCATAAAAATACGTTCATAACCCAAAGTTCTTATTTATAGGGAGGTGGGGGCTTCCACATTGTCAGACAGTGCAACATTTTGCCTAAATTAAGCAAGGAGTCTTGTTTCAGCGCATTAGAAGGGCCCAGTTTGCTGAGTGGAAATGCTTTGGACATTCCTGTGTTACTAAAGCCTTAGAGAAGGTGCTCCTTAAGGAGCTCAGTTTCACTGCTCCACGCACATAGTGACTTGCATTCACATGGTACAACTCTACCCTTTCTGTGGTCTTCTGTTCCAGCATTGAATTTGGTAGTTCTGTGTTTTGATGTAACCAAAGGTCTGTGGTCTTTAGTTCCTTATGTAATTTATCACTGAGTCCATGTGCCACTGATTCAGCCAGTGCAGGGGGGCTGCCATTGCGTCTCAAAGAGGTCCACGTTAGCCCAAAGTTGTCATTTTAGTGATAAGAATGGGAAATTACAGAAATATCCCAACATGAATTCAGGAAACATTTAGCTCCTCGTGACTGTCATCTCCTGTAGCTTTTTGACAAAGACATTTCTTGCACTGATGTCTGATGCTCTTGTAGATGAAGTTGCTGCTGCATTTCAACTGGTCAAGTGGAATTGCTTAAAGAAGAGTTTTAACTATTATGGTTCTGGTTCTTCTAAATGAATTAAGCTAAAATTATATTCCTGACCAAAGCTAAAGTATTTAGGTGAATTGTTTTCATGTCTTTTCAAACTGGTCTTTCACGTAGTCCTTCTCATAAATACCAGATGATCAGTCAACAGAAAAAAAACACAAAAAAAGCTCTTGGTAGTCATCATAGTGATAGTAAACAAATAAAAAAAAGTAATTATGAAACCAATAGGGAAAAGCAAAATTCTTCCTTGGCATGACACTGTCGTGGAGATCAAACTTTTCAGATGACTTCAGGCTCCTTGGAATTAATGGAGTGTTGGAAAGTGAAAACCCAGATTGCCTAAAACACTTGACACCCGTGCTGAAAGCTGAACCAAGGTGTGAGTCTATAGCTGTGCAGGTCAATTGTGAAAGGCTGTTTTCCATGATAAAATATTGGAGGTCAACTTTTTACTACCTTTTATTTTTTTTGCACCCTCTTTTCTGTTGTGTTTCAAGCAGAGCCATCACAAGGAGTACAAAAGAGGTTGTGAACAGAAACATTAACAACTATGTCAGCTCCTTTTCCATCCATGGTAGCAGATGAAAAACAGATCAAAGCTCAAAAGCAGTTGTGTTCTTGTAACACTTTATGGCATCTGTAAGGTATTCTATTCATTTGAGAACCAGAGATGAACACTTTATTAGATTTCTCCTCTTCTTCTTTTGGTAGAATGCCTGGGAGCGATCCATTCAAATACCTTGATAGTTTCTAGTGATAAAGTCAGAAAGCCGAATCCGTATAAACACATCTGGGAAGTATGAGAGTGGCTGCTGATCCACGCACAGCTCATGTCTCTGTGACACTCACTTGTCAGCTTGAAATGAGAGAATGATGGAACTGTAAAGAAAAGCTTCATCCAATTATAAACGTGTTTTGGCTGAGGTTTTTAAGGTTTTGGATCAGACTTCAAAATTTTGGACCAGATTCTAAGGATATTTTGACACCTAAAGAGGTCTGTGTTGGCAGCTGAGTTCTATGCACCACGTAGTATCAGTGCAAAGGTGACTGACGTGTCCTCAGTGTGCTTAGCATTCTATCTTGACATTATAAAGAAGGCTAGAAAACCCTGTATATTGAAAATGCATCAAGTACACTGAATGGGAGCAGCACATCTGTCCAGGATCTCTGGGCTTTAAACAGCCTAACTGGAGCTCTACCAGGACTCTAGTCATCAACAAATCTGAAATGAAAGGCCAGATTTTTCACCCAGATGTTACTTCAAACAGAAAAAGAAGATATGTTCTGGGAAACCTGGCCATACATTATCACTAGCAAGGCAGCTTGTTCAAATACACAGAATTTGAAGTCAGCAGGAGTCAGATGTGTCTGCACATCAGGAAACCCTGTAAAATGCCTGTTCACTTTTTCAGGTATCCAAAGGCCTAGGTTTCAAAGCCGGTTATTTGATTTTTCTCTGGGATTGTCCTTCTCAAATTGAAGAGAAGCTGGGATCTTCTACCTCAGGCAGAGGGGAGGCTCAGCCAAAAGCACTGCTCCTAGCAAGTCAGCAGCTTCAGTTCCAATGAGAGCCACTGTTCAGTGTGGAGGTGGAAAAGGAGGTGGGAAGGGCTGCCCACCTGTGTCACCATCCTTCGAAAGCTGGAAATGCCTTTGCAGCCCAGCCTCTCAGTATTAGTGGCTGCACAGCATGGCAGGGTCCCGGCTGATAGTCTGAGCAGCTGGCACTCAGAAATCCCCTTGGTGCACAGCACTGGTTAAGCTTGAGTGACAGTGCACTTAAAGCAGGGAAAAGGTATATGTGCTTCTAACAGTCACATCAAAATTACCTGCTTATTGTGGAGTTTGTCTCCACTAACTTGTGCTGTCTAAATATTAAGTGACTTGACTTGGCTGTTTTTATGCTTCTTTTCCACTCAGTGGAGTGAAGCAGATTGCCCAAGCAGATCGTTCATCTCCCCTGTTTTTATCCCATTCAATGTTAGAATGGGATAAATGACCCTGTGGAAATGCATTTCACAGAGAATGCTTTAAGCACCTCCAGCTGAATGCCAGTCTGCAGCACCAAGAGAAGCTACGTTAATTTTCCACCCTTCGCTGCCTTTCCTACCTAGGCCTCCAGCTGCCACCACCATTGAGCGATACTGAAAACATTTCAGCAGGCACATGCCTGAACTGGCTGCGTGGTTCAGTCCAGCTTGTGCCAGTGGACCATAAAGAAGAGTGGCTGAGTTAGGAAGAGAGGTGCTGCTCCAGCACTGTGAACTGGCTGCCCCCTAGGAATGCTGCATCCTGGGTTCAGCCCACTGGTAGCTGGCCAGGTTTCTGCCTTTCAAGGAAGAAGGGTTGTTTCATCTCACTCCTGGAGCGAATACTGACCAAAATGCTTGAAAAAGGCAGTCCTGGCTAGCGCCCTGTTTCTCAGCCCATGCTTTGCAAACCCTGGGGATCTATGAATCACTCCTAAGGTAACTAAGAAGAATTCAGTGAAAGGTAACTTAATCCACCCCCATGTTTATTGTCAGTAGAGTAACTCTCTCCATAAAGGAGCTTGTCTCTCCTGAAAAGCATTTGGGGGATGCTGAGTATAAAGGTTGAAAATCACTGAGCTGGAGTAATGTATCTTTATACGTGATAATTTGGCAGCTCAAGGGCTAAATCTATTCAACTGTACCTTTATGAAAATGCCTGGAGAATTGAATAGAATGCTATAAACTTTGTGTCGGCAGTTTTGATCCAGTCTGTGAGACGGAATAACTGAAGAGATTCTATAGAAAATACTCTACAAATGCACTAAATGAAAGGAAGATGAAGTCGTTTTCCTAAGAGTTCCAGCTGATCATCTAGAATCGTGCTTCTGCTGTAGACTATAGTTATTCTGTTCTCTTTTTGATATTTAATCCAGACAAAAGGTACAGAATGATAGGCTAATTTCTGTTGAACAGCAGGTTTCATCTGTAGTACCAATGTGATGACTTTTTAGTTGTGGGTGTACATTGAATTTTAATTTAAGATCTATGTAAATGATTTCTACAGACTAAAAATCACACAGATATTCAGGATTTTGAGTTTCCCCCCACTCCAGAGTAGCTTTGAACCCAGATACCCAACTTAACAGTCAGACCCCTAGGACAGCACAGGTTTATCACAACACCGTGTGTTTCTTGTATGATTGCTGCTACAAATGTTTATAAACTTTCACTGTATTTAAAAAGACAGGGTAGGAGCTACCAAGCAAAATGATTCCTCTTATAGTTACACATGGTAGCTTTTTTTAGGAGAAGTGTTTTGGGGTTTTTTTTCCTCCCACATAGATTTGAGTCTCAGTCAATTCTGTCAGTGTTAGTTCACCTTTATTTGAACTGCTGGATAATTCATTTGTAGAAGAGGCAGTACATTTAGGTACTTCCATCTGTGTTTAAACAAGGCTCTTGTGCTTTCCCTATTAAAAAAAAAAAAAAAGAGAGTTGTATTATAATGCTTGTGGTAGATGAGGTTCTGAATTTAACTCCTTCCTACTCTAGTTTCTCTTAACAACTCTACGTTATCAGCACCTGGGGTTTCTGGTTTACTCTCTCTTTGCAAATATGAATTTGCAAGAAGGGGTTGATGGTAAGTAGCGTGGTTCTAATTTGCACTTGTGAAGTGTGTCAGACGGTTTCATCTAGTGCACGGTGAGCAGAGGAAAGCCTGTCTTCCTCTGAAAACCGCCCTTAGAGGATGTCAGAGAGCGTGCTTGGCTGTGATAGTCACTTGCAAATGCAATATGGTATTGAAATGAGCTGTCCAGGAGCTGCTGGAGAAAGGGATGCCTGCACTCCTATGAATTTACTTTTTGTCTTTCTCCTTTTTCTCTCACATATTTCTGCTTGGTTTTGTGCTTCTGGGCTGTCACTTTGATGTGCTTTTGGATGAATCTACTTCGTTGTGCTGGAAGTTCTGTGGACTCGTTTACATGAAACATTTGTGACAGTCATCTGTTTTGCTAGGAGTATACCCGGTGATATAGGTAGCACTTTCCAGCTTTCTGTCCATTACTTCCTCTTCATCTACCTGGCATCTTTATAGCCTCATCCATCCTTCCTTTCTTCCAAGCACTTTACTGACATTTGTTGAAATCACTTTTCCATGTGACATCCAAGTACCCCTTTCTGGTCTTTCTGCATGTGCCTGTGCTCAGAGCAGGGATCTTGTCCATAGTTCTTGTGTGTTTATAAAATAATTTCTTAATCCATTAATAATCTAAAGGTTTAAGCTTGGGGTAATATTTGAGTGCATGGCTGGACATATGGAATATCAGACCACTCATCTGTCTCAGGCAAAAGAGGAGAGGTTTTATGGTGATGCCTCACCTGTGCTCTTAACTCAGACACTATATCCTGTGTTCCTCTTTGCATCTCCATAAATCATCAGTGCTCCAGTAGCATTCAGTTCCCTGTGATGAGCCTCATTTCTCTACTTACGCCACATTAACTAGCCTTACACACTTTTCCTCCCACTGAAGCCCAGCTTGTATCACACACTTGCCCAGCACCCTCAGAGGAATTCAGAATGAGTCACGCAAGGTGCCTCTGGGGACTCCTACTGATGCAAACTTCCTCCTCCTCAAGGCAGCCTGTGGTTTGAATGCCACAAGGCAGCCGGTACTTGTTAGCTTGAGCTGTGAAGTTGATGGCAAAGTTTGTTCTATGGCCTAGGCACTTCCAAATTGCCACCTTTCTTCACTGCTGCAGGAGGCGAGACTCTCAGCTCATCCTCTTTGTAGCATCAAACATGGGAGCTGCTCAGAGCCTTTCAGAGTGCCAGTCAATAAGCAGTGAGGTGGGTTTTTTTGGAGGAAGGAGTTGTCATTCATTCTTAAGGTGCATTCCAGTCCAAACAGAGACTGTCATCAACACAATAAGTGAAAAGTTATGCAGGTATTTACATGTGAGTTTAAAGTCCCCAGTTCTTGGGATAGAATAGATTTCCATTGCGAGAGTTTGACTATAGGTTTGTCATCACCTGTTTCCAGAGTATGCATTCAGAAGTTTAAGATGTGATGAATAGGGCTCATGTATGTTGTTTTACTTTGGGCTTTTCCCCTCCACACGATAGGCCATTGTCTTTAAAATAATATCTGCCTTCTCCCTCTTCACATGGAAAAGAGAAATGCATTTCTGATGGTAATTACACAGTGCTACATTCTGAACTTTTTATCCCATTACAGTAAGTGGACAAACTACTGTCATTTACAAGAGTGGAACAGGTGAGGAAATGGGAAAGTTTCTAGGACTGCTGGGCATAAATGCCAAGCTGACATTGAAGACTAATTCCAAGAGAAGGCAAATTTTGTTGCTAGCAAGGAGTGCTGGTGCAGTTGTGCTCTGATGCAGGGATGGAGGAATGCCTGCTCCTCATCAGGTGTTTCAGAAATAGAAAAATCAGGCAGTATTAATGGAGGGCTACAGACTCCTAACCTGTCTCTGCCCTTGCAGTTCAACTGAGACATGCTTCAGCTCTTCCTTGCTCTCAATTTCAAAATCTCTTCAGTCTATCTACCTGCCTTGTCATGGATCTGTTGGCAAGGTCAGGGTTTGAATACATTGAGATATGTTTTCTCCAGCCCAAATTTGATGCCTTAATGTTCCACAGCTCTGCATACACACCTTTTACATCTCTCTAAACAGCTTGATGCTCTTATTTTGCTCTTTGATAGTATTTCCTCATGGGAGCTTTGCCCAGGAGGTGTGATTACAGGAGTGAGGCCTTTAGCAATGAATCAGCAAAAATCTAGTTGTACATCACCAAGGAAGAGCTACCAGTTGGGTAACAGAGCTTCCGTATTCCTTGGGTAGGCTTGTTTGTTGGTCCTGCAACTGCAAGTCGAGCAACTTGCTCTTATCTCCCATTACTTCATATGTGGTGTTTGCCCAATGTAGGGGGTAGTGGAGGTGGTGTCTGCCTTTCTCCCAACCTTATTTGACAGGTGAGTTTGGAACCTTTGGAGGCCCAGAGCAATGGTAGATGACGTTCCTCTCCAGCCACTGGCATGGGCTTGTTCCACAGCAATTTACTGCCGCCACCTGCTGACCAGGCAGAGGATTTTGCTGGCCTGGGCAGGGCATGTGCGTGGGGTGTCCCCATGAGCCCCTACCATGCTCTGCCCAGCAAGAGGGTGACAAGGCAGTAGGTAGAGGTCATAAAGCAGGAATACCTGGGAATATACACAAGGTTGGTCATATAGGGAAAGGGGGCACGTGCCCTACCATGAACACAACCTATGATGAATGCTGAGCAGGTCTGTGAATTTGTAGGTTATCAAGCAGATCATTGGTGAGATCAAGCCAGATGCAGGAAGTTTGGATGAGGTATAACCTCATGATATTAGGTGCAACGATAAATATTTGTCTTCACTTTAATGCATCTCTGCATAGTAAGGCATGAAATTCAGGTAATCTTTCTGAATAAAGGAAAATAGAGAGACAAGAAATTTTACATAACTCTAAGGTCCAGAAATTCAAGTTTACTTTGATTCAGTGCAAAGATTTAATGGTGATCTTCAGTGTTCTTCAGAAACTACTTCACATTGTTAGTTCTTCAATAGTGATATCCTTTCACACCAATGTCTTTGGACATGGGATTTAAATAAGAGGTAAGCCAGACAAACAAGTACATTAGACAGAAGGATGTATGATGCCTGTTAGGACAGTGTCACTGCACTAAATCTTCATTTGGTGGCCAGATCACAGGAAATGGTGGCACTTGTTGTGAAACTTTTCCCTGGCTGCCCAAGAACTGCTGTGTGTGAGACAGAGATGCAGGGTTATGTGGCTGCTGTAGTAGGAGCTGTCTACTGAAGCTCTCAGGAATTCTGGCCCACTTTCTTCCCTTTAATGAGCCATAGATAACATTTGCCTTTTCTGGGTGACTCTAGGCTTCCAACTGGCAGTACTTAAGAGCAGGGGTAGGGTCACAGATACCCCTGCATTTTGATCTAAGTTAATTCTTACATCTTGAAGATGCTTTTAGGCCACGATATTCTACTGTCTTCCTTGTTGTTCCTGTATTTGGGCAGTACCCTACAAATGCTCTAGGGACCCATGGAATCTCATGTCTCTGTAGAGACTGTAATCTCATTTTCTCTCATTTTCAAAACACTCTCATTTTCACAGGGATGCTTGGGTTTTCCCCTAATTATCCTCCAGTGAGTCTCCTTTTTTCTTGCATTTATCGCTTTTTAGTTTGTTTGTTTGTTTGTAGGCAGGGGAGAAAACCCCAAGGAGAGATGAAACACTGTGCACGACAGTTCTGCTGAGGTGCTGCAATGCCATCCCTGTTCTGTCAGATCAGGGAAAGGTTGCTGTTATCGTTTCGTAATGTGTGGTCACAGGTACATTCCTGCTTTCCTAAGCAATTCGAGTTGCTGTGCAGATGTTAAACCCCATTTCCACTCGAACCCTCGCTGCTCTGAGACCCAAGCAGCCCCTCTTGCTGACACTGTGACTCTCTCCTTTCTTTCTAGGGCTCCGGAACCTCGAGCAGTTCCACCACCCCATCCGTGTCCACCCCTGTCACTGGACACAAGCGAATGATCATCCCCAACCAGCCTCCCCTCACCGCCACCAAGAAATCCACTGCCAAAGGCCCGGGGCAGCCAGCACCCATCCCAGTCACTCCCGTGGGCACCCTGAAGCCACAGCCTGTGCCAGCCTCCTATGCTACGGCTTCCACCCCCAGCCGCCCGGCGTTCAATATCCAGGTGAGGACGGCACAGCCCAGCCCGCACTACCAGCCGCCAGGTCCGCAGCCCGGGCATTACGGTAGCCTGGGACCCAGCCAGACCTACGCTCCGCCGCCATCCCGCCCGCCTGGTGCCCCGCAGTATGTCCCTCCGCAGCCCCACGGGTCTGACTATGGCTATGCCCCGCCGCCCACCCGGCCCACAGAGCCCAACTACGGCTATGCCCCTCCGCAAGGCCGCTACCAGGACCCCTACTATGGGGGGTATGGGGGACGCAACGGCTCCGAAGCGCCCTACGTGCCACAGAGCTCCTGGAAGGTCGAGCCAGCCTATCCTGCTAGCAACACCGTGGGACAGGCTCCTCCTGGGCTCTACCAGCCGCCTAGCACGAAGAAGACCTACATCACTGACCCGGTGCTGGCCCCACAGCCACCTGCACTGCAGCAAAAGGTAGGAGGTGATGTCCCCGAGACCCTCCTTGAAAGACGACATGGGAGGTTAAATGGTGCCTGTTGGGGTAGGTCTCCTTTCATATCACAGAATGCTTGGGATTGGAAGGGACTTCTAGAGATCATCCAGTCTAATCCCCTGCTGATGCAGGTTCTCCTCAGTCATATCACACAGCAATGTGTCCAGGCAGGTTTGGAAACCTCCAGAGAAGGAGACTCCATGCCCTCCCTGGGCAGCCTGTGCCAGGGCTCCCTCAGAGTCATGAAGTTTTCCCTTCTGTTCAGGTGGAACCTCCTGAGTTCCAGCTTGTGTCTGTTACCCCTTGTCCTGTCACTGGGCACTTCAGAAAAAAAGATTAGCTCCATCTTCCTTAACATCCAGCCTTTAGGTATTTGTAAGCATTTGATATGATTTCTTAAAAGCTGGAAATAGGGAATTCTTGTCTGCTCTGAAAAGAGGCTTTTTGTGGGGATATAAAAACACCGGCGGCCTCAAAGGGTGAGATGCTGTCATGTGTAGAGGTGTGGTGACACCCTCAAGCAGGAGGGAGGTTTCATCCCCTTGACGTGCCGTTACCCAAAGATCTCACTGCCTGTACCTCTATACAGCATCGCTGCACTTGGGTCTTCCCTTCTAGGCCTTCCCAAGGTTAAATGAAGACGTTGAGTGTGAGTTTCTGCTCTGTGTGCATGTGGACACCCTCTGGTTCACCAGATAAATCCTTCCTCGTCTCAGGCAGATAAGAGGTACAGAAGAAGCTGGTTTTGATTGTGGTTCAGAGCGACTGCGGAGGTTGACCTCTGGCGTGTTGCTGTTCAAAAATCACTTATCACTGAAACCACATGGAAATGAGTTCCCGCAGAGCTCAGCTCTGGTTTTCCTCTCAGGTGATGGTACACCTGCTTCCACTTGAGCCGATGCCTGGGCCTCATAATGTGAAGCTGATTTAAAATAGAAAGTTAAACTGGACTGCCTGGTTTCTCTGTCCAAACTTTGACCTTGTCTGGCTTTTGTGGCTTCTGCTGGTGTTCTTCTCTAATGTGACTCTGGAGGGATGTAGGCATTTTAGCTTTGTGGGGTCCTTATAGTATATGATGAGCTTAAGCTCCACTGAAGGATGAAGATGGCCAGGCCAAGCAGGGAGACAGTGAAGTTGTCACTGCCCAGGCCCACCCTGGCTCCTCTCAGCACATTGCTGCTCTTAAGCTTGTGGATACTCACAGGGAAAGGGGAAAGATCTTTTGACATAAAAGAAAATCTGTCCTTTCGGCATTTCATTCACTAGCACCACACAGACCGCCTTCCCTGAATTCCAAATTTCCTAACAGTGGGAACGTTTGAAGACAAAAATGTTTCTCCAGATGGGTTTAGAGAGGGAAATAAATTACAAAAGTCCTTGAAATATTATCAACTAGCAGTTAAGAAACCACTTTTTATCTTTTCTTTGCTTTCCTTACCAAGAAGCTAGGAGTAGGTAGAGGAGCAGAACTCTTGGCTCTGTAGGTACTTGGTGTAAAGACCTTAGATTGGAAAGTAGTGAAAGACACAAAATTTGCACATTTAACTGGTATAAGTCGTTGTGGTTCCAGTGGAGTCGCTGAGGAAATGCTGAGGTGCAGCAGATCCATATTTAGACTTTGATAGATACAAGTAGGGTTATATGTATAAAAAATTTAAAACTTTAGTTCAGTCAGCATCTCTATGGAAACACAAGTCATCTCCAGCCACAAACTGCACAAGCCTGTTAATCTCATTTGCATTACAAAGCTGGAGGGACAGTTTAATTTAGCTCAAGTTTGGGGTTTCATGTATGCATATATAGATATTTGTGTGTATATATGTGTGTATGTGCATGTGGCATTTGCAAATACACATGCAGAAATACTTTATGTATATGTCTATAAAAATAGTTCTGATTCTTCTGCAAAACAGACTGTTGTCTGCTTGGTGATCAGTCCCTCCAGAACTTTAAGTCCCTTCCAGCTTGATAAATACCTATGTTATTACTTATTTCACTTTTGAATTTAGAACTCTTCTCTAACATAATGGTGGCAGACTCTGCTTGATTGCTACTCTGTAACATACATAGTTTAATTAGTGAATAATTGAAGGTGATCTTACAGTCTATCAGGAAACGTTCAGTAATAAAACACAGTATGCTTTGCCAGTGGAGCAGTGTTGTCCAGTTTTACTGCATACCATTCTCTTCCTTTGCAGACTAACTCATTCATAAAATCAACTTTTGGAATTATTTTATATAAAGGGGAAAAAAAAAAAAAAAAAGGAAGGCTGTGTTGGAGCCAGATATCTGATAGGAAGAATTGTCTCTGTAATTTGACTTTTTAATGTATTTTCCTACACACAACTGGCTTCTGCATTTTGTTGTGGTTTGCCTTTTCAAGGTTGGTTTGAGGCCTTTCAGTTAAGGAAATTGATTTGAGAAGCCAGGGTAAGAAGCAGGCATTAATACACATCACATAAATTGCAAAAAGACCTTTAGGAATTTTTCTTTTTGCAAGAGAATGATCTTAAAATACAAAACAATTTTTCAATATATTCAGAAAAGTGCATTCTTAATTTTGAACACACTTTGTCTGCAAAGTATTAAGGATGTTGTAACAAATACATCTCAGATTAGAAGCTCATGGTCCTTAGTTCTAATAAATAACATGATACATCACTGTGAGAGGTAAAATTTTTCATTAAATCTGTTCAGGGTTTTTAAAGGAAGGAAAAAAAGAAAATCTGTTTATATTTTGCATTCTGGCTAGGGAGAAGTTCACAATACTGTGGCTCTGTGTTTTTTGCTGTGTTCTAATCACATTGAAGTCACTGCTGATCCAAAATAAATCTGGATTGGTATGGGAACAGCAAATAATCTGTACCAGTTCTTAAAGCCCACTGAGAACAATGAGTTTTACTCACACACAACGCTGTGTAGCATTCTGTCCTTGGGCCAGTTTTGGAAGTGAGAGTCATGCATGTGAAACCTCTGTGCATTTTAGTCTTCTGTAGCACCCCGTCTAGCATTAATGCCCAAGTCCTAGTTAGGAAATGAACTGGTGGAGTGCATGTCCTCATTTAAACCTTCATGTGCTTCAGGGCTGTTCCTGGCTCAAAACCTCAGGAGCTTTCTCCTCTGGGTGGTAGGTGGTCAGGATTTTTGTTAGGAACAGCAGCAGAATTGTCATGAGACCGTCACAGAAACATGTGACACGTTTGGCTACTCTCATGCTTTTTGCCAGCGGCACTGTACTGGCTCTGACAAAGTCAAAATCTGAAGCCTAACATCTCCCCTCCCAAAGGCCAAAGAGCACAAGACCAGGATGTTTCATTAGATACACTGATTTCTGGCACCAAGGTGTCCATAATAGAAAACAAAAATGGCAAAAGCAGAATTCCTTCAAGTTTGCCCTGTGGCCAAAACAGAGTTGATGAAACTCCCACCACTGACCATTTATAACCTTGTCAAGTGCTCATCTCTCCAAATAGATCTAGGCCCTTTCACATTTTTGGTCATGTTTAAGTGTTTTTGAGACACTATTGTGTGTCTCCCAGATGACTTTGTGGACCCTTCAGATTCTTTATGTGGCTCCTGGTGTATTTGAGGGATGGCCACTGTAGACACCTGGAAGTTCTGTTATTCCTAGACCTTGGATCCCTTTTATTTTCTTTCCTCTTCCCGAATCTACTTTTTAGACTTGGGGAACCACATTCCTTTGAAACAGGACCTGAACACTTTCAGCATCCAGACTGGCTGCCACTGAAATGACTTGAGACACCTTGTAGTTTTGTTCCAGAATGGTGGAAGTCTTAACAAACCATTGATTTCTTGAGAGCCATCTGCTGATTTGAAGAGGAGAAAAATGCCGTGTAGCTCTGATTCAGTGCAGCATCCAAACCCATGCTCATTTGCTGCGCATTTGCTAGACGGAATAAAAAAGAAGCATCCTTTTGGTAGCTGGGTCTGTTCTTGTTGAGCTGGCACAAGGTATGAGTTCACTAACCTGGTTAGCTCACACTAGCCATGAGTCCTGTTGTCCCCCTTTACACATATACAGGCATCAGTACACGTGGAGCACGACCTGCTCTTCAGACAGCCCTTCAATGTTGGGCACTGTTCTAGGCAAGCGCTTTGGAAATGAAGTGGGGAAGACAGCTGGAAATCAGGAGGTAAAATTAACGAGGCAGCTTATGCTTTTGGCATGGTTTAGATAGTGGTGGCCGCTTATGATTAGCAGACCTCAGCCACCACATCGTTTCCGCACTGATGGAGATTGTGTTTCTTTGCTGCCTGCCTGCAACCGGCATTGACACGGTCTCCTGAAACTCACAGTGCCCCAAAGCAGACTGTGACGACTCGCTGTTTGCTCATTTTACACAGCTTTTGTCAGTTTTTCCACTGATTTAATACCTATGATGGAGATATTCGCTTGGAAGTTTCATCTTTGCCTCAGAAACATCTGCTCACCAGTGTCCTTTGCTATGACTGATGCACTTCTCTTGTACTGCTTTAATAATTTTTACAGTCTGCCATCACTCACATAAAGTAGATACCTCTGGCACTTGTGTTTGAACTGAGACTAATGTTCTTGCTGTTTGCTGTTAATCTAGCTACTAGGAATTTTTGTTCTCTACAGATGAATAAATGCAATCTGCCAGCTTCCCTCCTGCTGTCATAGGGATATATTCTTTCTTAGTGTTGCTTCTTGCTTGTGGATAAAGGCAGGCAGCTTGCTATATGCTGCCCATCTACCCCCCAAGTGTTTTCTCCCCCCAGAGTCTCAAATCTCCACCCAAGTGACCTCTTCGAAAAACTCAAGTATCAAAAGTTTCCACCGGATGGGATTCAGACACAGTGGAAAATGATGATTGAAGTTGGTTTTCTGTCAGTATGAGGCAATGGCTTCCCATAGTTTTAAAATGCTAAAATAAAGCAAAAACCAACTAAAACGAAAAAGAGTTATTTAAAATATACTACTTTGGCATTTAATGAATTAAAAAAAAAGAGAGGAAGCTAAAGTAAAATGAAATAGAAGGTGAAATTCCGAAATTCAGAGTTGAATTTGAGATTTCAATGTGACATTTCAAAATTTCCAGATGAATATGCAGTTCCTTTCTACCCTGAGAATAGCAACAAATGTCAAAATGTTGACATTCTTCACAAAACAGTAATTCCAAGTTCTAACCAGCACTAGCTGTATATCAACTACTGACTCTGTCATTGCTTCTGGGTGGATTAAATTAAATGCTGTTGCTTCTGTTAAAATGAGGAGGAGGAGGAGGAAGGCAATGGTGTCTAACAATGAGATGAGAAGCTCAGAGTTAGGTCTCGGTGGTACTCTGTGGCATTGAGAATGGTGTTTTCCTCTTCAAGGTATTAAAAACCTCTGCTTCAAAATCTTTGTGGATTTATATAGAATTTTCAGGTGAAAAGGTACTGGCAAGAGGTGCAAAGAAGTGTTTTCAGAACAGTGTGCGTATCCTGACTGCAGGAAACTGACACAGTGTGGTTTATACCCTAAACTTTTGAAAGAGCCCAATTCTCAGCTTAAAATGTGTTTAACTTTTTTGCTTCAGAACTTTAGTGTTTGTTCTTTGAGTTATATTTTTATTATTTAAGCACTCCATACACTAGCAGGAACCAGGTGATGACAGAGCAATCAATCAGATTTGTCTCATAGGGATCATATATTTGAGTTACTTTCCTTAAATAGAGAAACAACAAGCTACCAAACAATTAACTTGAAGTTAAAGATAAGAGGGAGCCTGCAGTTGCAGGAGTAAGTCAGGTCAGCATATACTGAGAAACCAACCTGAATTTATAGTTTCAGGATGCAGCTTTTGCAGCTTTAGCCTTTAGTCAGCCACAATGGGTTAGTACTATAAGGGAAATAAGAAAGAGGCTTTTAACATAATACCTGGATGTTCTTTCTTGCTACTTCTTAAAATAAGCTGAGGACAATGTCTCCATACATGTTAAGGCATGGGGTAACCTTGAAGTTAATTAAGGGCTCTGTTTCTGTGCTGTTTAACTCTTGATAATCAAGCCACCTACCTTGGCAGATACAGCCTGATCATGTTACGGTCTAGCAGATTAGGCCATAAAATATAGTGAGTTTATGTTTGCCTATAGCTGGAAAGGAACATCTCATGGGGAAGCTGTCTAGTTTTTGAGCAATGATGCTTGCCTGAACCCTGACATGGACTGAGCTTGGGTCTCTAATGGGCAGCCTGGTCTGTAGCATGATGAGACAAGGACAATTGGCTTTGCTACCCTTTTACAGCTTTTAGTTAAAAAAGCAGCACCCATAAAAGTGAGTGCCACTTAATTAATTCACAGGCATACTTGGGTGGTTGTGTGTCCTGGTGTTGCTGATTACTGGAGGAGCTTTTTCCTTCCATTTTAAGATACACCAGAGTCCAAACACGTTGTAATTCTTCCAATGCCAAGACAATAGGGAATGTGGTGAAGTTACTGTTCCATCAAATAACCTCAGTGTTGTTATCAAGTTTATTGCAATGAAGCTAGGACATGAATGGGTAGGGAAACTTGATCAAGCTGAGGCACTATTCGCTCAGGAGAACTGGGGAGAATAAGAAGACATGGAGCATCTTAGTGTCATTGGGTGGTTCTTCTGTTTGAGATGAGAAGGGCTCTGGCTGCCCTGGTGATGAGAATCTCTTTGGGATTGTGACTTGATGGTAATGCCAGTGTTAAGACAAATAACTGTTCATGTCACAGTGATGCTTTGAGTGATGTGCTGTTTTGGTCATGTCGTGGAATGGATGATTCTGTTTGGGTGATTTTTCCCACTGACTCTGTGAAGCGTATTTGTGGTCTTAATCTAGTTCTTAATAGCACATGTGCAGATATTATGGTAACAATGTGTTACTGAAGCATCACTTTGTGTAGGGAGCTGTGCACGGCTTGAAATATGATTCACTTCTCCTTCAAGCATGGTTGTCCACAACTAGAGTCTTGAGGCTAGTATCATGGTCATGGTGCATAGTGAGCAGTACAAGCCATGTAGAATCCCATCTACAATAGATATGCAGTTATAAAGAGTAGAAAGTAGTTGGTAATGGCTGCTGATAATTTTTTCCCTCCAAGAGTAATGGTAAGAAATAATTGGTAATATATGGTTACATTTACTGATCATAAATGTTCTGGTACTAAACTAATGCCCTCATATAATGGGCTTCGTGTTAACATTTACCTCTAAATAACTATAAAGCAGCACAATATAGTAAATTAAATAGCAGCCTTCAGAAAAAAAAAAAAAAAAGTGTGTTTTTTAAGAAGAAGAAGAGGTTTCCTATCACAAGCTGAAAGAACTCCTGCAAGGCAAACAGAATCTGCAATTATACTGACAGTTTTGTTCTTAAATGAAAATAATAGTGAATTATAAAGCTGTAAAATTGTTTTCCCAACAATATTTCGTTTTTATAACTCATACTATTTCACTTAGCTGCCTGGCTCCAAAGCGAGTTACATAACATGACATTATGAATCTAGTGCCTCAACTTTTTGTCTAGGGAATTAATTTAAGGGCTCTGAACTTTCCAATCACATTTTCTTCTTTGTTCTAGACACAGTATATCCTCCATGCTTGAAAAAGTATCAGGTGAACCATGTCTTGCTTGTAGCAGAGTAGTGCTATTCATATGCCTCTTTACCCACACTAATAGGGCAGTGACTTAGTTTTACAGGGATCCTCAGGATAGTTCAGATTGAAATGTACTGTCTAAAGTCAGCTACATAAAACAAATCAGCTGCTGTGTGTTACCTGATCAATCTAGCATTAGCAAGGATTTTCCATGGTGTGGTTTAGCATCAGCACAGACAGATGAATTATTATTGCTGTCGGTATCACTCATCCTCTCCAATTAAATCTTTTTCTAAACAAACAAGCAAAATTTCCTCAAATGAATCGGCAGTAGCTTAAGCTGATGTGTTAGGATTACTTTAGTTATTAGTAAAACGGAACCACACCTGGGCTATAATACAGCAGATTAGCTATAATAATTTTCATCCCATTATTGCCTAGTTAGAGGCTATTTTACCAGCACCTGAAGGATATTTTTTCAGGGATTTCCTCCAGTTTTGTAAGAGCTGGTCGCTCATTAAATGAATCACTTTCTTTTCTGTTATTGCTGTGAAAGAGCTTGAGGCGAAAACCCATGGCTTTTTCAGCTAGGGTGGGGGGAAAAATGCCTAAGTGGCCAGGGAAGCTCCTGCTGTGTATTATATGCCACTGATGGATGTATATTCCTTCTGGGGTGTCACTAGGAAGCCCACTAGGTTTGTGGTTTTTTAGTCTGTGTTGGATGACAGAAGAAAGTACACTGCAACGTTTGTACTCTTGTAAACCTCAGTTTCATGAGCATCTTGCAGACTTAAAATCCCAGGTGACCATCATGTTCTGCTGGTCTGATGATCAGCATCAAAGAGTTGCCCTACACCTCCTTCTCTACCCTGTGTTAGAAGGCTCTTCTGTTTCCTTTTCGCATCAAAATCCTTTCTCCCTCCTGTTAAGCAACACTTAGTTGTGACCTTTCTTCCCCCAGGCTGCATCCCAAGAACGTGCTTTAGAAATACATCAGTCCTTGTGCGGCCTCATTTCAATACTTCAGTTAAAACTTTCTCCTCAACCCGTTTCCTTAACTGCATTTCCAATAATCTAGATTTTTCACAACTTCGACGTGTTTCCACATAATTTTCCTCGAGGGTGCTTGTCTCCCAAGGCTCAAGCTTAAAATTAGGGCTTTTGCTGCTGTTGAATTTCCAGATCACCGAGCAAGTGGTTGATGAGTCTTTCTAGTAGATTTTAAGTACAAAAAACCTATGCGGTTGTATTGCAGGCAAACATGGCCCTGTAGATATCAGGGGATGTTGGAAATGCATGTGCTCGTATTTGTTTCTTTGTAAGATTGCTCACCAATAAATACATCCAAATATAGTTTTGAAATCTGAATTGAGCTTTCCACCCACCTTTCTTTACCCTTTCATCATCAGGTCACCTTCTGGTGAATAAGTACAGTGCAACAATTAAAACCATATGTGTAATTAAAATAAATTCAACATAAATTTAAACAGCATGAAGATAAGAAAGGTAAAAGGATAAAGACAACTGGAAGCTCAGTTCTGTGTGACCTGCTTTTGAATAAACAACACTATATTCCACAGTCAATTATCCAAAAAGTACAATGTGTTCTGTTGCCAAAAAAAGGTTGTCAGATAGAAGTGGTTAGTCAAAAGGACACATGCACTGGAGTGAACATTAGTCTATTGTACTCAGAATAATATTATACAAACAGGACTGGTTTACTGCTGGTCCTTTTTTTTTTCCTTTTCCTTCTTATTTTTTATATTTTGACCACAGATGAGATTATGCAGCTTTTTAATATCATTTCATAAACATCTAATTGCAGGCTTCAGCAAGAAGTGCAGGCATTGCTAGGGAAATCAAGTAAGGTATGCTCTATGCAGCCCAATAATAAGGCTTCCAATACAAAAGTGGAAAAACAAGTCATTAGTTACAACCATCGAACGGAAGAGGTCTAATGGGAGCCACAGGATAAACATTCCATTTTATTATGTCTTCGTTATATGTTTTGCAAGACTCTGTGGTTATAAATTAAAATTGGTTTTTGCAGCAGTGGCTGTAAAAAGTTCAAAATCTGTGAATGTGCCTATTATTTTTATTTATACCACAGCAGGCTGCTAGGAAAATTAAGGGTTTTTTTCCTCCTGTTTGTTAGTTAAAAGATGGGAAACGCATACAAATGCATATCTGCAGGCAGCACTCAGAAATGCTCCTCCTTTTTCTTTAAAAAAAATAAACAAGTCAAGATAGCATCACTTTAAAGTGGGAGAGAAAAGGTGAGGGGACACCCTCACGCATCTCTGATAAAATTAACTTCTTCACCGTTACACAAGTTGCTGTTGCCTGGTGTTTGTTTTGAGATTTAAATTGATGCCAGTGAAAGCATCCAGAGTGCGTAGCTTGACAGATGAGATGGGGTTTATATTTGAGACTGTGTTGCTGACAAAGCAGAAGGGTTTCCAGGCCTCTTCTCAAGTTGAACTTGTAGTCTTGAAGACCTTGATTACCAGCAGAAAAATCAATGTTGGGACAGTATTTTTCCCATGCTGTCTCCTGCCTTTTGAGCAGGCAGGAGACGTGCTGCTGTGTGAGGGAATGCGTTTAACCTCCGATTCTCCACCCTGGTCTCTTTTCTGAACCTTCCAGCAAAACAATTAATTTGTTTTTTAATTCAACTTTTAGAAGTTACTGCCCCAAGGTAACAGCCAGGGGAGCAGATTTGCAGAATGGAGGTTTGTGGTGGTTGCAAACATCTGTTTCTCCTTTTAAAAAGGATACAAAGGACATGCAGTCATAAATCCTCAACAACTCTTCTGCTTCCACTTAGGAGTTAATCATTAACTGTGAGACCAGTTGTTGCTTCTCTCTAGGAGAGGCTATGCCTTATTTGTACACTATGTACAGTAGATTGGTGGCTTTCTCCTTGCAAGTCTCCAGCATCAGCAAATTACTTCTGAGCTGTACTTTCCCCTGATCTATGAAATCCTGTTATTGGAAGCTTAAATTAATTAAGTGGGGCCCTGGAAAAAAAAAAAAATGTATGCAAATTAATAGAGGCGGAAAACCGCTGCCCTAGGGACTTTCCTACTCTTTCACGTTAGCATTCCCCATGGACCTATTTGAAGAGGTAAGCCAAGGTGGTCTCACTTGGGCTAGGAAATCCTACTGTAGGCAGGAACAACGTTCATGAGCATCTCTCTCTGGGAACTGGACAGAAAGAGCCTCCAGAAAGGGAGGCATTGCTAGGATGGATCAGATCAAAGCAAAAAATGATACGTGTTTCTGAGTCTGCACAGTGCTGCTGCTGCTGCTCCCTGGTTATCGCCATTATAATTTTCTAATGCTGCTTAATAATTGTTCTCAATACTAGATAATTCCAAGAAATCGATACCACAGGAGCTAATTGTTTTTCTGTCATCAGGAACTTAAAAAAAAACAAAACAACCCAAACCACATCTTTGGTGCTAAGGAACCTGTTTCAGAGTGGAACTCTGATTTTTTTTTTTCTACACAAGGCAAATTCTTGCAAACTTTGCCTCCCATTGTGATGAGAAATTCTGAGAAATTATTTGATTTCCCATTTCAGATGTTGGACAGTGACTCAGTATGCCCTGGAAATACTGCCATTCTAGTATTTTTTTTTTCATGTGGTAACTTGGCTTAATGTCAGAGAAAGAGGTAGTTATGAGTCCAGACACTGTAATGTCAGACTTGGGTTCTAAAAGGAAGTGTTTGGTTAACTTTTAGTTGTCAACAACTTTTCTACTGCCACACGTGCTAGAAAAGGGAATAAGTGGCCTTATACAATTCCAGGCACTCTCTGTGGTCAACCCAGTGTCTACAGAAGATTAAATATGCTGGTAACAGATAAAAGCTGTGGCCACTCTTGCCATGTAGCATTCTATGCCTCCCTATATAGAAGTTTGAGACTAGAGGAGTTAAGTGTTAATTAGGAAGAGCAAGCGAGCAAGTGTGGGTCTAGATAGGCCTTACTAGCATGCCTGATTTTTTTCAATGTCTCCTTTCTGGCTCTAGGCTAGGTAGTTTAACCTTTTTCCCTCTTAGTTTCCTCTGTAAAATGGGTATAATGTTTGCCTCCTGTATCACAGTGGGGGTTTTGAGACTTGATTGTCTGCAAAGTAGTTTTAAAGTCTATAAATGCAAAGTATTCCTATTTTCTATGTGAAAGGCAATTGAAATCATGTGCAGAGCGTCTCACAGCAGGCTGAGTGGTTATTTGCAAGGAAGGATATTTCTGCACCTTTCTATGGAAACAAAGAAAAGACCTCTCTTAAATCTGTGGCTATTAAAAACAGTTAACTTTTAGCATTTACATAGTGTGTGTTTTCAGAGCCATGATTCTTAACTAAATTATTCTCAGAGCCTCTGAAAAGTGTACAGCAATACCCAGCTTTTATGGTCATTTCCCCATACTCACGGAAGGACAAGGTAATTCAGATGAACTCACATAGACAGCTGCCACATGGCTTTCTCCTCCATCTGTCTGCATCTTGATGCAGTGACAGAGGGACAGCTAGGTACCTGTGCTGAGGAGATTAAAAAGTTGCCTCAGAGGTAGAGAATGAACTAATTAACCAAGTCATATGGTTTTAAGGATGAACTAGCTTTAGGACGGTGAGATCTAATACTTGCTAGCCTTGAGGAACAATGCAGTGTTCTGATCTTGTCTGGGCCTAAGGGCTTTGGTGGGATTTAGGATGAATGTGACCCATTCTCTCATCTGCTGAGTGTGTGCTCTAGAGCAGCTGTAGGCAGTGCCTTGCCATGGCATGAAGTCCCTGTTTTCTTTTGTTGCCAAGCATGGGGAAAGACCAATAGGACGAGGTGTAACTACTAGCGTCCTGGGCTTTTCGGTTACTAAAGCATCTGCATGTTTTATGGCAAACTAAATGCAAAGAATGTGGGAAGTGAGAAAGAGGATAAATGTCATTGCCCGGTGCTCAAGATTGTTCAACCAGTTTCCTTTGGTGCTCAGTCTGGGATGGCTCATCTGACATTTGGTGGCTGTGTTCTGCCCAATTCAGTTTTAGAAGGCTATAAAACAAACTCATTTCTGAAAGGAGCAGTTTTGCAGCTGGAATCACTGTCTCTGTACACTAATTCCAGCTGTTGGTAGTTTGAGATGAGAAGGCAGGAATGGAAACACGCAGACACGCAAAAAAGCCGCAGCAGATATGGCACCACATATATGAAGCTCATATTCAGAATGTGTATGGAATTATAGTTTAGTAGTGAGTTTAATCTGTCCTATGAAGGCATTTGAGTTGCAGTGTAATGGTATGTGTATTGGACTAGACTGATGTTCATATAGCTGTATTAGCTTTGGACCAAACATGTGGATTTAATAGCAACTGGGACTATAGACCAGATGTTAATACAATGTTTGTAATCTGAGGTTCTCAAGCCACAACTAGGAGACTGAGTAAATCACAGAGTAGCCTCTTCTGTTACTCCCTGCCTGTCTAAAATTGTTACATATTGAACCTAATTCTGGTGTTCTAGTGACTTAACAATTAGCTCTAGGGGAATCGATACCTTACACTTGTGCGTATGTTGGAGAGCTTGGACTGAAGAGACATTGCTTCTGAGCAAACAGAAGCATATAACAAAGTACTCATGTGTGAGTTCTTGTAAAGAATCAGGAAGAGGAGTGCAATAACAGCATGGGTCAGGTGAAGGATACTCCAGAGTGGATACCCACTCATTTCTGGGGAGATTTCCTGTAGCTTTCAGAATGAGATGTGGCTGATTGGGATTGTTTGTACACAGATACCGCCAGTGATATGGGACTGGTCAGAAAGGACTGTTGGCAGTATAGATGGAGAGCAAAGTTAGGTGTCAGAATGGGTTGTCTGTGAACATGCATCCTGACAGATTCAAAGCAGTTAATAATGTTGAAAACCCAGCACATTTTTTACAGATATATGTTTCCTCCTAAGCTTTCTTTCCAAGCTGCCTACTCCTGTTTTTCTTTTTCCCAGAAGGATTTCTCTGTATCTCACATCCTATTTTTCTTGGAGAGGAGTTTTTTCCTGCTTCTCTTATGCTCTGCGGAAGAGGCAGCTGTTCACTCCTCCTCCACCATGAATATATAGAAGGCCCGTGTGCAAGGTTCAATATACAAGGTCCAGAGCATCGTGATGACAGTGAGCAAGGCAGCTACACTAAGCTTTTGCTGATGAGAGTTTATTGCCAATGGTTTCATATCAGCTCATATCTGCCTCAGCTGTTCTGCAGATGCCTTTCTTCCCCAGTACTGATTTTTCACTTGAATTGCAAGAAACTCTGATTCCTCAGCAAAGATGTGCAGCCTTCCTCAGACTTGTGTTATTGCCACTGGATAGATTTAGATTGGCAAAGGCCCAAGAGGTTTGAATACTGGAAAAAACATGAGGATTCATAAATCAGAGAACTACAAGAATGAATATAAAACCCTACCTGACAAAAGGAAGCAACCTGGCAACTTCCTAACATACGTTGAGTCTGGGGTTTGCTGTGGAATGCTAATACCCAGAGGTATACGCATATATGTGGATGAATATCAGCTGGGTAATGGCACTTCCAGAGCTCTACCCGTGTTCTCAATGTTGGCTGCTCACCTGTGATCACCCATGGTTACTGCTCCTTTTGTTCCTCTATCCAAAAAGTTCAAAGTATTAACGCTGAGGATTGCAACTTAACGGCCTTCAGCCAAACATGGAGATTGAGTTGTTTTCAGCCAAAACATGGGTTAGTTTAAGTGGCCTACTGTCAGACTTTGGCATACTCTGATCGAAGAATTTGCCAACTTGGTTGGAGGGCTTTGACCCTCTATTGGTTTCCTTTCACCTGCAGGTTACTGTGCATGATTTCCCACATAGACCTGCTTGTTCCAGGCACGTATGTGTGATTCAGGTGGCTCATTCTTTCATAGGGACTCTGGTGGGATCTCTAAATCTGCCCTTTAGGGAAGAAGCCTCAGGAGTTCTGCTTGCAAGCAGGGAAGGACAATAAGAAAAGCCAGCATTCATCATGCAGATGGGGAAACCAAAGTTTGCTTAGGTGAATTAACATGCTCAAGTCCAAAGAGTGAGTTGGTGCTAAAGTGAGGAAGTGAACCCAGAGGTTTTGACATGCAGCGGTCTGTGCTTCCTCTTAAAAGCAGAAGTTGTGATGGCACCTGTAAAGTCTGAGGGTTGTTGTGTGAAGCCATCCAAACCGCCAAATCCAAGTTTCAGTGAGTCTTTCAGTTTTCCTTTGTTCCTGCTCTGCTATGTTTTCAGAGAAGCTGAGGGAAAGGGGCATATCTGGATGTCTTCCTGAGAGCTACTGGGCATCACAGGTGAGCCAAGGCCAAGAGCTGGAGTTGGGATATCTTTCAAGTGATGCTGCAGAACAACATTGCTTCAGTGGCTGGGATGCGCAGGCATAGGGCAGCGAGCAAAGCAAGCAAGGGTGGGTTTATGTGTGTTTGTACATCAGAGTGCAGCTGGCTTGTTTATTTGTTGAAAAGGGAACAGTCAGTGTTCACCAGCCACCTTTAGTGAAATGTTATATCAATTCATCATTTGGTTGTATTGTTTATTGAGGAGGAGCACTGGATACACAACATGTAGGTTTATCCTCTACCTTGTCTCAGTCCAAAGGCTAGGGCAGCCTGATGATGGAGCAAGCCCAAAATTCCTCCTCTGAATGGCACTGAAAGAGC
The DNA here is from genome assembly GCA_013401255.1 of Urocolius indicus. NCBI lineage: Eukaryota > Metazoa > Chordata > Aves > Coliiformes > Coliidae > Urocolius > Urocolius indicus. The sequence continues at coordinate 507,849 of WBNH01000456.1, read as the reverse complement.
AGACCTCAAGAAAGGCTTTGAGTGTAGCACAAGGCATAGTCAACCCTGCTTGTTTGATCTCTCCATGTTCTCACTCTCTTGCCATCCCAACACACATCAGTACTTGCTGATTCATAAATATTTATATTCCCTTCTCACTCTACATCTCTCTCTTAAACCTTCTAACACATAAGAATGGATTTGTGCAAATCTGGCTGGCATCTATTGAAAGTACCAGGCACCTTGCAGAGTTGGCCTTCACCATTTCCTTCCCTCTCTTTTCATGTTTTAACATGATCTTATTTTAACCTAGAGGTGACAAGTCAAGACCAGGGCCAGTCTTCCATCATGTTTGATGCTCTTTTAACCCAGCAGTGCTTGTCCTGGTTTTTTCTCTTGTAGCAGTGAGTGGTTTTCATCCAGCAGTTCATTGCTGTTTCCTTTCCACTTTCCTTAGCACCCTGATCTGTAATATCAGCAGTCCTTTTTTCACATTTTTTCCACAAGCCAAGGAATTGTTAGACTCACCAGTTTCTGCAATCCCGTGTTGTGGAAGGCCATTGCTCATGTCCACGTCTCTCTTTATCTGTGTCATTTGCAATTCCACTTGTGCCACATATATAGATCAGCATCTTGGGAGACCTACTAATTTTGCCATCAGTGTATGAGCTGTTTTGGTCTCAGATTTTGCTTTTGAGAGTTTCCTGTTGTCATCCTGTTGTCTAGGGAGCTGCTGACTATCTTGAGCACCTTTATTCATTTATGCTGGGACAACAGCACTTGTGCAGCTGAGGCTGGTGATCTGTATTTGCCATATTGTTTGGTCTTGTGTCTTGCCATATGTTCTCTAATTACACTGTCCAGCAGGAGGAGGACAAGACATACAGCATAAGGTGAGATGGTACAGAGAGGTTTTACATGTGAAGGAAAACATCATCCTGCCCTTTTAGGAAATGTTTAACATTCACAGGAATGTCCACAGTGCTCTTCTCATTCACAGTGAGTTAGGGACTGGCTCTGAGCAGTTATAAATAGCCACGTGCAGCCTTGCACATGAGGCCCTGTGTGATGTGAACACGTGGTTGTTTTTGCTTAGGTCTTCCCTCCATACAAGTGGTGTCCTTGATGTGAAATCACCTCTGAGCCACAAAGCACTTAGTGATCCCACCAAAAGCTTTCTGACCATCTGAGACAAATCCACCTTTGAAAATTGAACCAATGCAATGTGTGATGACTCAGAATCATCAAGGGATTTTTTTGTTTGTTTTGAACCACAAATGGTTCTATTTGAGGTTTACCTGAGGTCAAGCTGCAAACTAGAGACAATTTTTTACTGTGCTGGAGTTTGGGGCTTAGCTCATTATAATGAGGCCAGTCCTTAACTGGGATACATAATCAGATTTGAACTTCACCTCAGAGCCAAGATCTGATCTGTAACTTCTATGGTTCTGCATTTTCTGTGAGGTACATATTTATAGTCAATGTAATGCTCCCACATGACTGGTAAACAAGCAAGTCCCAAAAATAAACACCATAAAATAGGAAAGCTTTGGACAGGATTTACATCAACAAAGTTTCCCTAAATATTTTTAATGATTACCTTTTGTCTAATGTTGTCATCATCTTTTTTGTTAGTTTGTTTTTTCTTCATTGACTCTGTACAGATTTCTTTTAATGTGAGCTACACACCACGTTTTCCTTGCATCAGGAAGAGATGTGCATCTGATTTGGAGGCAAATTTTGTTCAGGCATGACAATAAAGCAAAGTTTGTGTAGTAGGTACAAATTAGGTTTGTTTTCATCCTTTGTCTTAATATCAGGATGTGGTATTTACGTGGGGATAGGTGGTGCACATTTCTAGTGCAAGACCATTTGTTGAGCGTCCTAAACTGAGTGAAAGTAGCTGAAAATCCCAGGGAAAAGTACAGAAGGATTTTCTGGGGCACGTTCCATCTCAGGCTGGCGAATGTAACTTTTGCTTTTTGTATCTTCGTATGTGATTGTGCCAGAAGCATGCTCAGAGTTCTCTGTCTTCACTGCCACTTTACTTTTTTTGACCTATGATCATCTCAGCTTCCTTAATAACAACTAACCCCTTTCGTCACTCCATCTCTCTGTTTATTTAGAGACTGACCTTTTGAGTGTTTGCACTAACAGTTTCTCTTTGTGAAATGTTCAACTGCCGAAAATAAGTTCCAAGAAAGGGAATGTTATTTTTCTCTTGCATGCTTGCACCATTCAAAAGACATGCTCATGCACCTGCTTTTCTAAAGGAACTCGCTCAGCTGCTCTTGCCTGTTTTGGGGTGCCTTGAGCCTAGGAGATGGTGCTCCGTAATGAATGTTAACAATTGTGAATTGGCTGAGAGGGTAGTATTAGGATGTATTGGCAGCGGTGATCACAAGAGGGTCAAGTACTTGCTGTTCGTGCCCTTTGAAAAATCCCCTGTCAGGGATACATTAGTAAACACAGTTTCTCCAGATTAGCTACATAAATGAAAAGCACTTTCTATCATTTGTGGGGCTGGATGTGAGATAGATCCTGCAGAAACCGCAGCATTTAGAAGAACAGGGGAAATATTGCCTCTTTGTTTCCTTACAACACCTAAAATGCAAATAAAAGTCAGAGAGATGTTGCATGCAGAAGAGCCTGCACATTTCCAGTTTTCTATAACCCTTGGCTGCAGTAAAAAATAAGATGTAGATCTGTTAACAGGACAGCAAGGTCTTGGTTGGTGAATATATTGACTTCTAAACCATTCATAAGATTTGCTATGTGAAGAAGTGAAGGCAGAAATTTTCATCAGGACAAAGCAGAAACTCTGACCAAAGCAGAGTACCAAGCACTGAGAAAGCACAGAAGCCCTCTTCCCCTCAGATCAAACCAAAGCTGAGAAACAGAAGACCCAGAGAAAGCAGAACATTTAAGTATTTGTATCTACCACAAACAAAAGCAGCATTGAAAAGGTTGTTGCATAGGGACAGCACTAATGCTTTAGGCTAGAGTAACTCTGAAGGGTTTTAACAGAGCTCTAGTATGAGACTCCTCTGCAAAGTGTAAGAGAAACAAGAAACCACAGAGAAATGACTGCAAACTCCTTTGTCAGAAGGTTTGAGAAATCTTCCTGTCTTTGTCTCTTCCAAACTTGTCATGTCAACCTGAGCCATTACTATTCCAAAATCTGTTACATTACAAAACACAGCACATGTGCTAGCTGCTGAGTTGCTGTTTAATGAAGCATAGTTTCCTATTGCCTGTGAGACAGTTTTTACAGACATGGGGTCTGTCCTTCAGTTTGGTTACTAGAGCTGACCCCTAGGCTTGAGACACTGTACTATTTTCAACCAAAGGACAATCCATTACTTCTGCACCTCGTTTAGCAACCTGCTGGATTTACTAAGACTGATCAGATGAAAGCCATGATCAGATTCCACCTCTTCAGTCCCGAGAAGAGCTATGAGAAGGTAGTCTTTGTGGTATGTGGTGTTGCCACTGAGCTCCACTGTCACCTGCACCATTGTAACCACATGGTGCAGGAAACAGTGATGCATTAAAAAGAGAAAACATGCTGCTCCTGCCACAGTCATTTCAGGCTTGAAGCCTGGTCTGGCCATGTCCTCTGGTGCGTAACAACTTTCACTGGCTGTGGGTTTTGGCACCTGCCTTGCATTCAAGTTTCTCAACATCTAGTCTGTTGATTAAGAGCTACATTTGGTTTAAGTCCTGTAGGATTTGCAGCTGGCCAGGTTTCTCATTCTGAAATATATGAGTATTGTGCCTTGCAGGGCCCTGGGATCCATATATGAGTGCCAGCAGCCTCCTGGGTGCCACTTCCCCAATATTTGAGCCTAGATGTGGCTGGGCTCTTCCTCAGCCAGTAATTCGTGCTGGTGCTGATGCTTGTTTCCTAGTATCTCTGGGTTAGCCTGTAAGGTTGGTGTTCATTTTACTCTTTCTCCTTAATCCATTATTTCTCTGTCTGTCCAGAGCATGCTGCTTTTCTTTGGACTTGATTGGAGTAGGTTTGGCTTTGCTTGCTGTGTTTATACAGACTTTTCATTCCTGGTTACATGGCAGTAGCTTGCAAACAGAACCCACAATTTATTCACCTGTCTACCACTTCAGTCGCTTCTTTGCTGTGCTTCTCATCATTCTGCATTTTGACATTGCTTCTCTTCAGATGTCTGACTGGGCCATGGTTGCCACTGGTCAGCCCTAGATATTTATTATCATACATCCATTGCCTGCATTTGTCTATGGTGAGAAACCACCACTCCACTTCCCCCATGTTGCTGCTATTCTGTACTGTCAGTTGTGCTGATAGACTTTGGTGCACAGATGAGCTAATTAAGCAGAAAGATTCACACCCAATGGATTTCTTTGGGATTTGTGTCATTTTACAGGGGCAGACTGAAGCATTTAGCACCCAATGTGCCACAAGTGTGCTGAAAGCAACATTTTAGTAATGTGGTCACCACCCTAACTCTGCTCTATCACAGGACAACAGCCCCAAAATGCAGCATCCAAGCCAGGCAGCCTCTACCCTGCTCTCTTTTTGGTGGCATTACAAAAAAAAGGTGACTTGTACATGGGCAGCTGTGTTAGACCAGCTCCATACATCTGCGACCTTTGTTAGGGATGGGGCATTGCTTCCTAGGTACCATGTCCTCCAGCTATGCATAACATGGAACAAACAGGGTGATGCTGATCAACAGTTGTAGGGAAAGTGGGGGGCCACCCAGTAATTGTGTGGAAAGAGGCAGGGGAGAGGGTGTAGGGAAACTCTCCAGAGACAGTGGAAGATAACTAATAGGTCTCTGCAGCTGTCTCCCTTTTCTGGCTGCACTTTCCCTCTTGTTTTCCATCATGGAGAGCAGCAGAGGAAGCCAAAAATCTTTCCTGCTGCCAGAGAGGAGCAATTTGAATGACTCTCTGCCAAAAATGTGCATTCTTGAGGGAATAACCAGATGCCTTGGCATCATCCAAAGTGCCTTAGTTCATTGAATCTTAGAAATGTAAAGGCTGGGAGAGATGAAGGCTATCTCATCCCATCCCTGTCAGTAAAGCAGGATTAAGTGTATCCCAGGGAGTAGCTTCCAGCCACTTCTCCTGGCAAGGACCACTTATAGTTGGGAATGCCACTGTCGCTACCAAATATTTGCTGGATTCCTGACCCAGGTTCCTGTTGATGTGGTGCTTTGAGGACACCTAGGCTCTCCTGACACATATTTGTCAAGCCAACCGTGTCAAGATACTTTCTTCATGCCAGCTTTGGTATCAACAGAGATCAGAGCCTGCCATGGGGACAGTGAGCTGTGATGCTTTTAGGTGTAGAGTTTGTGAAAGTTAGAGATCTGGGCTGCTTTATCTTCTCTGTTCTTGAAAAGAAGGAAATCTGTAGTTCTGTTGCCAAGTTGTGGTTTTTTCCAACAATATAAAATCAAGACCTCAACCTCCAGTTTTGCAAACACAGGTTAGAAGCTGACCTTTCTCAGTAGAAATAATTGTGCAGCAAGAGAGTGAATACTGCAGCTGTAACACATTACAACCCATTTTCTCATTTTTCTTTCCTTTGAGGCCACTTTTTTTTTTCTCTCTGGCACCCAGCATTAGATATCTACATCCATATTTGGCTACGAAAGAAGTAGCCCAAGGTATGATTTTCCATAACACAATGCATTTGACTTCACTGGAGACTGTAAAGACACAACAGTTCAGAAAAGCTGACCTCTGAGTTAGTGTTTACAGATGCATTTCAAAGCTCGACTTCAGGCACGTGGATTTGAAAATGTTTGACCTAAAGTCCTTCTCCTCTTTCAGTTTTTTGCCAACTCTTACCTAGTTGTGACTGTGGCAGTTCACCACACTATCCCTTAGCAGCAGCCATCAGCAAGTGTCAATTCCCAGCAAATGAATTCAGCAACTTGCCAATATATATATTTTTTTTAATGATAACTATTTAAAGATGACAAAAATCATAAATCTTCCAGGCTTGTCATTGGAAGTTTATATTGAGTTTGTTGATGAAACAACTTCACAGCTCAGCTACAGAGGAACTGCAGGGTTTGAAGAAGGAAAAGACTTTTGATAGCATGCAGTAGTCCAAGAAATTGAAGCTAAAACCCTCCAACTTGCTCACATTTTGTCCATATTTCTTCTTCTTAGTCTGAGCAAGAGCCTCTCTTCACACCCCTGAGAGGGTCTGAGCATTTTTCCAGCTCCTATAGAGGCCAACCACCATGTACAGCAAGGGGAAGTTTTTAACCCTGGGGGTTAAAGAGGAAGAATTAAGGCCCAAAGGGCAGCAGTGGGGGCGAGCGTGACCTCCCTACACACAGCAGCGTGCGTTTCTCTCCCTCGTCACGTCCTGCAGTGGAAAGTTCCATTGCAATATTGTTATTGTGCAGTTGCAAATTTAATTTGCTGAAGAAAGTTTGAATCTTGTGGATGTTTTGATAATGGTAAATAAACTCTCCCCTGGTTGCTGTTTGCTTTCTCACCCTCTGTGCAGGCCAATAGCTGTCATTGACACTTATTTTGCAGTCAATGAACTGACTAGCAGAGTTTATGGAGTAATTGCAGCATTATGCAACAAGTGCGAAGGTTTATGGCCTTGGGTAGAAGGAAGATATAATTGTAACAACTAATATAACAGCTTTAGCAATCACCATAACATCAACTTGGTCCATAAAACTCCAAATTGGATTGAAAATAAAGTGTCTAAAAAGCATGTTTCAGGAATAAACTTCTGTTTAACAGGGAGGAATAGATTTTAGCTGGTTTTAACTGTTGAAGTTATTTTAGGTATCATTCCCTTTTTCTTGAAAAGCAGGGATTTGCTGATCCCCAGAGTTTCAGCTGACTGCTGTTTCTGGAAAGTATGGCACAGCAGTTCTGCAGTACTATATTTATCAGTCAATGGAAAGTTAAGCATAATAGTAATATCTTTTGTTATAACAACAGTTATCTTGTGTATCTTGTATATTCATTCAGTGGAACAGTCACTCTTGCGTTTCCAAAAGAAAAAAACAAACAACCCACCCCTACCGTTCTCAAAGATAAAATCAGAATGTGAGATAAATCCAATACTAGATCGTGCTAGCCCCTGAAGAGAAATTACAGTTTGAAGACTTGGCCCGTGGCTAACCTCCCACTGACTTCTGGCTGAGCCAAATTTTCACCTATGCTATAGTAAGCACAAATATTTTCTTTTCCCCTTAAGTGAAACTGAGTCCCATTAAGTGTCCTTGTATTTTTCAGTCTTCCTGCAAATTACATTCTCATACACAACCAAAGCCCCTATAAAACATGCATGCACTAAATAAATAAATAAAAAGAAACAGCAGCACAAAACTGTTATATCTTGATATGGAGTGCAGAGCCTTTCTTTCCTTTTTGCCTTGATCCAGTGTCTGGATGCCTCTGTTTGTCCTCTGTGATGAGTTTAGAATCACAGACACAAGATGAAATTTCCTGCACCTATATTGGGCCCAAAGATGAGTGATTTGATCTTCTGGTAGCACTTCCAGCTCACTTGACCGAGCTGCCCAAACTCACGATTTTGGTGCTTTATAGATGAGGATATGTTTATATAGCTGTGCTATCTGAATATGTGTACATTGAATTGCACATACGTAGACTATATACTTGGGATTATGTTCTTGAAAAATCTCAGCCTTCTTCTCCCAGCAACTGTTTTCTGCTGGTACCCAGAGCAAACCATGGAGAAGGTGAGATGAAAAGTATGGGACTGAAGAAGGGCAAATGGGATGTCACAAGCATGCCCAAGAAAAAGCAAAAACAATGTAAGTTTAATGTAAAGGATTTAAAAATGTTGTCTTCTTCTGCATCAGGCCTAAAGCCCCTACTAGGCTTTGAAAGTGGTTTTGGTACTATGAGTTCCTCAGTTGAGTTTATTTTAAACTACCAAGCAAAACTACAAAGCCTTTTCTGTGTAATTGCTAGAGCATCTCAGAAAACTAATTTCTACATCAGAGTGCACAGAACCACAACACTTGTGCCAAGAGAGCTGCAGTAGATTGCTATCCTGTATGCAGAAGTTCACACGGAGTAGCATGACATAGACTACTCACCTGTGCTGGCTATCAGCCATGCTAACAATGATGTGTTTTGCATATATCTCTCTAATCATGCGTATTTTAAAATGCCATTTTAATAGCTGAACTTCCAAACTTTTAATGTTGTTTACACAACATACAAATTAAACCAATCTTGACAAACCCTGAGCCTTTGTCAGGTGCAGTTATGAGCTTGTTCTGTAACAGCACTGGACCTTCAGGAATTACAATAAATAAATCCATGAAATTAAAAGCCCTGTGGTGAACTTCAAGCAGGGCAGTGGATCAACTGGAGGCTGTCTGCCTGCTGCAGAACACCACTCCATCTTCTCTGATGAATCATTGAGTTGTGTGTGGCATTAATAAACGCGAGCCAGAGAGCAAAAAGGGTGTTATCTAGATGTAATGAACTCTTGAACTGACTTGAAGAACGTGGCATGCTGACAAGGTGTCATCAACTATGAGGCAAGGCAAGCCCCCTCAACTCTGAAGCCCAGTGATGGGTATCACAAAGCCACTGTTATCTGAACCATTATCTGTGGAGCCAGCCGTGCGTGGTTGCCCCATTAACATTCCATGTGCAGAGACGAGGCTGCAAATGCTTAAAAGTCTCCCAGTGGCTAAACTGTAAAGCTTTTATATTTCTTTAATTGAAGACTTATCACACAGTCATCTGTGCACACAGTCTTCAGCCTGAAGATTTCAAGCTGTTAGGTAAATGAAATATTTCAATGAGAACTTGGAGGTCTGTTCCTGGATACTGTTAGCCCTTAGTAAATTAGGAATAAATACTCACAAAAAGAGTTTCGTTTTTCTTTAGTGCTATTTTCTGATGGCAGCTGGGCAGATAATGGCAGCCACATAGTAGAACTTCTTTATAAAGAAGTGTAAGTACAAGCTCTTCTGAGGCTTGCAGGCAACACCCTGCAGCTTCATAGCTGTAGCCGGCAGTATTTCGAATAGTGAGAAGACAATGGTCACTCTGAAAGGTAAGAAATGGATTTGGATGGTAGGATTTCAAAACCAAGCACTGTTCCAACAATTGTGGCCACATCTAATTGCAGCAGAGTGATGCTGAGGGGAGACCTGAATTGTAGTCACACTTGAAGCCTTTGTGCATACCTCTGTTTGTAAAAATATGTTTTTAAAGTGAGGTTATCTAATCTGCACCTGTCCCCTGCAGGAATTGCTAAAAGGATGTAGGGCAAATGTGAACGAAGCATCCAGTGGGCAGGCACTTACAGAACTCTCCCCTCTTGTAATTAAGTGGATATGGTTGTTTCCAGTATTTTTCTGCCTGCCTGGGAAACAGTGGTCTGCTCCAGTTTTCCAAGGATATTCAGTAGTGTTTTTTAAAAGCCCAGCTTTTGGATGTATTGTTTGTCAAGTACTTCTTTTAAAAGCCCAGACTTGAAGATGTCAGGCAGCGACACATGTCAATGTCTTCAGCAAATGTTGGGTTAGGGTTTTGAATGTGATGTAAGGTACTGTGAGCTGTTAATTAACTGATTTTTTAGTCTGTCCTGCCCTCTTGTGAGCCCAGATGTTTTGCTTAAACCCTGAGGAGAGGAAAGTGAACCTCACCAGTGTGTTTGAAGGTGAGAGGCTTGCAAAATAAGTAATGCAAATTGCAAAAATGGAGAGAAGTCTGCTGTGTCTTTGGTCTTGCTCAAGCATTCCTTCAACATGGACAAGTCTTTAAATGCATGTGTTTTCTGAAATGTCTCATTTTCCTCTCCCCCTCTGAAATGGCCCTTTCTAGCTACTGCGATCCACTCAGCCCCTGAGCTGAGCTCCAACTCTTTACATCCTTATTGCTTCATGAATTAATAACAGAGACAAAACCTGATGAAGGGAGACAAACAAGGAGATGCAGGTGGAGGAGGCCTGCAGCTCGCATGCTGCTGCCATCACAGCTCTCAGCCTTGGACAGAGCTCTGTGGCATGGGGCGTGCAGCGAGGTGGATGGTGATGTCCAGCAGAACTTCCAGAGGCATGGAGCATTGGCTCATCCTTCCTGAGGGCTGAGACGGCCGTGCCACAGGTTCTAGCAGCACTGATGAAAATCTGTAGGAAGGAATCACAGCAACTTCCTTGGGTAAAAGCTTACATGGAATTTGGTTTTGGCTGGATGGGGACTTTGGAAATGTGCTTTTTTGATGGTAATTCAGATAAACTAGTGGAAACTTAAATATTCACTTATAAACCGGTATAAAAATAATTCTCCCCATCTGTTTAACTAGTCTTGGTCTGTCTTGTAACAGTTCACTGACCATCTGTTACTGTGGCGTAGAGACAGACATTATGAATCTACTTGACTTGTATGCATTTCAGACTTCAGTTTATTTTTGGTTGCTACTACATATGGACCGTGTTCTGTTACTCTTCACGTGTTTGTTCACAGGGACTTCTCAGCACAAATTTTCCTGGGAGAGGTGTTTCAGAATGGGGGAAGAAGGGGAAGAAATGTAATTAATGTTCTACTTCAACAATCATAAATAGTTTTTAATTTGGATTCCATCTCACTTTCTTTCCCCCAGCAAGCTGTGTGGATGGATGAAGCAGCCAGGGGAGGGTGGCAACCCAGATGTGAGGTATCTGGTTAATGAAGTCACTGTCAGGCATGCATAGCAAAAGTCAGACTAATATGAATCATTTCAGAGTTCTCTTATCGGTGTTTCTCCTGTCCCCTCTCTTTCGCATGCTTAAAGGTTGGACAGGGTGTTCAGGCACACACCCACTACCTCAGTGCTTGTTGGTCTCCATATCCAACAAGTGCTGTAAACCAGAACTGCACTTAGCTGGTTGGATGTGTTTGCAGGACCTGCTTGTGAGAGATGCACTTGGTTTTGCAGCGATACTCATGGATTTACTAGTGATGCTTGCAGTAGCTCGAGTCAGAGTAGTGTCTGCATCAGGCAAAGATCAGGAAGTGGCCCCTTCCCAGGAGCAAGCACCATTACAAAAAGGAGGCAGTATTTGGTCAGACTCCTTTATGCTGCAGAGCACCATTTGTTGACACATCTGTGGTGTGTGGCTGTTTTATTGACCGTTACCGAGTTCAACCTTGGTGAAATGCATTGGAAGCAATTTTTTCCTAAGATCATAATGTCATTCCTTGTGTACAGCTTCCAGGCAGGGGCTTTGTAGTCCATCAGGACTGGCAAGGGTGCTATGTGCCAGAGATGGCTTTTCTTCCTGCATCTGTTTTACAGCAGGGTAATTTCATTCATGTCTGTAGTACTCCAGCGTTTGAGTAGCATGAGGTAGAAGTGAAAGTTCTACAGCCTAACCAGGTATGAGCTAAGCAACTGTGCATTTGCAGGGTGGTTAAGGTAAATCTTGTCATAGTCTCCGTTCCTTTGATGGAAACAGTTTACAAAGGCTGTGCAGGTGACACAGGAGTGTTCCAGGAGTTAGTCTGTACTTGTTCCTATTGCTCATAAAATATTTTGTGCTTTCTTTCTAAGTTAGCTTCTTTAGACAAGCAACAGCATCCATTCAGGCATCTCGNTTTGTGCTTTCTTTCTAAGTTAGCAACAGCATCCATTCAGGTATCTCCTTGCACTCCCCTAGTACACCAAAAGAATCAAGTTCAGTGCTAGATCAGCTATAAGCCATCCCGACTCCTTTTGTAAGGAAGCTCTTCTAGCACACACATGTACTATGAGGAAAAATACAGGCCTGCTAAATGTTGTACTGGGCGGAGTAACATAAACATGCAGATGGAGCAATACCTCAGTGAACTGGGGTTTCCATACTGAGGAAATGTTTCAGGGTCCTCCCAGGGCCCACAGTGTTATTGACTGTTGAGTAAAAGGAGTGGTCTCCTATGCAGTGTGGAGAAGCAACCAAACCCCAGTTACTGGGAACCAATAGCGCATCTGCGTGTGTAGCTCTAACAGACATGTAGACCAAACAGGATTATGGTTCTGCATTAATTATCAGCTAATTAGCCCTCTAGTTTTCAAACAAGGCCTACTTTATCAAAATCAGGTGAAAGGACTTCTTGCATGTATTACTTGCCAGAGCTTTGTTAACACCTCACCACCTTTAATCCCTCTCTGTTCTTATTTGTATTTAGTAATATATCTGAATTAGCAGTGGTATGACCCATTCTCTGCTGAGGCCAGACTGCCAGCTTATAGAAATTACTGAAACGAGGCGCCAAAGTAATGTAAGGACAAATGCCTCCCCGTACAGATTGGCATGAACACTGGAGGCAGCATTTGAGCGTAATATTGACTAATTATTTAACCATGAGTGGCAGCTTTGAACATTGTGTTCTTTTTTGCTTCGCTTCCCGCATTTACTGTGAATCTAATTACGAAGGGAACAAGTATTTTCTTCTCAGGTCGCTGAAAACACAGCAGCTAGCTTTGAGAAACTGCATGGGATGCAAAGCAGAGGCAGCCGTGAATGTGCATCAGCTAGTTCCTGTACTACAGCTAGTATTAGCGTGCTAGCACTAGTACTCACTGAGCAGAGAGAGCAGGTGTTCATGGCGATCTGGTCTGAAAGTCTGAAAGCTGCTGATACAAGAAAAATGCACCTTGGACTAAAAATCTGTAGTTAGAAGAGCCACTCAGATTATTGTTTTTGTCCCTTTGCAGAGGGCTTGGCTTTTTAATGATGATTCTTTCTGTGATGTTAACAAGAAGTTGGATGCTTTTCAGTAGGGGTCATGTGTATCAGGCGATATTCCTAAGAGAAGAATGTAAGCTTCTGGCACTGACTCTGTGTACAAAATCTCCCTGCTGTAGACAGAAACTTTTTTGGATTTAAAGGAATATATATGTACAATAAACAGCCTTATCCTGAATCCTCTGAATGACAGGAGACAACTTCCAGCTGTTTAAGAAGGCAGATAATCATCTTATTCTTTCCCTTTCCTGCATCTTTCAGTCTCTTGACCCACAAGATAATAAATAATAGACTTCAGCTTCTAAAGAGCTGAGCCAGTAAAGATGGCAGTAAGAGAGGGACAAAATTTTGGGGTACCACATTGAAATTTGTGATGCCTTGAGCAATTAGTCATGCATCTAGTAAGAAACTTGAGTCTGATCCTAATAGTTCTGCAGGCCCTAGAGAGGACTGTCTTTTCAGGTGAGTTTGTGCAGTCAAGTCAGAGAGATGATGTACACCTCAATGGAGATTGGCGCCCCAGAGTTACCCTGGACTAACACCTTTTTGTGCTGGGTTGTGCAGGCTGTCCTGTTGAGGTGGCCTTGTGCCTCACCTCAGTCTTTTGCAGTAAGCTTGTGTTCAGTGTTGGATTTAGCAGGTTCAGTGAAGATGATGTTGGCTCAGCCTGGAGGTGAGCAGTGAAACTCCAATCCATGCACCCTCTCTGGCTGTGTGCTTATGGCTGGGATCTCCAAGAGCACCCATCTGCTGCAGCTGCTTGTGTGGCTGCCAGCTCAGCCTCTCTATGGCTTGCTGATTTTCTCTTCCATGAGCAAAAAGTCACCTGAAAGATTTTGCTTGGCCCACAAGCTCATTCAGAGATGTGGGAGGCGGTTGGAAGGCAGCGAGTGCCTCAGTAGTGGAGAAGAGCTTTCTGGATTGCTCCAGCCTCCCCCGCAGCAAGCCTGGCTGCACACACCTATGCTTTTGTGGCAGATTAGCACAATAGTTGTGGCAGGCTAGGGCCACTGTTTGGTAAAAAACCACATTGCTGCTGCCTTGAGGTACATTCTTAGAGGCTGGAGTCATGTGCAGTATAAATATATCCTCTTACCTTTTCATCTGGAGTCAGATGATGCCAGGCTATTCTATCAAACGCTGTGTTGCAGTATGTACTTTATGGATGACTTTGTGAATTACAGTTTTTTCCACAATAAATTAGGTGGAAAATCCCTAGCTCTGGACCAAGGTGTTAGTACCAAGAGCAGCACTTGCTTCCCTTCTGTTGACCTTTACTGAGTTAGCTGTGATTGTGGCTTGCTGTTTCTTCTTCATGAGAAATCTACTGGCTGTCTTTCCTGGAAGGGCCCAATGGATGGTTTTAACTATAGAGTTTATTGAGACGTGCCCAGACCAAGATGTCAAGGTTGGTCTTCAGCATTTGTCTCAAAAATTTATTTCTGAAGTGATTGCCAAAAACCTATTAGGTAACTTGATGTCCTCTGTTCCTGGTTATTTTCAAAGCCTGCTACAGGGCTCTGATCCCAAACTGCACTTGTATTAAACTTGCAATTGCTTGTGTTTGTTTTAATTTAAGGTACTATTTCTGCAGACACATAGTTTTACTGCTTTCTCTTTGCCCTTGATGCTGAGTTGGTTGTGCATATTAATTAAGGGCCATTAGGAGAATAAGTGCAGAGCAGTGCAAAATGTGACTGAGCACATGTGCTATGCTGCAGTCTGCAATGTTCTGTGTTGCTCCACTTTTTTATGGGATTTGAAAAATTACAGGTGAAAACATACTCTTCCTTTATTATCCACTATTATCAGGACCATATGGCTTGAACTGAAAAACAAAGTGTGTCTGGCATGTATCAACCACATGTCTCTGCAGATGAGAATCATTTTTGAAATGTAGATTAAAGGGGAAGTGAAGGTGGGATAGTGTTGTTTGCACAATTGCTCTAGGAGATGCGGGCACTAATTCTCATTGTTAAGGTCATTCCACGGGGTCACTGAAGGATGATGCAGTGATGCAGGGCAAGTTCTCCACAGGAATGCTGATCTATTGGTGGATGCTTGAATTCAGCAATTCAACTTTTTTTTGTATTTCCTCATAAAATGAGAATCATCCTTGCTTGAGTAGAGGTTAACACGTGATACATTACACAAACCTATGGAGGGTATTTGCGTATTGGCATGCCACTGCTGTGCCACCGAACGAAGTTCAAGATGAGACCTTGACCATCCTTGCCTGACTTGTCATGAGATAAGAGAGCATGCTGTCACACTGCGTAAGAGTCTGGTTTTGAGAAGAAACATAAATCCTCCTGTCTCAAAACAGTCTAATTACAAATTGCCTGGAGTCAATGAAGAATTAGTCTTTTGACATATTATTTAGTGTTTTATTCAGTTATGCTCCTTGTATTTTTTCCTACTTTATCATCAGGTGATGGTCTCTCTTGACAGGACTCTGCAGCAGGTAGAAACTGCAGATCTGGTCTGACTTTGGGATTACAAGAGTTTCTCTTTGTCTAGAGGATGTTACAAGTACAAAGACTGTGGACACCCAAGGTTTCTGCTCTGCTACTACTGGGAAAATGAAAGACTTTTCCCTCAGTCTCCAGAATTAACATGTCTAATAGGTCCTCAAACACATACTGTATTTTCCTTCTTCTTAGGATAAAGAGCTTTATTAAGCAGTGTCTCAGAGATGCTTGCAAATCTATTATCTCTTGTTATTTCCTAGTTACACAGGCGTGTTAAGTGTCTCTGCCACTTTCAGCGTTTAATTAAATCCTTGTTGATACTGAAGGGCATTTGACAAGGCCCACAGCCTTGATGAGTGGGTACAGATCTGGGGAACAGCCACAGACTCTCTCTTGGGCTGTCTCCTTGTACAGCCAAGGGCTCCAGCAGTGGGCAGAATCCCTGGGTGAATGGGATCCGGCTTCCGATTGCCATCTTTCACTCAGCTGCCATTGCAGGAATGCCTCATCGATCCGGCAGCAGCCACTAGCAGCCTCACATCAACTAGTAGCTAAAAATAACCCAGGGTGGAAAAAAACACCCAGCATCTAAATATAAATCTCTAATGCCTCAGTAGGGAGCATTGCATTTCCTAATCATTCAGGCAAATTGTTTAAAAATTGATTAATGCTGGAAAGCCTTTTATTTCCACCTTGGTCACTGATCTCTCCTTACCTCAACTTTTTTTTTGAGAAGGCAGAAGTTTCCTTTTTCTTCCCTGCCTGTTCTGCAGCAACCCATCCTTTGCTTGTGTGCTCTTTCTCACAAGCCCTGCCACTCACTGCAGTGATGGGAGCACCATGCGATGCCCAGCCACGTTTGCAGAGCTCTGCTGGCTTCTACAACAAATTCCCAAAGAGCAGTGTATTAGGGAAAGAGGAGGGGTCCAGAGGGTACTATGTGACATTTAGGGCACTATGTCTTGCTGCCTGCAAGCTGGCATGGCTCCTATGAAGTCAACCCGTTGGGTGGCACCACCTGGCCTTGCCACCTACCCTGAAACATAGCACAGGTTGAATAAAATAACACGCAGACGTGGAGAAAATAGCGAGAGTGCTTTTTCTCCCCAACCCATCAGCTGTCTGCCTTTGAAAATCAAAGGCTAGAGAGAGATTTCTTTCCTTGGGAACACATGCCAAGCAATCGTGCCCCATTGTTGTCGGCAGATTTGTTTTTGCACACTTCAGACAGGAAGAACAGGCACTCTTGGGGCGAAGAAGCTGGCACAGCGTGAGCGAGATGGGAAGAGGGGCAAGAGCCAGCAAGTGGCAGCGGAATGTGCGGCGGCTTCGCTCCGTTCCTTAGCAACCCGTGCCCTGGAGAGCCACGAGCCGCTCTTCCTCAGGAGCGCAGCTGCATGTGATGTACTAGCCTCGCCGTGCTCTGGCTCGCACTATTTTGGGTTTAAAAACCGAAGCGTGTGACTGCAGTGCTGTCATGGGCATAAGGACTTTG
The DNA here is from genome assembly GCA_013401255.1 of Urocolius indicus. NCBI lineage: Eukaryota > Metazoa > Chordata > Aves > Coliiformes > Coliidae > Urocolius > Urocolius indicus. The sequence continues at coordinate 491,182 of WBNH01000456.1, read as the reverse complement.
GATTGCTCTCTTGCACAGATGGGAGCAATTCACAAGGAGAGCTGGGAAAGTGACTTTCTGTTCTTCCTTGAATGTTGTCTGGTACCAGCTAGTAAATACTGTCTTGTGGCTTAAAGACTTTGCAATAAGTAGATTAGATAGCTCCCCTGCCATTTGTTTTTCCCATAAGGTGGTATTGCAGGGAGGACTTGCGTTGACTTTTTCTGGAGCAACTTTTTTCCTTCTATCCACTGCAGACACACGTGGGTCTTTGCACAACAGACACGTGGAACATTTTGCTGTCTGGAGCACCTATCCTGATTTTCTGAATGCTTCCTTGCCTGCAGTTTTCTTGATCCTGGCCAGACTCACTGCATCCTGTCTAGCTTCTGGGAGGTTTTAACAGAGATTCAGCACTGAGTGCTGGCTGGGCATTCCTGTGGACCAGGATAAAAGAAACCCTCTGTCTGTCTAACATAGATATTTACAGCCTATACAGTGGATGCTCTGAATGAGTTGCCTCATGCACCTGAAATCTAAACTGGAGATACAGCATCTTGGAGATGGTAAAAGAAGGGCAGTCACTGTGTCTGTTTTAGGACCTGGCTTCTTTGTCATACCATTGCTGAACAGAGTTTCTTTGATTTAGCATCTGGAACAAAACCATAAAGTAACTTAATACTGCACATGAGCTTCTTTTTCTGTGAGCAACTTCAGCCCTCAAGATAATCCATAGAGCCTTCAGTTGGCTTTGCTCAACTCCATTGCAGAATGTGTCACAACTGCTATTGCAGTCACAGAAGCATAAACAGTAAGGCTGGAACAGACTTGGAGATCTGTTGACTGCTCACAGACAGGATCAACTCTGCCTAAGCCATTCTTCACAAATATTTGTTTGTTCCTACTCTGACAAACCTCAGTGATGAAAATCACAGACTCTCCTCAGGCAATCTCTTCCAGCACTTTTCTGGCCTCACTGTTTCTTCTGCTCCATGTTGCAAACCCTCTAAAGTGTGTAAATGATTTTCAACTGTGTGTCCTATACAGGGAGTGGGCCTGAGCCCCCTACTTAATAGTGTAAAACTAATGTGGAGAGGCAGAAAGGGAGCGTGGAGAGCAGAATAAATGGTTTTGAGGGAAAGAAGAACATTGACTTTCACAACTTTTTTCTAGTCATGCGTTAGAAATGTGCTTGGCCCATAGGAACAAGAGTTGGTGAGAAGGGAGGCAGAGGAGGCATGCTTGCTCCAAGGTCCTCTCCAATAGGGAACTGACTCCTTGAAAGGAGCAAAGAGAGAGGAGGCTGTGAAAAACAGGTTAGTCTGAGCTGAGAGGTGATAGCAGGGGTTCATAAAAGCCAGACTGAAAGGGGCCCCATAGCTGGGGACAGGGACTAGGGCTAAGTAAGCCCTAGAGTGTCACCTGCAAGGAAGAAGGTTTCAGTCACCAGTATCCCCAGAGAGTGGGGTCTTTGTCTGCAATGTTAACTCTTGGTCTGGCAGCTTAGGAGCTAGTTTTCTCCCTGTAAAAGACAAGTGCAGCTGAGGGCTCAGGGGGCTGCAATGAGCCTGGGTTGGTCTTGGACAGCCTTGTTGACTCAAATAGTGCCTCTCGCCCAGCCGACACACACCTGAGTACATTGCTCACTTCGGCATGCTGAGCGAGATCCTCCGCTGCTGTGTCAATCAGCGAGTTCCCTGGAGCGACTCTGATTTGCACCATCTGAATGTCTAGCTCCTCCTTTTCAAGTAAATTTTGCAAGCAGAATTATATATATATCTCTTTGTTTTTCCCCTTCAGCCTTTGCTCAGTCAACCTGCGAGCTGCTTAATCATTAAAAAACAGAAGGGGGCTGCTGCTGTTGTTGTGGTTGATCAAGACATTAAAATGTTCCATGGACAAAGTGATCTTTTTAATACATCAAAGTTGTCCAGGCGCAACACTGTGTCCTGCCACAGCCCTTAGCCCCCTCAGCTCTACTTGCACACACTGCTGCCTCTTGCAGTTCACACCATTCTCCACAAAGTACTGCTTGACCAATTAGAGAGATAAGTTTGTTTCGAGCCCAGGAGGTATGTGGACAGACTTCTTAGCTGCATCTCTGTACATGGCGGAATGTTTTGACAGCTAAACATGGATCTTGTTGAGCTGTCAGTTCTACTAACTCTCCCAAGTGTGTCTTATTTATTGAGCCATCGGGCTCTTTCTGACCTCCTCAAAGTCAGTCCCAGTCTCACACAAAAGACAGCAGAGAAATAAAACTCCAGCATGGCCTTCTGAGCAGGGCAAGTTTCTTCGAGCATTTGATGCTTTGAACAGCACAGATTGTTAGGTCTGTGTCAGTGCAGTAGCTGCACCCTCAGGCTGGCAGCAGCCTTAGAGACTGGGGAAGTTCAGATTCTCTTCCTTAGTTCACAGATCTTGGGGTTTTTTAAGAGGCTGATGACAAGCAGAGGACAAGGGAAAGCAGTAGAATTGCTCTGAATCCAAGGAGCCCTGCATCCCCTTCTGGCTCCAGCACCAGACAGGGAATTTCTTCTTGCTCTTTATTCCTAACCTGATCTCTTTTGGAGACCATAGGTACTTCTGCAGAACACAGTGCAATCCCCACAGCACAAGCCCTTATGCACTCACCATCTGGACTATCCTGACCACAAAGCAGTTTTCCATTTGACTGGAAAGCATGCCCTTGATAGACCTGGGATCACATACTAGGAGAGACAGAGAAGCAGAGGATGGGAGCTTGTGACACTTGAACCCCATTAAAAACCTGATGTGGGAATGAAGTGAAACTGAGGGTGTAGTGTGCTCTCAATGCCCACCCTCACTGATGCCTCAGCAAAACACACATGTTGAAAAAGCCAATTTACTCTTTTCCCTGGGTTTTGTTGCCAGAGCTCTCATTTCAGATCTGACCTTCACCTCCATGCTTCTGTGACTCTTCTGCCAAGGCCATCTCCTGCCCTTCTCACAAGCAGAATGAGTAGCATCCACAACATCCATGAGTAGAACAACCAACTCAGATCTTTACTCCTGTTCTAGGAAGGAGAAGGTTGAGACCTTTTGAAAATTGAATAGTCATAGTGAAAATTCCTGCAGCATTTTTTTATAGCCCATGATCCCTACTTGTTCACCTCTTTGCTATGATTTGGCCACCAGGTGGGATACTCTGGATCCTCAGCCTGTGGTTCTGAGGGAAAATCATTCCTCATTTCTTGGTGCCCTTTTCTCAGCTCTCACCTCCCTCTGTGTGAAATTCCCGAGCAAGGACAGTGTTTCAAGGGACACTTGGAGCTTCTGTCTGCATAATACTTAAATATCCTGGACTGTATTACAGGAAAATTATGACTTTGTTGAGAAATTTCTACTGCTGTGAGCCAAATGAGAGATCATTTTTGTAAGTATATTGGGTGAAATAAATGATAATCTAGATGACAGGCGTTTACCCTGTCCTTTTTCCTTCAAGTGCAGTACAGAATTTGGCACTGCTTTGTGCTGAAAATATTTTTTCTAATTATCCTGAAGTAATTAATGGTGAAATATGTACAAGTCTCTTCTAAAGTAGCAGTGCCTAGACTATCCACATAACGTTCACTGGAGCTTGCAGCCTTTCTCCTTCTTTTCTTGCATATTACTCCTGCTCCTTATGACACTGCTTAATTTCAGCATGTCATTTCTTACTGCTAGTGTGTCACATCCTCTGCTTAACAGTGCTCAGTATCACAGTAGCACCTGGAAATACAGCTAATACTGTGTGGTTGTGGGCTGCATCGCTAGCTTGTTGCCAAACACTTTCCCAGACTATAATGTGGGTAAGTAGCATGAGGCCTGCAAGCAAAGTGCCTGCTTTTGGTGGACATCTCGATTTCACAAACGGTGAGAGGGATGTTTTAAGTTTTTAATCATCAGTCATTATGATCAACTCCAGTCTGGTAATTTTGTGAAGAGGCTATTGTCCTAGCTTGGACTGAAGTTAATAGAGAGGCCAGGGCTTGCTGGGGAAAGTGATACATGTGAGATGCTATTGAGCCTTGACACTGACAGTCCAGGTGAATGCTCTTCGTGAATTCAATAACACGTCTTTACAAATGATGCTTGACATGATGTTAGATGGATGAGCTGGGTTCAGGTGACCTAGAGATACCTGCAGAGGGCTCTTCATGAGGAGAATTAATTGTTCTAAATACAGTAAAGCTTCAGACTCTTAAAAGGTTTGTAAAGCAATTTAGCAACCAAACCATCCATATAGATGGTATAAAATACAGAGATGCTCTAATTGCAGGCAGAATGAGAGGATGAACTCTGATCTTTACTTCTTACGTATTGTCGTGAGCCGTGTCGGTATTCTTTTAATACTTTTAATACAATCTTTCACCACAAGTCTTTGAGGTGCAAGCAAATGAGATCTCCCTCTGACTTTGAAGAGTAGCAATCTTCTCATTACTAGTTGCAGATTCTCTTTTCTCTTGCATCACTTGAAAAGGTGGTATTCTGAATATTTTTTGTCATCCTTGAGGCATACCTTGGCTGAGGGGTGAGCACAGTAGATGGCTTGGGCAGAATCCAAATGTCTCGACTGTCATAAGTTCCTGCCTCCTTTCCCCTGACTCAGTCTTCTGAAAGACTGAAAGCCAAACAAAGGATTGTACTTGACTCTTACACTCTCTGACGTGTTCAGCACTCGCCATTCACTTTCCAAAGGAACTTGTAGTCATTTTGTTAAAAGGGGTTGGGACCCTCCAGTAACCACTGCAGGAAACATGGCCTGTGCAAAGCTGAAAGACAAACAACAGTGCTCTTAGAGCAAAAGAAGCTGCCCATGAAGAACAGAGGACAGGTGATTCCAGGATAGGAACATGATTAAAAGAGAAATCTCCCAGTCCTGGGATAAAGAAGAAATTTCCAAGTCCAGCAGGAATCTAATTGGATTTTGCCACACTATTGTTTTCACTAATGTTATTCTTATCACTTTTATTTATTCAAGACTGCTGAGGGACATGTTGGGAGACCAATGTTTGTTTTGAAGATGTTACAATCTTAAAGACAAAACGCAGGCCAATGTGAGTGGAAGGAGGCACAATTTTGGCTACTAAAGATAATTAATAATAGTCATCGTTTGTACTCATTCAGCATCTTTCATTCAAGGATCTCAAAGCATTTTGTAATCAAGAGTCCATTGAGACTCTCAAACTCTCTTGAGACAGCCAAGCATTATGAACACCATTTATAACAGCAGAGTGCAGGATCAGACTGGTTAAGAACACTGCTGAGGATAAAACTCAGGAATCCTACCCTTCAATCCTGTGGATGCTGAGCCAAGCACTCACTCCAGTCTGAGAAGCTTTTTTTTTTTTTACTGTTATTTATATTTATAATCTTTTAATGTTAAGCAAAATATGTAGTCTTCATTTAAGTCACTGGTGTCCTGGGAAGTGTAATGGCCCATGTCACAGTTGACTAAAAGTGAGACTACAGATAGTAGGTTAAACATATTTGGTTAACCATTTGTTTGCTGTTTTAGTTTTCACATGAAAAAAAGCTTAGATTGAAACCTGTCTTGGTGATGGAAAGTGATGTGATTTTAAGTTTCTTTGTGTATTAAAACAGAAACTCAATTTGCATATTTTAAGTATCTTTTCTAGCATATTCAGGCATCTGGCAAGAAAGCTATATTTAAACTGTTAATACAGTATGAATGCAAGTTTCACCTGCAAAAATTAGTACCATTAGAATTGTGAGATTTATTTTTCATTTGAAACAAGTGATGCCCCAGCACTTCTGGTTTTGTTACCTGATAAGGCACTGCAGCTGGGACAGCCTATTTTTTCAATAGGCACTGAACCTGAACTGTGAGGCAGGTGGTGCTGGTTGCACAAACAGCCCATCCAAACCCCAGCAGGGCACGTGGAATAGCAGGAACACCCTGCTCCAACTGCACCAGAGGAGTGTAAGAAGCCCATCTTACACATGACAATTCTCAATGGCCTGTGAGAACAGTTGAGTGCTGCCTTTGTGAAGTGCTTTGCAAAAGAATAACTTTTAAAATGAGCAAAGCTTGGTTATTTCCCTGTGTTTTAGGGCTGCTTCTATAAGGGTGGGCTTTGGAAGAAGAGTACGTTTTTTCAGTGGTTTTGTTGTGGCAATGGGTTGCCCGGACTAGTTGTGCATTATGTGAGCAAACACATTTCTTTCCATCAGTATGAATTTTGGAGCATTATTGTTTTTACTAGGTGTTCCCCTGTGCTTGTCCCATAAGATGAGGTTGCAGTAAGGTGAGGAAGCAGTTCATTTGATTGGGAGAGCATGAGCCCAGCCTTGAAGTGCCACTCATTGCAACACACAGCTTGATTTACCCACAGCTCAATGTCTTTCGGTAGTGCTACTTTGGATTTACACAAGGAAGTTTTGTACAGGTCTTGAGGCTCGTCTCCCCAAGCAAGAATCCCCAGATGGCACTATGTGTCCCAGGTTTTATGGTCAAGATGAGAAGAAGTGAACTCAAACCCATCCATGGCTCTTTACTACATTACTATGGTACTGAGGCTTTGAGACCTATCTCCAATGGATGCTTATAGCTCCTACTCTGAAATGCAGATTTTGACCTGCCGATAGCAGTAAATATAATTAATTAAATGCTTTGAAGGTAATCCTGGAAGCCTACAGTGTTATGACATAAAGAGAAAGGGAGTTGAAAAGCAGCCTACAGGGTCTTTACTGTGACAATGATGCATGGAAGTAAGAGAGTGCTTGACTCTGAGCCCAGAGAGATGTGGAAAGGAAAGCAGCTTAGAGCACAATAAAGCTTTCAATCTTGAAGCAAATAGACGAGTAAGCATAGGACCTCCTGATGTCATTTTATGAAGCAAACCAAGGTCTTCTAGCCAAAAACATGGGGATAAAATGATGCAATCTCTTAATCTATATATTGGTATAATGGTGATGCTTCATTCTCCCTCTCAGTGGTACCATCCAGCTTGTGCCTTGAGTTCCCGACTCTTTTAAAAAGTCTGTTACCAAAGCGATGTGGTGTTAATAGGGAAATAGGAAACACAAAAGCCTGCTCCCCTTCTCGTATGAGATAAGACTTGACAAGCGAAGTGTATTTGTGTAATGATAGGGCTAAGAGGCTCCAGGCAAGATCAGGCACTGCTGTGCTTGTTTCTGTATATACATTTAAGCAGCAATAGGACATTAAAATGTAGTAATTTTCTAGATGTACTTATTTGAAATATAGGTTAAATCTACTGTTTCCTGAGATAGCATGTGAAATATTTATTACTTGGAGATCTCTTTGGTCTGTTTTTTCTAATGAGAAATGACCAATGTTTCTCCATAAAAATCTAGCTTATCTCCTCTTAGTCCTGAATATATAAACAAACCACAGTGCCTACCAGAAACAATGACTCTCTGTAATAAAAAGGGGAAGCTGTCATTTTACAGTCATGCTCAACACAAAAGCAAAATGCAGATAGCGGTGTTTACAGATTATCCAACTTTTATAACACCCAGCAAAAACAAGCAGCCCTGCCACGTTCCAAACATTAGTGAGAACGTGGAGAATAACAAGAAAAGCTACTTAGTCTGTTTGCATATAATAGAATACAAACAATCCAAGGACAAAACAGTCATGCTCGTTTATTATTGTGCTTGATGATTAATAAAACACTGTCACTGTCTAGTCACTTACATCACAGAAGCTTGGAGAGTTTTGCAGGCACTGATTAATTAAGAGAGAAATATTGTTAAACCTGTTTTACAGAGTAATTAAGGTGCATGTACAGTGATCTTAATGAATTCAGTATTAATACACAGAGACCAAGGTTTTGTTTTCATGACTCCAAGCTAAAAGCTAGGTGAAACAGTCATCTGTAAGATCAGAATCACTTTCAGAAGTCTTGGGAACTTCTCGGCTACTGAAAGACTTTACATTCAGGCTCTAATGTCTTCCTTTTAAAACTATCAAACAAGATACCTCCTCTTCCACCTGTCTAAGTTGCAGTTTCACAGTGTATGAGAAACAGCTATTTGGGCAAAATTGCAGACTGTAAAGTTAAAACAGAGACAAATATTTTGTATTACGATTATGACTGCAAGGATTCTGTATAACTTCTTGTCACAAGAGATCGTTGAAACTAAGCAGATTAGAATAGGACTGGGAATGTGCATTGATAGCTGAGTGAGGATACAGTTGCAATAATGAAGTTTAAAAATAAAGAAAAACATCTTCCAGAGCCTTGAAGTAGTTACAAGACTGTCCTATTTCAAAGCAAGCCAGGTTTTAACAAATGAGGGCTCTGCTGCCAAGAACTATCTGTTCTGGATTTCTGGTTTGCTAGGGGCATCCATGGGAGGACAGGTAGGCACTGATGGAGCTGATGGCTTGTGCTGCTCCAGGATATCCTAGACAAGACCTTGTTCCTGTCTGCCCAAAGACTTGTGATTTAGGGCTGTTAGTGTGGGTAGGAGGTCACTGACTGGCAGCAGATACCTCCTCCTGCAAGGCAGCTTTTTCAAAGGACCTCAATGAATTATTCCCTGACCAAGAGTAAACACAGCAACATGCATGTCGCAGGGAGTCTAGGTAGAAGTGTTCTTTTCAGGAATCAGTATGTGCTCTGATAGCTGTAACTTTTCACTGGGAAAATAAATCAAGAATTATAATTTTTTTTTCCAGTGCATCTCTTCTGTGAGAGAGATCAGTGAGTCTTAATTATAAACTGAATTACAGCTGCAGGCAATCTTGATATTTCTTTGGGAGTGCAACCCATGAGAGATGTGCACCGTGCTGGATTATTTTGTTTGAAAATTTGCAATTGTTTTGGACAGTCAGTAACTTAAATGAAAAAGTATTATCTTTGTCAGGCTATTGAATAAAAAATGCACCGTGATGATATTTAACTGTTTATTTAACTGGTGATTAGTTTTGTCGAGTTAAGTGAAAGGAAAGTACTAACTTTATGCAGATGAACAAGAAAAAAAAATTAAAGGAAAAGTAAATTTCAGTGAAAGATGTTTCTAAATGCCTTTCAATTCCAAATTGGGCTAATTCTGCCTTCTGAAAAGAAGATAATTTCCACATTTCTGTAATCGGGAACACGTAATTGAAGTTATTTTCTCTCATACAGAAGAAACTTCTTCTACAACGTATGCAAATGGACAAGAAAAATGACCACATACAGTTCACTCTGAATGACAGTACATTCATCACAGCATCATCTTCAGATGTCTTTGCAGATTAGGCACTATGGTTTTTACCCATTTGGGTAAAAATCTGTATGGGAATGGGGAAAGTTCATGTTGGCAAATGCACTGCACTTCCTGCAGAGCTCCCTTTTCTGGGTAGCTATTACTTCAGAGACCACTGATTACCAGTGAGGTCTGGAGCAGAAGACACACGCCAGAGAAGCACTGTAACAAGTATCAGCTCCGTGTACCAAAATAATCCTGCAGTGATTCCACGCAACTGCTGCTTTTGACCTGGCTTTTTAGGAACTGAACTTTAATGAGGAAGATGAGCCAGATGTTGCTGTAGCGCTTTGAGAGCAGCACAAGCGATTAACTCACTTCCTTTTCTGCCATGGGGTTTAAGCCTGGGAATGCTGGTATATTCCTAAACACCTCAATAACTAATTATGCAGGACAGTGTTTACTCATGAGTTCATTATGCATGAACGCATGCACATGTAACTGCAATCATCCCCGAGGTTGCTTCATATTTGGTAGCAGTAGCAAAGGTTGGACTCAGGTGATCCTGCTCGCAAAAGCATGGTCCCTCCTGCTTGCTTTTTGCTGACTAAAGTTCTTTTCCATTTTATTAGGTCATTGTATCATCTCTGATGTTGCTGTGGTTAGCCAGACAAAGTGGTGCTCAGGGAATTTGAGGGGCCATATCGCAATTTGGCACAGACCCCAACTTTGAGCCGTGTCTAGCTAAGGAAGTATGTATTTGTTTGCACTAAGGCATCGTAGAGAAAAGAGAATGCATGAAGATAACTGTGGTAGATTAGACAGCGAAATGGATTTCTAGACAGACTTGATGATTGTACAGATCAGGAAAAAATAGAGGAAGTTTAATAAACAACAACAGAACTCTGTTGTAAGGAAAACCAGAGTTATATTTTTACCCTGACCTAACAAAGGAGGAGGAAGGAAACTGTTTTGCTGAAACAAGCATTTTAGATTGAACTAATGATACTCTTTTCTCTCTATGTTTGTGTGCGTGCGTGTCCCAGCAAACTCAACAACATGTTCACATGCATGAAATGCTTTTTCCTGGAGGCACACAGTCAGCGTGTGCCTTGCAAGCAGGAAAAAGATATGCCTAGCACTGCTTAAATGTTGTTTAAAAAGGCATAGCGTTTGAGTCAGAATAAGTTGAGGTGTCTCGTAACATTGTGGTTGGTATTTGTTATTTTTGCTGACATTAGGTACTGGATAAGAAATCTGCCTGGTTTGGAAAAGTGCAATGTAGATAAAATACGAGAGCAACCTATTTATTGTGTGTGCAAAGCAACACAGCCTCCAAAACCAGAGAAAGTCAGATAGAACCAAAAATCTGCAGATTTGGGGCTTTTATTTTAAATAGCACAGCCTAAGCCCTTAGTGAAGTGAGCATGAGTGGGCCTCTTGATTTGGGAGTTTGGGAAGCTGATGTGTAAGAGAGGGAGAAGCTTTACACACCACCTGCCCACAGAGTCCTGCCAGAGCCTGGCTGGTGGTGACCTGGCTGGTGGCTTTGGGTTAGAGGTTAGGTGGCTTTAGGTCTGCAATGCTGAGTGTAGCCTTGATGGGTTGTGTGAGGCTGAAGACATGGTGCTCATGGCAGCCTGGGTGCAGGTTAAGTCTTTGCCTTAGAGCCCACATGAGATGATGGGCAAATCACACCAGCTCCACATATCTCATTTTTTTTTTCTGTGAACAGACAGCAGCTCATGCTTCTGTTTTGGTCTATTTATATTGTAAGGCCCAAGGGTACATGCAGAGTGTCAGATTTTGTGTGGAAAGACCCCAGCAGATAGGCAGGAGAGTGGTGCTTCCACACATTCATGCCACACTGGTGATTCTTGACAAGGGAATTTAAGGGATATGGGCCATCACCAGCTTCAGACCATACTGTCTTCTCTGTGCAAAGTCTAGGGAAAGAGTCTTGGTTGATGATCATTCTTTTCTGCATGGAAACTGAAATAGGTGCAATAGAAGAAATAATATTTTAAGAGTCTCAGTTGCCAGATTGATTTCTCAAGCTAATAAATCCTTGGCTGCACTTGCTGTGTTAAAATATATGTTCAGGCGAGATTCATGATCAGCTCTTAAGAACAGGAGAGCAAAGGGAAAAAATACTTTGTTCCAAGATTAAATGCTTTACATTTGGCACCTTTAATTGGCTTATTAATAAACCTTTTTTAGGGTTATGCTATTTATTATTTCTAATGAAAAAGTTGTCAACTAGCCTTCTAAAAACAGTCACAAAGCACTGGCTGAGGGCATCTGAGTGTGCTGGGTCAAGTACCTGGCTCTGACACTCGTAGTCATCTAAGTGGCCTTATCCCCACCAAAATAATGTATCCCACAGAGATTGCACTTATGTGACTTAGAGGGCAAATGCAAGTCCTGTGCAACATACAGGTCTGTCTTCCCTGATGAAAAAATAGTTTGTGTTATCCCAAACACATCAGCATAGAATCATAGAATCATAGAATGGCAGGGTTGGAAGGGATCTTTAGAGATCATCTAGTCTGACCTCCTTGCAGAAGCAGGTCCACCTAGATTAGGTCGCATAGGAACATGTCTAGCATGGTTGCATTCATACAGTAGAGCTCAGGAAGATGTATGTAGACATTCAGAATTTCTAGCTGTTCAACAATTCCTCACAACAACTGTTAGACACATAGAAATCCTTGGCAAATGCACAAAATCCTTAAATATTGCTCAGGAAAAAACAATCCCTGAGCAAAACAAGAAAACATCTTGGGGTAAACCTGAGTGTATGGTAGGTCCAACCTATACTCTCAGTCAGGGAGGCTGGATATATGGCAAATAGACCTCACACAGCCCTCCAGAGAAATTAATCCAGCCTAGGGCTTATTCCAGGTGTTCTTTCTTCCAGGGGACTGTGCCACACATCTCTCCTGTGCACTGCTGCTACTCTGTTAGAGAGCGAGTCGGGGGTGCAACTGCCGTGTTGCGTGTGCACGGTAAGGGCAGCACTTCCATTGAGTGCAGTCATGCTGCTGTGCCCAGACGTGCAGTGCCTGGGAGAGAGATCGGGTCAACAAGTGCGGGGGATGATGGTGTACATGGGCTCTGGAAAAATAAATATGACAAGGTCAGGAACACGCAAGTGTTTGTTTTCTGGGAGTGGATGATTGAAGTATTATTGCTAAGCACTGTTCTGAGACCTTCTCTACATTGATTGATGTCTCATTTGAAATCTCCTTCTTGCCTGAAAGAAAAAAGTGTGAAAGCATTTAGTTAATTCTCTTGCAATGCTTTAAAGCTGCTGTTCTCTGTTGAACATGACTGGCTCAATAAAGATTCATCATGTCAGATGTAGTCTATATAAGCCAGATAGAAGCGGCCAATGTATTGTTTCTCCAGTGATTTTACATTTTCTTCCCATTTAAGTAGATATGAAGCATGGAAAAGTGCTTCCTTGTAGACTAAGGCTCATAAGTTTCATATCTAAGGTCTGGTCCTTGATGAAGGCAGCAATTAATCAATGAAATCATTTGCTTTACTGAAGTGCTGTATTTCATAAATAAGTTAGTCTACCCGTGCAAGTCTTTCAAGATAGCAGTGCATGCAAGGAAAGCTGGTGTCAGCGGTTTTTAATCCTGTTGCTCATTATGGACACCAAACTTAGCTTCTTCTAAGAAACTTCTAGGCATAAGACTATTTCTGTGCTTCTCAAAATATGCCTGTACTTCTGCTGTTTTCCAGGGAGAAGACTTAGTGAGACAGACTGCAAATACTGTGTGCCAGCTGTTAGCATATGAAGGCCAAGAGGTTTCAGTTCCTAATCATATATTAAAACCTTTCTATCCCTAGTACTAAAAATCTGTGGACCAGCTCCTACTCTCACTAACAGCAGGATCTGTATCAAAACAAACAAGAAAAGAACATAACTAGCAGCTCAGGTTTATCTGGTTTTGTCCTTATACTCCATCACTGTAGGAGTGATTGTTCTAGCATCTTTTGTGTTGTGTTGTTAAGTAATGGAAACTTTTGCCAAATCCAAACTGAAATGCTTCCAAGGCCTTTTTCATTGTTGGAAAATGTGTGCATCAAGTTATCCTTGGAATAATTTTCTCCTTTATTTATTATTATCTGCTACCCAGTAGATACCTAATTATGAAACACAGAATACTTCTTATTCTAGGAGGATATATAACACTTCACTGGATGTTTTTAGGAGTTCATTTTCATTACTTTAAATGAGATGTTTCTTTGTATGAGTCTTTTGGGTTTTTTTAAAAAAAGCAGAAATAAGACAAATAATGAAGTTCAACACTGAACAAATAATAGACCCTCTTACTGAGGGTGAATGTTTTTTATACCACATCACAGACTGTTCTGTTTTGTTTTTTTATTTTCAGAGTGGGTATCCAAGCTCCGGACCCACATCAAGCACTCCTGCCTTCAGGCCTGAGGATGAGCTGGAACATCTGACCAAGAAAATGCTGTATGACATGGAGAATCCTCCCTCTGATGACTACTTTGGTAAGCTGTGCCACTTCACAAGTGTCCAGAACCCCTTTCTGTATTTACCAGGTTTGGTGACAGGAAGGCCTGACAGCTGCACTGTTAATGTAGTGACATTCGTATTGATGGATTTGCTTTCCATGCTTGGGTTGAAAGTGTAATCATCCATAGGAATTCCTCTGTAATTTCAGCATAAATCTCATGCTCACTTGCTGTATGTTTATAGTCTTTCTGGTTATAAAGCTGAATTTTTCAGTGTCTGATTCATTTTCACACCATCTGTCCCCAGCTTCTCGGCTACCAGGCTGAGTTCATGCACAGTGCACTGTCTTGCCTGCCTGCCCAGTCCGTTCTCAGGGCAGCTGCAAAAAATCTGGCAGTGTAAATGTGTTCTGCTCCCAAGATGTGGATTTTCATGTTTTGTATGCTGGCATAGATTACAAGGAAATCCATTTTGAGTCAATCAGGTTAGTTTTACATTGGGACCCATTAGCCCAGAACTTGGTCCAATATGTACAAGGAAGACAAATCTGAACTGTTTGGCTCATAACCATGTTGTCTTCCTTGCCTGGAAAAAGATGAGCAGCTAATTTTCTTTTTAAGTGATATAGAACAGAATTATCTCAGTCATCTGTAGGTGTAAAAAATATAGCTTGCCTTTTATATAAACACAGATGCTATGTCCTCTGAACTCTGCTTTAAAGTCAAGAGCCTTGGGCACATTTTATGCTTCTTGTCCGTATGCTTAGTTTCTCAAAGGCCTGGATGATAGTGTTGTTAGGAAAAAAGCCTTCTGTGGTATGTGGAGTTAAAGACTGGGGTAGGTCATTCATTTTGTCTTATCTTCCCTTATTTCACCACGTCTTTAAAACTTCATTTAGATTGCCCCTTAGGTCTGTTTCCTAAAGATTCTGGTTGGACCAAAAAATTTGTGTCTCAAAGAAACTTTTGTTATTTGGTTTAATCAGAGAGCAAATAGGATCACAGTTTTTACCAATAAAGTTCTTGCAGTGACAAGGATTGGATTACTTGAGAAGCCTGCAATGTTCTCATCAAACAAACATTACCCTTGTAGATGGGGTTAATATCAATCCCCATTCTCCATCTATACCTTCTGCCTTCAATGGTCTCCACCTTCACAGATGAAATGTCTTCTCTGTAAACATTGATAGTCATCACAGTTGATGACTACCACAGATCTGAGATGTGTGCAAGAATGGCTAACCAGAGGGCCTTTTCTGTGCTGCTGCATTTGACTTCATCTCTGCTTATATGCATTTGTGTTCACTCTCTGATGTTTTAAAAGTGAAGCAACAACCAAACAACATAACATGTATTTAGCCATTAGCGTAGGTGGGCAAGAGGGAAAAACTTTTTCCCCACAACCTCCAGGCAAATGGCTGAAGCCCCAAAGCATGAGATTTGGTTACTGTCATTTTCTTAATGCAAAGCTGAGAGTGGCAGGAGCTATGGACCAAAGGCCACTCAGTTCTCATAGCCCAAGAAGGTAGGCAAATGAACAAAAAATTTGGAGAATCACAGCCTCCAAGGTCAGAAAGGACCTTGCCATTATACTGCCTAGTGTCCTACTCTCAGTTTCTTCCAGAAACATGATTGAATCATGACTTAAAAAAAAAATCTAATCTTATCTTAAAGACTTCAAGCAATAGTGAGTCAACCACCTACCCTGATAAGCTGCTTGAGTGATTAATTTTCCTCACAGCTCAGAAATTGCTTCCTGAAGTGGAGCTTCAGTTTTGTTTAGCACTTGTATTTGTGAAGCTGAAATGCTCAGGTTTTGCAGACTAAGACTGTATCAGTAAGATGGCTCTGCTTTATTTGAGAGTGTGGTACATCCAAGTTTTTTCATCCAAAAGGATGTGTAGCTCCCAAGGTTGGAACATAAAGTCTCTCAACATTAATTCATCAGTTTGGCTATCAGATGGACAGTCAGATCAGTGCCATGCTGATAGCTCTTTGTTAAACAGGGGACAAGAAAATGAAAAGGAAGCTTCAGAGCATTCAGAAACATTGCCAGTGTTGTTTATAGCAGCTGTAGCATGATCAAAGACGTAATAATCATGTGTGATGCAAGTTAGAAGAGGAAAATAAAACAACACCTATCGTACCATGGGCAGGTAATATTTAATTACAAGCTGCACCTGACTTATCTTCTCATCATACTGATTCTATACCACTGAAGGTCATCTCTGAAGCATTCTTGATGTGCAGAAGAACTGTGTATTGGGCTGAATTCTTCCTCAGCTCTCTAAGCACTATGTGCCTGAGGCAAACATTTGGGAGAAATGGCCACAAGTAATTACATATCTACCAAGAAAACCATAAAACAAAACCAACAATCCTGGAACACAGCTGCTTTTCATGTTTGGGTGAAGTCAAAGAGGTGGGCTGCCCTCATCCTCCTAGGTTTGTTCCAGACTGTACTTCTCCCAGGGAAAGATGGTCTCTGGAGTTGCAATGGATGAAGCTTAGTGATATGGCAGTGCAGACCCAGAGTTTTGTACTAATTCTGGCTATGTCAGAACTAAATACCCATCTGCTTGAGCTGTCAGCCAGTGCCTTTCAGTAACTTCATGCTCATGTGGAAAGAAAAATTAAGTGTGGGATGAAAAAAAGAGTCTTTCAACCTTGGATAACTGTCTCAACCAATATGTCTGCCTTTGTTCTTTATTTGTTTAGCATGGTAGCATGGATTGTACAAGATTCATATGGCACATTGATCAAATAATCAAAAAAAGTACAAATGGGCAGAGACATTGACTCTGATTTGCATTAAATATCCTCTGCCTGAGGTCTAAATGCCATGGTAATTGTAGCATACCAGATAGCTGTCAGCTAATCACTTTTATTAGTTTGAATTTAGAAAACTGGATTTCAGCGTATTAAAAGTTGGTTAAGAGCAGATAGGTTTTGAATTGAGGAATCTAATTAACCTTGCTAGAAAGCTGCAAGGCGTTATATTAAGTCATGAAAATAATTTGTTGGAATAATTACATTTGAACTGTCAGGCTGGAGAAAGGTCATTTTACTTGGCCCGTCAGCACTCTGGGATATTTTCCGTTACCATCTTCCTCCTGCAATTTCACTTGCCATACCTCTAGTTTTTGATTAAGCCAACTTGACTCTGGAGTCAATGTGGGCAGAGTGGAAGTTCCTGGGGAGGGAAGAGGAGTAGGAGCCACTAAAATTGTTTCTTTGCCCTGGAAATGCCAGCTGGTACTGCAGAGCAAGTGAATTGAGTTCGGGAGCAGGACAGACAGCACTTCTGTCTCTACACCTCTCTGTGAATATCACTACACTTCCAGCACTATACCTCTCTGCAGCTTCCCTGGGTGGAAATTACTGAAGGTGTTTTCAGAGTCAAAGGAACTGTTCTAGCCACTGATCACTCATGCAAGGACACACACAGCTAGCAGCATGGCGTGATTCACACCGTATTCCCAGGGAGCCCAGGCACGTGGTGAGAGCCAGAAGCAGAATGCTGGAGACACACTCCAGAGTTGCAAGATCACAGTTTGCAGCAGTCGGTTGCTTGGATTTACCACACCAGCACAAACCGGTCACTGGGAAATCCTCTATCTGCCATTGGAAAGGCAGTGCCTAAGCATGGGAATATGATCACTAAGCGTAAATATTTTCAAAAGCATGGTGAATTTTTAGGTGTTAAGCAGCCATGTTGGATATTCTGCCCAGCTTTGTTTTGTTGAAAGGCTGCACTACCTTACTAAGTCCAAGCACCTTGATCTTTGGTGTGTATCCCCTCCTGCTCTCCTGTAGGTTAGGGAGTGACTTCTAGAGTGACTTCCCCTGGGGCGTCCTTGGCAGAGCAACAAATTGAAGTCTCTTAAGTCTAAGCTACTCTTCCTTCTTTACTGCTTATTCTGTTACTGATCTGTGGTAGTTGGCTGTCTTTAGTCAAATCCTTTTTTATTAGAAAGGATTCCCAAATGTCTTATGCACTGTTCAGTAGGGATGGTTTTTCTCTGCTGCAGCCCTCCCCATTGATAAATGTACTATTATAGATAGGCATGTCTGATTTGTTGGAAAAAAAAGAATACTTTGTCGAGTGGAAATTGAGTAAGATTGGGGAGGAGAAGTGGATATTTACAGGAGATTAGGATGGAACTCTCAAAATTGTTTGTTGGCCACCATGGGAAATTAAATCCCTTGATTTTGCATTAAAAAACAACAACAACAACAACAACAAAACAAAAAAAACAACCTACCAATGAAAATCCACATACACAAAGATCACAACTGTTCTGGACCACTGTTTCAGGTCTCATAGAAAGAAATTACTTCTGGCAGCTTATCAGTCTCTATCACCATGCAGACAGTTCTGATTAAGACTGGAAAAGTGCCATTGAGGCCCCTCATCTCCTGTTGCCTTCTGGACCATGTCCCAGCTAAGTCACTCCCCAGAGCAGAGGAGTTTCCCTGACTGCTAGGAAGAAACTTTTGCTGTTTTTTTACTGTAAGCTCTCAGAGCTACCAAAGGAACTACCAGTAGCTGTCTCCTTTTATAGTTCCAGTGTGCTGTAGGGATGCACATGGGGGGGAAAGAGATATTAAAATGGTCCCATCGAAAATACTCAGCTCATGCAATAAAAGGACCTTGATTTGTCTCAGATCTGGGAATTCAGGATAGGTAGTTTCCTTAGGTGTGTTTGCTGTGTGGCCTGACTGACAGTAGGATAGGTGGTGAAGTGTTAGTCTGAGGAGCAAAGACAACAAGTAGGATGCTTGACTTCCTTTTCTGCTTCTTATCCTGACCTCTTGTGAGACCTGTGGCAGATAATTTTATGTTTCCAAGCCTTCTTTTTTCTCCTTTCACCCTGTATACAGGGCAATTAATCTGCATGGTCCTTCAGGCAGTGTGGCCCATGGAGGAGCCTTTATCTCCAGTGGTTATTTGAGATGTTATGTCACACTTAAGACTAAGGAATGATAAGTGGCATCAGTATTGAATCTGACAAGGTTGTCAACCTTTAACTCACTGTCTTTACGTCTCCATTAGGCTTCCATTCATAAGCTAAACGTCCTTCACTCTGACCAGAGACCTGCTGCCTGAATGGTGTTGACGGTGTCCCCTAATTTTACTTCTTGAGAGGCAGGACATGGATTAGTAAGTATCAGTCCAAGTAAGAAGTGAGAGAGAGTATGTTAGAGTCACAGAAGCCTCAGATAAGGAGGCACACTAGGTTGTCAAGGTAGGACTTCCTTCAGATGATGGTGTCTGTTTCGTTTGACGTGGCTCTCTGCACTGAACAGGTCTAGTGTCTTTAAAATGAACATGTTCTGCATTGCATTTCAGTTTTCATCAGGCATTTCCACAGCCTCTAAGGCTCAGGTAGCCTCTTAGTTTCATCTGAATTACCAGCAGAAAAAGAAAATGAAAGTTGTCATATCTTGCCTGTATTCCTAGGTCTCTTCTGTAAAGGTTATCATTAAAAGATGCATGTTATTATTAGAAGAGGATAATTACATTGTAATTTTGCCACGCAATGGGATGTGTCATTGTGCCTTTTGTTTAAAGGCAGGGTTTCTGGTGCAAAATAGCGTACATCCTCATCTGAACAACATCTGGGTCAGAAAATAGTAGGTTAGATTTTCAACGACGGATGAGCTGACAGTCATTTTCTCTTATGCAACCGCTCACAAAAGCAGGAAGAACAGACATGTAACGGGAATACTTTTCTCCATTGTAGTTCAAGTTATTATCTTTCATATGTTCAAGCCATATTCCAGCATTTTTGCACAGCCTCAAAGGCTGGGAGCAGCCTGTGCTCCGGGAGGTCATGGTGCGGTACCAGCAACATCCATCTGCCCTCTTGCGGCCTGCCGCAAGGGGAGTCACCCTCCCTCTGCTCCCCAGGGGCTTTAATTACCCTCGTAAATGGCTTTCAGAGCCTGTTTCTACAGTCTCACTTCTGTCAATGCTTGCCACCCACATCTAGCTTGCTTTCAGGGAGTCCTGTAACGGCTGGCATCCTTGCACAGCAAGTGCAGGTAGAGTTTGGAGAGTAAATCTGTAAGGAAAGTCTCAACACAGCCTGCAGGGTGAATTTTGGCCCACAGTTCCAAAGTTGGAAGAGAAAAAGAGGAAGCCAAGGAGGAGCTGGAGAGTAAAACATACCATGTTACATGCATTTTTGTCCAGACATGAGGAAAGCAAGAGAAAACAGAGACAGGGAGGCTGTGAGCTGATTTAAGTTGCTTTTCAGCATTTAAAACACTGCATAAGGGGACATAAAAGTTTGATTCTTCTTGCTATTGCTACATCCTACTCTACAGTAATTGTGGGAAAATGTTTTGTGAAGCTAAGAATATAGATCTTTTTATGCCAGGGGTCTTATCAAGTGTTGAGTGTACATCTCTTATTGAAGATCAAGCAGATGTAGCAGTAGAAAACAAGGAAAGGTGATACTTCTTTAAGCCCTGAGCCCCTGGTACCCACATGTGTCAGGAGATTCATGTTCTCTTTTCCCTGTTCTTACCACACAAGAGTGGATGAGGCTTTGAATCTTGAGTGTTTCTGAATCACAGTCTTTTCAGAGACCAGCACTGCTTCAGAAGTGTGATGTAAACCTTGCATCAAAACCAAAATTACCTTTTGTTAATGTAGGACATAAAATGCCAGCTGGAAGAGGTGACAAGCACCAGGACTTCCATGGTGTTTTTAAGTCCCTGGTCTAGTTTGAATTGCTGTCAGTCAACCTGGACATATTTTTACTTTCAAGCAGAATTAATGGGATGCAGAAGTCATTTGATGGACAATAAGTTCAGAATACCAAGCTTGCATTTCAGCAAAGGGATTTCCATCATCACTGGAGTCCTTTGAAGGAATGATGGGTTACAGGCCATGAGGGAAATTAGCTTTGTCCCAACAGTCAATAAACAAAAGCTGACGATTTCTCACTGTCTTCTAAGAGGAGTGAAATGTGATAATGAAATATCAGAGATGTGTCTTTCTAAAGTGCAGCAGTATTCTACAGGATTCCTCAGCATGTTTAAAAATGAACATATCCATGGGAAAAAAAAAAATCTCTAAGGCTGGTAGTTATTTCTGATGTTGTGATAGGGCCCTTAGTATGCTAGGAGCTGTGCAAATAGATAGCAAAACTCAGCCTGCTTCTACAAAGATTTTGGGCAATAATGAGGCTAATAGCCAAACACCCAAAAGTTAGTTGTCTTACACGAAAGCAAAGTAAATCTTTCTACCTTTGTTTGAGAAGCAGTTCAAAGAGAAGGCAGCTTGTTCATTACAAATTTCCATGCCCAAAGTAAACTCTCTTGCCTGAAATGGCTGACAAATTGATAACGAGCCATCAAGTCTTCAGCTGCAAGTCATCAGCCAGTAGGTACCTCAAGTCATTAAGAAGCAAAAGTGTGACCTACATGATGGCTCTTTCCTGCCCCACATGAAATGAGTTGGCTGGTCTCAAGGGGTTTCTCTGTGAGTACATCATCACTTCACTAAAGCCCATAAATTGTGGCACCCAGAGGATCCTCAGCTGTGAATCTTCTCGAGGTGGCCAGGAGCTGAAGGTGAACTGTTAGTAGTGGAATATGTGGGATGGAGAAGGTTTGTCCTCCCTCTTCTTCTGTTAGATTAATTCTGTGGAGATGAGTGAAACAGGGAGTTTTCATCCAGGATTGCATAAGCACTAAATTCTCACTCACAGGTATTTTAAGAGGGGGTGTATGTGTGTGTGGCTATGAATGAGTGAGAGTATTTTTTTCTGGACTGTAGTTTTATGGAAAACATTTTCATTTCAGAGAGGGCTTTGGAGAGTTTTAAGTCTCACAAGATTTTTTTTTTTTGGTCATAACTTATAGCTAAGTTGTGAAGAGAGATACAGGCAGACAGTTTTAGAACTAGAAACCATGCTTTCAGCCATTCACTCCTGGACAAGTCTTTGTCCCAGTAGCATGAAAACTGTGCAGTTTCTCATTTCAAGTTGGCTATGCATACGTCCTAAATAGTGGGTGTCAGGAGGTTGCTGCATCACTTTTTTCTGTTGTATCTAGTGAAGGACAAGAGGTAATGGAAAGAAGCTGGAACACAAAAATTCAATTAAAACATAAAGAAAAATTGTTTCACTGTTTAGCTGAGGGAACTCTGGCACAAGCTGCCCAGGGAGGGTGTGGAGGTTCCTTCTAGGGAGATTTTCAAAACCCACCTAGATATGTTTCTGTGTGACCTGATCTAGGTGGACCTGCTTTGGCAAGGGGATTAGACTTGATGATCTCTAAAGGTCTCTTCCAACTGTTGCCATTCTATGATTCTATATCCTGGCATAAATGAATTCTTCTTTTTTTACCCTTTTTTACAACAGAAAACAGCTCACCTATTGTTTGAAGCTGGTTGCATTATATTTGCAGTTGTTTCTGCATTATTTTATGGCTTATTTGTACTGCAGTAACATCTAAGGCCTGCTAGCAAGACTGTGGTCATGCTGCACTATGTGCAAATTAAACATGAAGTAGGAAACAGTATGCATCCCTTGGAGCTCTCAAACTGAAAATATGGCAAGGACCAGGAAGTGATTATTGTCCTTAATTTACAAATGAGGGGCTGGCTGGCAGAGTTTAGATGACTCACCCAGAGTCATGCAGAGAACCAGTAGCAAAGTGGGAATTAAGCCTAGAATTCCTTCAAGTCCTGTGCCTTACCCGTGGCTGTGGTCCTGCTCTTTATTTTATGTGAAACATCAACAAAATGGACTCATGTGCCTTGTGTGATGAGAAATCACCACTGATCTGAAGGCTCTTCCCAACATTTAGATCACAAGCCCTGTTTTCCAGTGTTAATAACATGGCTGTGACAATAAGAAAGAGGAAAACAAAATGCACTCCAGGATCACACTTGATCATTTTGGCTGCTCTTAATAAAATGTACCCACTAAGCTCTCTCACTTTAGTGTTTAAATAGTTCAAGGCTATTAGGAAAATTGATAATTCACCATAGTAATCTGTTACTTTCCAGTCTAGCAATCACCATTCCACAGGGAGAGCACGGGGACGTGGCATGGCATGGCATTTATTATTTCTTCTTCTAATGGCATTTGTCTCATGCTGTCTTTCTTGATATGGTAGTTTGTCTTTTGCCTGTAACTTTTGAGGGTATTTTGAGTGTCATTTGAAGTTTAGTTGAGAGGGGGAAAGGCCAGATTTTATCTGAGAGTGAAATGCGGTAGAAAACAGAATTAAACAGTTGTCTCATTTGCTGAGTGATCTCCAGCAGCCTGTTCCCTTCTGATGGAAACGTATCAAAACTGTTTGGGTTTTTTTTTTCTTTTCTTTATTTTTTCTAAGGAATCGCTTTGACTCAGATTGTATGAGATGAATCATAACCCACTTTCTCATCCAAGATGAGCAAAAAATAAAATAAAATTCCGTCTCTGCTGTCAATGTCAGCATAATCAATACAGAGTGTTTCTCAGTGCTGCAAAGAGGTAGGGGAGGATAAAAAGAATCAAAAGAAGCTAAACTTTCCTGCTGCTTTTAGTGAGCTGCACTGTTTTCATGTCTGCAAATGCACCTTGCTGTTCGTCATGTCATGTTGGACATGAGCAGAGTTTTCACATCTCTGTCTACAACCCAAGGTCACACCAGGTCTCAACAGTCAAGAGACTGTCATCCCAGACTGTCAGGCAGATCACAAGAAGCCAGCCCTGTCAGACATTTGGGATGATACCAGCAGCCAAGAGTAAACCTATTTCGACTTGTGAAACTTACTGTTGAGGTGTCACCTGCCTGGACTGTGCCAGCACAGATTTTTTTCAGCTGATTAGGAGAGAGTGGCCAAGAACTGTGCCTGTCCCATGACCCTGCCTGAGCCAGCTCCACCGAGGAAAGTGGAAAACTTCAGCAGAAGTAGGATCACTGTGAGTGCAAAGCAGAGATGGGAGACCACATCTGATACCTCGTCACCAGCTTTCATTTATGAACTTGCTCACTTACATTTCTTTTTTTTTTCCTCTTGTGTACCTGCCAAGGCATACACAGAGATGTAGAAATAGTTACCTCTGGTTTTGTGAGCTAAGAGTGAGAGCTTAACTCCTGAGAAAACCCATTCACAGCACCAGGGTCAAAAGGGGACTGCACAGGTAGACGGATGGGTTTTAACAGTTGATGAAATCCATCTCTACATTGAGCACAGTGGTTCAATGAAACACTTGGCAATGACAGACATCTTTGCTGAAAGTTTAGAGGTGTGAGTGCAGCCATTTTCCCAAGTGTAAGACACTGTCTGCAGCTAAAGACAGGCAGCTGGATTTTTGGATGTGAATTATTTTCTCTTGTAGATCCTTCCAAATTACTGTCACAGCCACACTAAACTATTTGTTTAAAGCTGTGAATCAGGCTAATATTCAGTTAGCATCCATGTTCATCTTTAATATATAACTTCCTGGACAAATTCTATTTCCAGACAATATCTTGCAAGGTTAATAACTTACTATATACTGAACACGTGTTCTGATTCTGTCTGTGCTGTCAGGGACAGACCAGGCAGATGATGTGCAGCATTATATGTGAGGCTGGCTTGGAAGCAGGCTAAGTTTTTGTGGGGATTTTGTTTGGGTTTGTTGTCATTTAAAATTACACGCTGAAAAAACCCATCTTTTGATATGCCACCGTTTCCTCATTATCAACTTGCCCTGAAAGGCAACCAAACTCAGTTGCGCAATCCCAAAAAACCTGCAGGAAGGAGACTTTTCTCTTGTGTTGAATGGATGAGACATGACAGTACTGACTTTTTACCTCTTTTTAATGCTGGGGTCATTTATGATCACATCAGCTAAGGAATTGTGTCTGACTGAACTTTTCTGGCGGGAAACATCTGGAAGGGATGCTAATGTGGGTCATTTATGCTCTGCGGAAGACTGTCATGTGCAGTCAGCTCTTCTGGACAGGAAAGTCCAGAAGATAACAATTGTCATTACCAACATGGAGCTAATTCTGTTCATGTATTCTCTCTCACGTGTTTGTGTTGTCGTCTCCAGGAGCTAGGAAGCTACTCCTCATTTTTGTCATATGGCTGAAATCAGTGAAAATCCTAAAATGCATATGTATATATAGTGCAGGATGTTGAATAGGTCCTGGATTCTAATGGTGTTCCTTTCTTTCCTGTTTTCCATCTCAACATTTTGCATCAGCTGATCCAGCTTTTGATGCCTACATGATCTCGTGCAGTGTGACTATCTCAGTTGTTGGCAAATCCAA
This sequence comes from Urocolius indicus, assembly GCA_013401255.1. Taxonomy (NCBI): domain Eukaryota; kingdom Metazoa; phylum Chordata; class Aves; order Coliiformes; family Coliidae; genus Urocolius; species Urocolius indicus. The sequence goes on along the minus strand of WBNH01000456.1, from coordinate 466,252 downwards.
TGTACCTGTTTAGAGGAGGAAGGAAGGTTTGGAGGGAGCACAGGATATGGCTGCAATAAGAGTGGGACATTTTTTAATATTTCATCATTTATATGTCTAAAAACATTGAGTTCTTCTAAAGGTAAAATGGCAAAGCACCGGCTTCAGTGTGCCATGCTTGTGTAATTCCATTAGGCCACTGAAACACTGCTGAAACAAGAGAAAGGGAGTGAAAAAGAGAGGTTACTCATGGTCAGAATTATTTCCACTGCCTTTTGACAGACATAACTCAAAAGGTGAGGAAAGTGAAACATGTGCACCGTAGATGAACACAGCTAGTGCCTTGCCATCTCTATGGCATCCCTTCTTCAGAAGGGTGACTGAGGAGAGTCAGAAGAGCTTGTGTCAGTTATATGGCCAGCTCCTACTAAAAGCTTGTCATGTGCACTTTTTCAGTCTCTTTCTGCACTGCTGTCTCAACACAGAGTGAGATATGGAAACTGCTCTCTTTGCTCACATGGGGAATAGACACATACTTTCAGGTCTAGAGGGCTTAGGTGAAAAACTGTACAGATCACATGAGTTTCAGGACCCTCAGCGGGAGAAGTGAGAAATGGGCATTTGGAAGGAGGTGAACTCTAAGTTGTTCTAGAGTTACAGATCTGTGCCCTGATCTAGCCTTGGTCATGTCATTCTCAGAAGTAAAGGGCTTTGTTTGTAAGGCACATTTTCTGAGTGTGACTTGTTTTCTTTTAAACAGAAACAATGCTTAATAGAAAGCCAGTTGGGATCTTGGTGGTTTTCCTGTTATTTCTTTGCTGTGATTATTGCAGGGCATTGGGTGAGGAGCCATAACTAAGATGATTCAGGTTTGCCAGATGCAGCTTCCTTCTCTTTTGTACAATTGTAAGGTGTTGACACACGATCTTACTGTCTACTGCCCTTTGCAGAACAACTTTCTTTCATTTGAGGGGGGGAAGAGAGGGCGACTGACTTTGAGCTTCTTGTAAATGACCAAAGTCCTGAGACTATGACTAACAGCTGTTAGGCAGCAAGTAGGAATGAGGTCCAGCAAACATCTGATTACAAGAACAGTTCTGGCCTAGGAAGATTGCAGCTGTTCAGAAGAACAAGTAGCATTTTACAGGGTGATGTTTAATAGCATGACTTAATCGTGACATGTAGTGGGTCACATCTCAGTAGGTGTGTGTTGACTAGGAGATGCTTGAATTGACATTAGCTTGGATAGAGGTCTGTCTACTAAACATAGCTTAAGCTCTCAGGAGATCAGTGTGTGCAGTGACTTCGTGCTTGTGCTCTGGAGTCGGTGGAGAACAAAACAATATGCAGCGGAAATAGTGTTATAAAATGAGATAATCACATTGTTTCCCCTGGGAAAACATTTTAGTAATTTTGTGTTCGTCTTGGCTAGGAATACCCCATTGTGACCCTTAGTACCTCAGGCAGGGCTCATCTGCAGGAAAAAAGTTCATAAGCCTTTAGTCTGTGGTTTCCAAAATGCTAGTTTATCTCTAGTTATGGAGAAGTTTGCTTTGACTTTCTTGTGAAGCACTACTGGAAGTCAGGCTTTTCACAGGGGTTCTCTAATGTCTGGACATAGATCTAAAGTTTAACTAGTCATCTAGTCTAGAACACAGGCTGGAGATTTTCCAGGAGCTGCACAATGCATGCTATTTCACACATCTTCACCTGTGCAAGGCTGCAAGGGGGATGTTTAAAGCAGTGTAAAACAATGAAAGATGTTTTCAAAATGATTGAAGTCCCAAGCATTTGCGCGGTGTTTCACGTTGCTGTAGCTTTCCACTTTGGATTCTTGCTTCTGCAAGTTGTAGCCCTTCACTGGGACAAAAATCTCCCACATGATTTCCTATGTTGGGGTGTGAGTAACAGCTTCCCTGATCTACCCATCAGATCTCACTTTGTCAACATAACAAAGTTGCATCATTTTAGGTGCAAATTGAAACCAATTGACTTAAACCAGCATTGGCTTTCTGGGATTGGTTATAGAAATTCAAAAGTACCATGAGTTGGCTGAGTTTATGTGAACTAAAATCAGGCTTGGAGTAAGCTGAAATGAATGTCTCTACACGTACGTCTGGTCTAAATTTGAAGGCCTAACGAATTTCACGTGATCTAGTTATCGCGTATACATAAGTCCATCATTTTTCCCTACTGTCATACCAAGTGCTTAATGAGAATTAAATATACTTGCCATCTTCCCAGTGAACTCCCATGTATGTAGGAATGCCATAAACAGCACCCTGAAAGTTCAGAATGCAATGATCAAGCAACTTTCCTCATACGGAGGTTACCGTCATTGGTTCACGATGTTCAGAACGTTTGGCAATAGAGAGTTTTTGGCAAATGCTTGTAATCCCCACTGATGATGGCCTTTTCCAGTGCCCACTAAAGGACATTGGACTGACAGGACTGGCATCCTGACCTCTGAATATCGGATCAGTCCTTTCTGATTGGTTCAGCCCCATTAGGCGGAGGGAGAGATTTTGGGGTTTCAGTTTTCAATGATGCCAAATTCTTAGGTCAAGAATTGTGTGAATAATTCAGGAGACGAGGATTGATGCCCTTTGTGCAGAAGCCAATTTAGAAAGCACCTTCCATCTTTAGAAATGTGATGAGTCATACTTTGAACGTGTCTTTGTAGATGCTGATCAACATCAGAACTTCCTCATGAAGGACTTCAGGTTAAATATCAGGACAATGTGTGTCATGATAAATATGGATCAGAATCCAAATTTCCCATGTCTACTACTACTAGCCAACAAGCCTTGCAGACTAAACCCCCACCTCAAAGAGACCAGTCTTAGGGCCACTGAAGTGTTTGTCTTTGTTGTGTGAGGCTTTTTTTAGCTTATTATTTTTTAAGCCTTGCTAATTAAGAATCTAAAGCTGTAGGATGTGTGAGTGACACATGTGATTGCGCAGATGGGTCTTCCACATACTTTCTTTAAATAAAATAATAATTTTTATAAATATGGGTCTCGTATTTTACACTAATTCAACTTCTAATGGAGGCCAAGCAAGAAAACTTTTTTCTCCTTTTCCATCAAACTCTTAGAATGTGGCAATTAATTGAGAATAATGATCTATACATACTTGATATTGTACTACTCCATCATGGACCCCAAATATCCATCATCTGCCACAGGCAGGTCATTCAGAAAATCATAGAATCATAAAATGGTAGGGGTTGAAATGGACCTTTAGACAACATCTAGTCCAACCCCCCCGCCAATGCAGGTCCACTGAGATCAGGTCATGCAGTAACGTGTCCACACGGGTTTGGAAACCTCCAGAGAATGAGCATCCACAGCCTTCCTGGGCAGCCTGTGCCAGGGCTCCCTCACCTCAACAGTAAAATAGTTTTTCCTTATGTTTAAATGGAACTTTTTGTGTTCCAGCTTCTTTCCATTACCCTTTGTCCTGTCACGGGAAATGTTTAGAAAGTTATCAGTATTACTTTCCATCTACCTCAGCCAGAAGTGGGTCCCATGACCCAAAGGTTGAGCAGAATTGTAATTACCATATAAATGTGTAAGTATAATTAATATGGTGTTACCAATATGAAGTGTTATTTTAAAATGACTATTGTTCTCACTACCAATGTGTCACATTTTAAGGTTATGACATGTGTGGTCATCCTAATTAGAAACAAATGTTGCACATCCCCACCAAAATGGCAATGCTTCTCCATCCCAGGTTGTAAAGCTCCCCTTACTCTTCCAAGAAAGTAAACAAGTATTGGATCTTGTACCTGCTTGGAAAAGTTTCAGATTTTGGGGCAAAGAATGGAACTTCTGTCCAATAGGTTGCTTTAATGAAAAAAAAAAAAAAAAACCAACCAAAAAAACCCCAAGAGTTAGTTGATTATAGCTGCTGAGAAATTTGTGAGTGATGGAATTCAGTGCAAGGGACAGTGGATGGTTGGCATACGTGTGATTTATGGTGGGGCTACTGTTGACATGCAGACAGTGTATGTTTCAAAAGAGCAAAGAGACTTTGAGCTGGTGTGGATTGTGAAAGGCAGGATTTTCAAAAGACCTTGAATAAACGAGGTGATGGTTGAAATTTTGTGGGACAAATTCTATTGCAGTCAGACATTTTGACAACCCCAGACCTCAAAGCTGTTTGGGATATGAGAGCTACCATTTGTTCAGGATTGTACTTTTTGTGGGATCCAGCCTTTCTCCACTGTTTTTTTTCTTTTTATTTTTTTCTTCCCACTTTTGGCAGGGGGAAGACAGGTTCCCTCCCTGTTTCTTGTTTTCTGTCAGACGTTTTTCCCCAGGCAGGCATGTGGGAGGTATGCCAGGTTGGTAGGCCAGAGCCATTGGCACAGGAAGCATCTCTGACTCAAAACTTTGCCGTTACTCAGGCATTTTCACCTTCTCTGCTGAACAGAGCCTTTGGTAAAAAACACTTCATGCCACCACCCTCCCAGTGATGCAGTGAGGCAGAGACAAGTGTGCTGAATACCAGCTGGAGCACAGCCAGGCTATGGAAGAGTGAATTGAGTCATTCATGCCCAGCAGCGGATGTGATTTTTGGCTGGGCTTGAGTCTAGTGAACATACTGATGGTTCCTCTCCTGGGCTTATGAAATGGGTTGGCTGTGTTGGGGGACAAAAGTGGTCTGAACGGCCCTTGTGCAACATGGGAGCAGTTGGAGGTGAAATTCTTTGGGAAAGGGGACATTGTTTGCTCTCTCTTTGTTTAGCACCTAACACTGCATCACTTGGGCTCCTGAGGCTGCTTTCATGCAACAAAACTAACTGTAGTGCTTTAGGAATGCAAAAGGCAACTAAATTTTTGACCTAGATAAAAAGGTCTTAGTTGGTCTCTTCTGACTACTCGCCCATTTCAGCTCTTAAGAAAGCAAGAGCTAAGGAAAATTTGATCTACATTTTCTGCTTACACTGAGCAGCAGCATGAGGCTGTGGGCAACCAGTCTCTGGTCCTCCCCACCTGGAGGAGTGGGTGGGAGAAGATGTCTGAACTGTTGCGTAGCAAACACTAAACATCTGAAGAGGAGACCAGAGCACGTAGACTCCAGATCTGCTCTGTTTTGCAGCCACTGCTTACGTACAGAGTTGAGTGCAGCAACCCCTGAAACTACCCTCCACTGCTCTACCAGCAAGTCAAATCTCCTGAGTCAGTGGGCGAGCAGACTGGGACAGCACACTGAGACACCTGCGAGGGAGCCCAGACGGGCTGGGGAGAGCTGCCCTCACACAACCACTGCCTGGGGCTTTTGACACTGGCCCTCTCAGTAATTGCAAGTTTGGAGGGTGGTTTTTTTTGTGGGTTTCCAAAAGAGGATCCTGAAATCTGGTGCAGCATTCCAGAGTGAGGGGGATCCTCTGGGGGATCCTCCAGGCCAGGGGATCACCCAGAAAATCCCTCCCTGCCCATTGCTTCTGATGAGGGTGAGAGTGATTTCTGCCTCCTGTCCTGCTTTTCTTTCCATACAGGAGGTTTAGACAAGTGTGGTTACTCACTTTGTGTTGTGCCATATATTTGATCTTTCCACTGTCCAGATTTTACCATGCAATGTGACTTTGCCAAGTGTAAGTGCAAAGAGACCTGACTCGGTGGTTGTTGCTGTTGAGATCATCAGACCTACCAAAATTTCTGATGTACAGCTCTGACAGCAAGTTTCCCTCACTAAGGTCCTTCCCAGGAGAGGCAAAACACCAGTGTCAGCTTTGGGATATGTTGCCTAGAGAGACATTTTCTCCCTGCTCAACTAGGAGTTGGCTGATACCCTTACCTTAACCGCCTCACCAGGGTTTCACTGAAGAGCTGTTGAGGCTTTGCTCTGGGTACCATGTAAATGTAAGTTCTCATTAAAGAGCAAAGTTTTGATGTTAGTGATGTATTGCAAGGAGAGGAGTCATCTGTTTTAAAAACTCTGTTTCCTATGAAAGTAAAATGAAAGAAGAGCTTGTCTGCTTTTGAGAGCATGGGAAAGACCTGCTTTCTCACAGCCTTTACAAATGTTTTCCTAATTTTTATTCTGGAAAGAAACGTAAGGAGGGAAATGAGAGGGAGATTTTTTTGTCTCTTGCTTTTTTAACTTCCTGTATGTGATCGGTTTCCCCTAAAGGAGAAGAGTGATGGGTAGAGGAAGGTAGGGGGCTTTTGTGAAAGCAGTAATTTTTCAAATTACTTTTTTTACTAAATCAAATTCTTGTATTCCTTATTTAGTTAAGCATTTATATTGGCTGGGGGTTTTGGTGCAAAGCAGTGCTTTGAAAGTCTCTTCCCCAAATGCAAATGTTTTAATTTAAGCATTTTTTTTAATTTATATATTTTAAAATATGTTTTTGAAACATTCCTTCTTTCCATCCAACTCTGCACTTTATCACATCTATGCCTACTGTTAAGCCCAGGCTGGGAGCAGTTGCAAAGAGAAACTGGTAGCAAGGAGTGCCCAGGAAGCAGGATGGGACATGGCCCTCTGTTTATGGTGTTGGAAAATCAGGAGAGGCAAGGGCTGGAAGGTTTACTGTTGCTTCCAGGGACAATGTCCCATGCTCCAGCTGAGAGAGCCTGGCAAAGCTACACAAACAACTCGCTCCTCTGTTTCCCGAGCTGGACTCTTCAGTGGATGCACAACTATAATCACTGTCATCCGGTAACTTTCATCAGCATTAAAGGAAACATTTATAAAGGAAATACAGTCCGTTTTACTCTCTCTCTTGCATTTCCTTGATCAATCAGCAAAGGGAGGAATGTTTCCTCTCTCGCTCTCTTTTTTTTTTTTTTCACCCCCTTTCTTTTGTCTCCAGATGTTACTGAAGTTCTATTTCAACTCCTTTGCACATGTTAAAACATGTGCCAAAAAGTTAACACAATGTAACAAAAAAAACCCCCAAAACCCTACAGCAACAACAACAACGAAAAAGCAGAACACTGCTGCAAAAAACGTGTCTGGGACCTTAAATATTGTAGAGCATCACTGACCCCCACTGGGCTGGGACACACACTGCACATCACCCAAATTGGGGACTGGTGCCTCAACGATGTGTAGTGCACACAGTCAGACCAACATGAGCCTACGTTACAAGGTGCCTTGCCTGAGGTGAGCAGGGAAGTCAGCTTTGCCCTAGGGTTCGTGTAGATCCACACTTCAGAAGCGTTTCATACAACTGGTGTAGACCAAACCAATATGTGTTCCTTATGTCCATTACGAAGAGAGTAAAAGGACATTTACTTAAACCAGTGTGGAGGACACTTTGGATGGAAAGAAAGGCTTGTGAGTTGTAAGGTTAGGTACTCACTGAAATTTTTGGCCCAAGTTGTTGGTGAAATCTCCATTCCTGGAGGTTCTTAGGAACAGGTTAAACAACTATCTGTCAAGAATAGTGTAGAGAGAGTTGATCCTGCCTTCGAGGCAATAAGATAGTTTCCATGACCTCTCAAGATCCTGTTCAACTTGAATTTTTATAGCTCTGTGGTAGCATCAGGAGTGCTCCTCTCTGAACCTTTATTTTGTGGCAGTGATGCATTGTGGTTGCAATAATTTAGGAAGGAACCTCTACTCCTTTGGTAAGCACTTGTCATAATCTGTTTTATATCAGAAACAAGCTAAATTGTCTCTTGTGTCCTAAGCAGTTGAGTAGGTGGTGTAGATTAGTAAGAGACAGGAACCATCATCACATGGATGTTGAAGGAAACCCAGGCCTTTCTATCTCTCTCATTAAACAGAGGACAATAGCAGAGACAGAAAACTCTTCATGCTCAGTTGCTACGTGTCTTAGCCAGGCTGCTGGAGAGCAATGGCATGGCCCTCAGAAGGAGCACATTCCTGCTGCCAGTGAGGGGACCACAGCATGACTGGTGCTGGGAGCTCCCTCTGAAACAGAGGAGTTTTCATGCTGCAAGTCTGTCTCACCATCAAGCCTAGTCAGAGACGTGGTTAAAGAGACTAGACTGGGATTGAGAAGACGTGGCTTCAGTTTCTGGCTCCATCACAAGCTCTTTGTGTGACCCTCAGAAAGGCATTTTTCTATCGGTGTTCTCAAGTTCCTCACCCGCATGCTGGATAACCTAACAGTCCTCTACCTTCCCAGAGTGTAGGAAAGATTCACCATGCTACTGTCTGGGGTAGTAACCTTGTGATAAGCAGCATGGAGAAGTGTTTGAAAAGGTACAGTAAAGTGCTGGCAATGTGAGCCTGTACGGTTGCAGTGCATTTGCTGTGTACAGTGGAATGGGACCTCCGGGGCATACTGAGAATGTGTCAAGTTTGCAGCCAAGCAAAGTGAGAATATGAAGTTGTATTGTGGTTAAAGGAAAGGGAGGCAAGCAACGCTGAGTGCAGCTACTACTGGACAAGCACAGTACAAATGAGAAAGAGGCCACTGCAGAGACCTGTACATCTGGAGTACAAGTGCAGTGCAGTTAAAGCAGAATAATCAGGACACTAATTAATTCACAGTCTTGCCTTTAATTTATGAAGTGTTACGTGCACAAGTTACAGCATGAAGCTCTGTTTACTGTGAAAGATTGTGTTGTCTGATGTCTGCTGAAGACGAGGGAATTAAGATTGATCTGTCTTGTGTCCAAAGGCTGTGTAAGACAACTGATGCATACAGCCTGCTACTGTCAAATGGTGAAACTTCAAGCTTGGATACTGACACAATAAAACATTGCCAAGGGCTTCCCACTCGGTGCAAAGTCTGAGTTCAAAAGCAAATAAAGGGTAGGTAAGGAATGTGAGAATAAGTTGAGGAAAATACCATCTTTTTCCTACAAAATGCAGAAACTACCCTTGGGTTTCCCTTTATACAATTGTTGCAGTGCCCTGAGTGCCAAAATGTTGGAGTGACTCCAGGACAAATATGATCAACACATCTTTCCCTAACTTAGTCACAAACAGACACATACCTGCCATGCTCCACAGAAAGGGAATAAGCCCTCTCTTGTGGATCAGACATTCCTATTTTATTCCCATTGGACAAATCAAGGAAACTGGATGCTTATAAGTTGCAAGGTCTTTACTGTTGAGACTTAATTAAGATGTTCTGACAGTTAAGGTCTGCTGTTACACTGTTATCCTAATGGGATAAATTCTACCTCTGTGTCTCTTTAAAATGGAATAATTGTGCCTGCCTGACATAGGTGTCCTGAGGAATCCCACGTGCTTGGGAAATGTTTTAAAACCCTTGGATAAAAGTCACTAGCAAAGAGGAGGGAGAGAGGGGAAAATCTTGTTACACTGTTGACTTATGGTCAACGTTGTCCTCGAAATGCTGTTTTGTCATCAATATTTCTTCATTAGGAATAATGATTTTTCCACATTTACTGCCAGCTGATTCAAAGCCATCCAAAAGCAGAATGTGTCATGAATCTCCAAAATGCATTCGCTGGCGAACTCTAAACAGAGATGATTAGGAAAATAACGCAGCGGAAACACTGAGTATCTGGAGGCTGCCAAGGGATCTTTTAGGGAGATATTTTGTTCAATGTATTTACGCATTTCAAAAATGTTCTCAGTACACTTTGGTAGAGGCAGTATCTTTAGTTCTTTCTTACATAGTGTGTTAGGGCTGCAGTAAGAACTGGGGAATACACTTAGCTGATCAAGGGAAATTGTGTAATTGATAGGCACGGAGGACATGACCTTGTGGTATATTCCCACAGTACAGTTAGGTGGAAAACAGTTTTTTCCATCACACAGAAGCTTCTGAGATATCAACATTTTTTTCCTCGCACATTTCAGCAAATGCAGAACCTTCCTACTTTGATACTTTTATCAGAAAATTGTCCTCTATCTGCTCTCTACATAGAAAGCATGCTTTGAATTGGTGAATTTAAACCTTTTGTAGAGAGGTTTGCACATTTTCTTGCTGTTTCCTTTACTTTACTATCTCTATTTATTGCCTGAATTGTCTGTGTTAGGCACTGTACATCACACAGCAAGAAGCAGTTGGTGTCCCTGATGTCTTAGTGTCTAAGTAGCTTTGACAGACAAATAATGCTGTAGTCTAAAAAAGGCTAATGCAGTCCTTGGATGTACAAACAGGAGCATCTCAAGCTAGCTGGATGGAGTTATGTTACCTCTGTATTTGGCTTCAGTGTGATTGCTATCAGAATATTATGCCATAAATGTTAGTATGGCATGTACCTAATTCCATCTTCCGTGGTGGATGTTTGTCTGATTGACTCACATTCTTAATCTGACATTTAAAAGTGACTCATGTCCCAGATAAGGTTGGACACCCTGTATCTAATTTCTCATCTCCAGATCATGCCCAGACTGTGGCCAAATCTTAAGAATCTTGCTGAGTAACAGCTGAGATTGTGGCCTTCCCTATTCATCTTCACAGATAAAACCTGCATCGAAGCTCCAGTGACCTTGAATCTTTGTAACATCCTTTTCTTAAAATTCAATTTCTTCCTGTTCGTGCTCTACTAGAATGCAGCTGCAGAATCACTCCTCTGTCTTATAATGTAGGCCGGATCACTCCTGCCTGTTTATCTCCTCTGGTTTTATTTCTGCATCATATCAAACAGAAGCTTCTTGTCTTTACTTCCATGGCCTAAAATGACCTATTCCTATCCTTTCTTTCTCTAGTATTCTCCAGTGACATATCAACTCATCCTTCCCATCTATGGGTGTCTGTGTTCAGTCTTCAAGCACTTATGTTCCCTTTTGTGCTGTCTTTGTCCTTTCCTCAGAAGCATCTCATGAAACGTCCCTCAAACTCCTTCCAGATTCTCTTTCAAATTCTTGCTTTAACCTTTTACTTTGCTGGGCTGTCTACAGACTCTTCATCATCAGTAAAACATTTAGAGTGCTGAGACCACAATTTTCCTTGCTGATCAGTTTTGTCTGATTGCTTCTTTGTCTTTCCTATCTATACCCATTTGTCATTGCTCGTATTAAATTGTAAGCTTGAGCAATGAGGCCCTTCTTTGAATTCTATGTTAGTCCCATACCCAGCACAACAGGGCTGTTCCACAATCTGAGCAGCCAGGATGTGTAGTGGTGTAAGCAAAAGACATGTAACAATAGTAATAAAATAACGAGAAGTTGGAACGTGGCATCATGTGCAATATGAGGTCCTTTCCTTCCTTTCTTCCCCCTCTTCCTTCAGATTCACAATGTTTCATTTTGTTTTGTAAAACAGAAGACAGTAAATGAGGTTTCAGAATAAGGTACAGTAGCTGATGTTTCCTTTCAGCTGCTGAAGTGATTCCCTATGATCCACTCAGTAATGATGGCATTTCCAGCACTTTCAGCAGGGAAGCCTCTATGGGCACCTCTGTATGTCCCTCACCAACATGTGGCAGCCAGGCTGGGCTGAAGGAAGTTCATGGCCAAGGTTACAGATCTCATTCACGCAAAACTAGAGAACTCCAGTCTCCCAAGCTTGCTGTCAATGTATCACCTTCTAGTTTTGCTGAAATTATCTTGAAAAAAGGGCCTAAAAAGGGCTGGAGGGGCTAAAGAAGAATGTTGAAATGACATAGTTTCATCTTCATGCAGTTTAGTACTAATTTTGTCCTTTGTCTTTAAGCTGCCTTTTAAGTGCTGCTTGTCTCTGTGGGAAGCAAATGGGTCACGTTGTTCTATGTTTCTACTGTCATACACTGCCTGCTATTTTCCTCTTAGATTATTTGTGTAATCTTTTTTTGTGCAATCTGTTTGTTCTTGAGTCTCGCAAGCTTTGCCTTTGCTACTTCTTTCTCAATAAGCAGTGCAACTTGTTCTGTATTCACTCATGGGTATTCTGCACACCACGGACTGGGTTATTTCAACCAGTGTGAAAATATTAGAATGGGGAACATGTGTGGGCACTTAATTGTGGTGAGTCCCACCACAAATACCTTCACCGTTGGTAATTGGCACACAGGAAAAGCAGACCTTTGTTTTGTTTTTATCAGACATAATGATAGATACGTGGTTTTTAGTGGGATTTTTCTGGTTTTCTAAGGAAATGAGGCTTGTGCAATCACACTGCCTGTGTGCATATGTCTGTCTGCTTGACAGTTCCTCCCTCACCACCAATACTTGAAACTAATAGCCATTTTCAACCAAATTTGAGCGAGGCACAAGGAGTTGAAAGAAGTAACCATTTTTTTATGGAAGTCTTGTGAGTTCCCATATTGCATCAAGATCTGCAGAAGGTGCAGTCTCTAATGGCTGCATCACTGCAAGCCAGACTGGTTGTGTATTTGCCCACATGCCTTTACGTGGATCCAGCCACCTAACTGTAAGCTCCCAAATCAGAATATTTTGGCTTGCTTGCTTTTACCCTTCAGGCGAGTGAGTCAGTTGGGGGTGTTGCTAGGCACAGAGCTTGTGTTTTGATTCTCACTGAAGTGGCCATGTCTCATGAAAAACATGATTTGCTCCAGGCCACAGTGTTATAATTTGCATATAAACTTATGAAAAAGGAAGCTTTCTTTAAGCTTTCCTGTGCAAGAGTTTATAGGAGCATTTCTGCCTGTGTATATAATAGCAGAAGCTGGACTTCTTGTAAAGGTAGATGGGTTAAGTCTGTTGCTGCCTGAATATGAATCTTCTGTGGAAAAACCCAGAAAGAGGAAGAAAAGCCTAAGGAAATACCAACTTCAAGGGGAGAAGTTGGCCAAGGCTTCTGTTGTGCTGCTCTTTGGTTTGTACCTGGCCACCAGCAGTGTAGCTGAGGAATACCTCAGAGCCATGCAGGAATGTAGCCTCAGGACACCTTTGGGAGGCAGAGAAGATGTCTTTATGCCCTTTGCTCAAAGAGAAGATGGAGGTTGAAAAGCACCAAGTGATTCGCCAGAGATTACAAGGGTATATATTTGAGGTAGGAAACAGACACAGGTCTCCTGACACAAGAAGTAAAGCCAGAAGTATGGTGTGTATAGACAGCTGCTCCAGCAAATGGAGAGATGCCTTGGTCACAGAAGAAGATAAATGTTGAAGTGTACAAGAGGTGGCTAAATTATGAATGTGAGATGAGGAGGAGGGAAAGAAAAGATTCCCACATGTTCTACTCAGATGTTAACAAAGAAAGCTGAGCTGTGTTTGCATAGACACTGCATTATTCCATGTCCAAATGCCTCATAAAAATAATACTGGATGATCACAGAATGGCACACCAGGGAAAATAAATTCTTCAGTGGAATATTCCCTCTGGAAAAACACTGTGTAAAGTAATACACTAATGGCTTTCAATTTCATGTTTTATATATAGAGATATTAACTGCTCCCCAGACGTCTCTTCATATTACAGCCCCGCTGCACAAGCAGTTTGGAGAAGGCCCCGACGCACGCTCAGTCTTGCCCGCACACAGGACCGAGCAGTGCTCTGCTGTTGTACATACAGCTCCTGTGGTATATACTGAAGGTTTCTTCTGCCTCCTTCCCAGAGCAGAACTGCTCCCATGGTTCTCTCCAGTGAGATTTTTTTTAATTCTTCCTAGCACTCCTGTTTTTTTCCATTCTTCCCCATGCTCTGTAGCCTCACCAGCATGCTGGGAAGCCTACATTCCTTCTCTGCTCGTAAAAAAGGAGTCCTCGCAAGAAACGTTACGGTGGAGTGATTAAAACACAACACTGTCAATCAGAACACTAATAATAACAACAAGTGCTGAAGAAAGTTTAAAAACAACATGATCGATTCCTTTTTGGGGAGTTTCCAGGCTTTTCTGGATTATTCTAGTGACTTCTCTTGCTGCATTGCTCAGACTAGGAGTTGTTAGAGTTAGAACTGTCTGTCCTTTATAATGCCAACTATGGTTATGCCGTTGTATCAAATCAGAATGATCTGAGTTGTTTTCCAAGCTTTCCTAATATATCTCAAATGTCTATCTATATCATCCTGCCATACTCCGAGGGATTCAAAATTAAGTAGCTTACATGCGTTGTTCTCTGATGTAGCCTGTTGGAGTCTGGGACAGGCAGGGAAGAAGTCATGATTGTGTGGACGTCGATGGTGCACTGCACAAGGACAACAGCCCTGCTGTTGGAATGATGAGCATGTCTCAGCCCTCTTACGAAGTTTTGCAATATTTCTTTGAAAAGGCCAATAAACACAGACCATGACGTGAGTGAACATAATAGCATTGCTGGATTATTAATAATTATTAGGACTGCTCTGGCAGGGGGGTGGACTAGATTATCTTTTGAGGTACCTTCCAACCCTTAAGATCCTGTAATTCTGTGATTCTCTGATTGTTTGTATATACAACTATGAGTAATTCTATCTTGAAGTAAGTTTGCCTTCCTGCTTGTACCTCAGCTTCCCTTCCCCTCTTTCCCACTCTCAGCAACCACATGACTCCACTTGAGCCTTGAAGAAGTGCAGGGTTCCACAACTGCTGACATTGCAATGGTTCTTAAACTGGAGAATAACATTTTGAGTGAGACAAAGCACCAGACTGTAGTTTCATTCTTGCTTTTGGTGGGGCTCTCCTGCATAGGGTAGCTGAGGCTGTCCTAAATATCGTCCATGACTCTATGCGTGAATTATTTTCAACATTGATTGCTGGGTAAGAATATCCGACCTGCATGAATGGGCTATCTCCATTTTCTAGAATTCCAATGACTGGCAGAGGGAAAATGCAAAGGTGTGCCTTCACTCACTCCTTTTCATTACCTCTTCACCACAGTCTTCCTAGGAGAATGTCTTTCCCATGATCTAAAAAACTTTATTTCTCTGAAATCTTGTCTTTGCTTTAAATTTGTCTGCCACATTGTATTTTCAACAGCAGTCTGAACAAGGCAGCAACCCTTCTGTGTGTGTGTGTGTAGGGTTTTTTATGTGTTATATATTTGTTATGTGTTGTGTATTAGGGACCTTTTTCAATAACAAAGCTCTTATCTCTAGGTCTTTGCTTAGAGCCCTTACTAGTAGCTTCTGATACACATTTCTTAAAGGATCATAAGAATAAAGTATCCACACATCATTTTTTTTGAGGAATAGTTTCTGTGCTTTCAATAGATAGAATATCTTAATCCATATTAATCTTCCAACAGAAACAAAAGAAAGTAATTGGCTTCATTGAGGACAATGGTTTAAACTGTAAAAGCAAAAACTACTCTTTAAATGGTAACAATTGCACTGCTGCTAGACATCCATCACAAAATCCTTTCATGTGAAGGCAAGACTTTAGCCACAGGTTTATCCCATGTAACTGAGGAGCTGAAGAAGACTGGGTTAGATGTTAGCTGAATGATTTCTGTCTGAGGCTCAGACTCCTTAGAATAATCACTGGCTAGCAGCAGCAGTGTACCAGGTGTCAGTGCAGTCTGAGGAGCCAGTTTCAGGCCTCTCTAGGTTTCTTCATGTGGGCCAGCACCAGAGTGCCTTCCAGTGGTACTGGATCTTTGCCAGAAGTGGAACAAATTCCTCTTCTTTTGATTGAGCTTCCACAGTCCCCTTACCCACCTTGCAACACAGGCACACGGGAGGACCTTCTCTGCAGTTGAGAACAGGACCTTGCTTTGACCATTGTGCTTTCTCTTTTGGCAACAGGTCGCTGTGCCCGCTGTGGGGAAAATGTTGTTGGGGAAGGCACTGGCTGCACAGCCATGGACCAGGTCTTCCATGTGAAGTGCTTCACCTGCATGATGTGCAATAACAAGCTGAGGGGACAGCCTTTCTATGCCGTGGAGAAGAAAGCCTACTGTGAACCCTGCTATATTGTAAGTACTCATTCTCATTTACACCCAGATTTTAATTGGAAACATTGCTTTCTTTCATTGTTGTACACTTACAACCTGAAAATCCCATGGCAATACTATAGGCAACAGTTTTTCCATTATCTTCAGAAGAACTCCAATCTTTTTAGCTTCCTGGATTAACTTCTAATTAGGTCTACTGATCTAACCTATCTCTGAAATTAAGTGGACAAAGCAGGGGACAGAGGTGCTTTTTGTGATTATTTCAGCTGTCTAAGGAGCAGGTTATGTAGTGATTTTTAAGTGTGAGTGTTGCTCTCAGAAGCTTTCTGTGATGAGAAACCTGATACTTACAGACTGTGATGCCCACTAGGATTAAGGAGGTGGAATGCAAGATAGCAGTGGAACTTTTAAAATCAAGACCTTTGCATTGCTTGACAGAAGTCCTTCTACTGAGCTAAGGGTCTTTGGATTAAATATCTTTTGAAGCTTACCTTAGGTTAAAATTTCCTTTCATGCCTCCAACAAGCTCTTCAAGCAAGTAATTAACAGTTGCTCTGAGGAGGTGCACCTTTTAAGAGGCTCCTGTCAGAGCTAGTTGGAAACAGTTGCACAGTTGCAAGGCCTTACCTTGGTGTGACCTTAGCACATAGTATGCAGGGATAATTGTAATTTAAAAAAAAAGAGAAGAGCACCAAAACGTTCTTAAAGCATTGATAGGTATTTCTTTAAATCTCCAATTCAGAGATCTTTGTATAAGTACTGGACTTGAGATGCTTCCAGAACTGAATTTGCAGTTTTGAAAGTAAAAATGGATGCTTTTCTTGATATTTCTGGCATTCCAATAATAAAGCAATAATGTGTCTTTCTGAAAATGCCACCAATATACTATTATTCTCTCTGTTTCTGCTGAGCCTTTGCATTGGGATTATTGCTGCAATATTGAACATAAGAAGGGAGGATTCTGTCTTATAGTCAATGGCAATGACGTATAGGCCATATTAATTGACTTTTAAAAAACTAAATTATCTTTTGATGGAATATGTACCTTTTAAACCATTTGTGGTTTTCTTTGCACTAAAATGATTGCACCATAAAAATTTAAGGTTAATTTTGGGGCAAGTTTGACCACGTGCAAAGCACTGTTGGCTTTAGGAAGGTGCATCCATAATATGACTGGAACAACTTTATGTAACTGGAATTAAACATTTCATTGACTTCAGGCTGGAATTGACTTCATCTGCTTGCAGATTGATACTTTCTTTTCCTCTTTCTTAAATCAAGCATGCATTCTTCACCACTCATCTGCTTTAGTTTGGGAAAACATCTGCATTAGCCACTGTAGTAATGGTTTAAGATTATTTAATCCCATTACTTATACACTTCATTAGCCTGAGTGAATTGTTGGCAAGGGTTCAGTAAACTTCCTACATTGGGAGATAAAAGGACAAAAAGGGAAAGGGAGAAGGATTCTGTTCCTTGTTTTCTTTCAAATTTATCTTCTATCTATTTAAGGGATAAAGGAACAACAATTGCCTGGTTGCATCTGTATTTGTACATTCTGTGATATGGCTCTGCAGCTCTGAGTACAGAGGAAAGAGGAAATGTTTAATAGCTTTCTTTTATATAGCCAAAAGGGGTCTCTAAATGTTTATCCATGCAGTCCACAAAAACGTGGTTATGGACTTAACCCAGGGCACTCCTGTATCCATCTTCTGCTGCACATGCAGAGGAAAGGATGGTGATGCTGATGGGGCTATGTACGTGTAGCTGGACAGCTGGTACCATGAGCAGGAAATGGAAAGCAGGAATCTGGCAATGTAATGCAGCAAAGGGAAAAAAAAAACCACAAATCCACAACAAGCCACTCAAGCACACATTAAACTCTTAAACGTGGATGAAACAAGTTTGAGGAGCCTAAGTCTCCATATTCTTCAGAAAGCTCAGAACTCTACTCTGCCAAAAGCCAGATCTGCAAGGAGTCTAGGCACCTGCCGTGCTATTGGCTTTAGGCTGACGAATATGTGTCATGAAGCATATGTCTCATTGATTTTTCAATGAAATGAGGTCTGCATTGGCTTCTATAGGATGATGAGTGCCTAAGTACACTGAGGGCCTGAACTAGGCTTGCAAGTTGTTCTTGCGAAAGGATTGGGAGCCATTAAATTGCTGAGGAATGATCCGAATCCTTTTGCTTTCAGTTGTGTGGTGTGGTCATACTGAAGTCAATGAGAGTTAATGACCTGCCTGTGCTTATGGATTTTGCTGCATTGTCACCTCTGATTTTTTTGGTGCTTCCCTAAGTCTCATTATCAGAAAATAACTTGGATGTTTGGAGTCTTGGTTCTGATCAATGGATCTGAAGAACCTGATTTCCCATGAAAGGCAGAGCCTTCACCTGTGTGAATAGCTGAAGATTGCACAGCTAATCCATGGCTGCGAACAGCTAAGAAAACAGGATTCTCAACTGGTGTAAATCTGAGTAATTCAGTGAAGCTTGTTTACTGGTCTACCTAATTCACACTGGTTTCTAGCACACATCCCCATTTCCTCAAGTCCAAAACTTTTGACCTCTTCTGCAAGCCATTAGGCTGAGCGACTTCATTTATATATAGAAAAAGAACTATAATATTTGCCTGGTCATGATATATATAAATTCATGAATTCTTTGATTGTTACTTTAATAGTTCCCTTGTGTGACTTGTGGCCTTACTCGCATACAAACTATTCTCGGAAATAAAAATACACATTTTTCAACAGCTGGAATTGGCTAATATTCTCAGTTTATTATGTGACTCCTCTTAGTTGTGGTGGAGTGAAGCCATAATTAAGATTACTGTGAAGAGCTGTATTTAATTACTGGTTAGTCAATACCAAGCCTAAATAGCGTACAGAAGGGTTGTTGTTTTGGTTTTGTTTCTGGTTTTACTTATCAGTGACCCAGTTATGATGAAATTCCCCAAAAGCCTGAATTAACATCCAAGGAGATCAATCACCTGTTCAAAAAAAAAAAAAAAAGGAAAAGGAAATCCTGATGGGAATTTGAATACCAGAGTTAATGTCTTTCACACAAAAATCCCCCTGCCCCAAAGCCAGTCACTATCATTTCCTGTCACTTCTTATGAATGCAGTGAGTTCTGTTGCCAATGTGTTTGCTGGTTTTGCTTTGGATCCAAGGATTCTTTCATTATTGATATTATTTCTGAAAGAGTACCAGTCTTCTCCATTAAGATGCTTCTGCTGAACTAAAAGCAACTGTAAAAAATAAAGTGTTAATAGGAGACAGATGTCTCCTAGTCATTAAGACAGCCAAGTAACATCTGAAATGTCATGATAGGGTTTCCAGTGTAGCTGGCGTACTGCTGTACATGTGATGGATGCTGTGTCTGCAGTATGTTATCAGTATACTTCTCCCCTCCCTTACAGGGCAAATTACTGACAAAAAGAAAAAAAAAACCAAAAAAACCCCCAAATATTTGGTTTGCTTCCTCTAAGTAGCTGAAGAGATTTTAGTTCTGGACTCAGTGCAGAGAAAAGGTTAAGAGTAAAATCAGTGGAACCGTTGTTATAAAAGATTGAAGAGCAAGATGTTGGCGCACTGCCAGCTGTCTGCTTTCCAAATACCCTATTATCATAAGGACTCTGAACACAAGGTTAACCAGACACACTGGTCTGGCAAGAGTGATGCTGCTGTTTTGTGAATGGGATGTTCTTTGATATCCTGATGACTTTCTCCGGGACATGGAAATTTTCCTCCATTCTTTATCCCCTTTCCTGGCAGTGTCGTGGTTGGCAGTTGGAGATAAACTCACTGAGGGCTGGGACGTGCCAAGCACCTGCAGTTAGCTCAGAAAGCAGCAAGATCTTGCAGATGCTCCTTGCCTCTGAAGGCATCTTCTGCCATGTCCAAGTTAATATGACCCACTCCTGGGCTCTGAGGGAAGGACTGTGGTGCTATGGGGAAGGTGATAAGAATGAACAAATAACTAACCAAGCAAAGCAGAAATGGCCAGAATCAGATGAGAGTTCAGAGAAGTGGTGGGCTAGGAATGATGAATAATTGAAGGAGCAGAAAGAAACTGCCTCGTGTCTGTCTGCCTAGCCAGAGTGTGGGAAGATGGTAGGTGTGCTCTGCAGTGCCCTGTGGAGACCCAGGGACTGAGGTTTCTTGTTTCTGCTGTGCACTGTGAGATATTGAGGACACGACCTTAAATCCTACCCCAAAGAGCACTTACAAGGGTTTTGCAGCATGAAGTTCATCTTTCCATAGTACTAAAGCTTGAAGGGATAAGAATTGTGCATAGAAGTCATGCCCCAAATCACTGCCGTTCCCCAGCTTTAAACACAGAATTATAGCTCTCCATGTTTTCCCCCAATCATTTGTTTTGTGTGAAGAAAAAACCTCCGTCTTTAAGGTTTCTCTCTCAATTACTATCTTCTAGCTTCTTGGCCTATCAGAGGCTATACTTCAGTAGACGATAATTCAAACCATAACACGAGAGAATTACTGATGTTTTTGGAAATGATATGACTAGAACCACTGGTGCCACAATCCTGGGCAAGTTCAAATTTGCTAATCATTCTGAAGTGTCAGTGTTAACTCAATTTGTGCTCATTGATATCTCTGGTGAAACTGCTATCAGCTTCAGTGCAACTGCTGTCATAGCTCACCCTGTGCGCGCACGTGAGCGTGGCTGTGGGAAAGCTGTGCAAGACCAGCTACCTCCAGCACATATGGTTTAAAGTGTAAGGTTGATCCCTGCAGTGAAATTACATCTATTTTTAAAAATAATTCTGCAATTTGTAAGCAGAGATTACAGCACTAATTTAGCAACCATGTAACAATTTAAATTGGACCAGAAAAGAGAAACTATAATTTAAAGATTTTTTTTTTTATGATACAAGTTTTCTTCTTTTTAAAGTAAAAAGCTCTTTATTCCTGTTTTTGTCAAGCAATGTATTGAATTTGAGAGTAATTTATGGAAAGTGCTGCCAGCATGGTATTGCAAGTGCTCCACAATTTGAATTTAAACTGCTCAATGGGATCATTAAGACTATTATGCCTGCTTTCCAAAGAGTTTGAATTCAAAATGACAACTGGAACAAAAATATAAAATAAACTAAAGAGAAGTCACGCACTCTTTACGTGGTGGAATTTTTCTGCCCTCGAAATATTTCACCGAGATCAATGCTCTTCTTCAATCCTCTCCTAGAAAAAAGCTGCTGTTGCTAGTTTTAGTTCAGCGCTCCTGCATGAGTCATCAGCAGCAGTGAGCTGAACCTGTGACCCGTGGATCTAAAAGCATTAAGTCTTGGCTGCTGTAGCAGAGAGATGCAGCTTGGCTGCACCAGGCAACAGCAAGCTCTTGCCCTGGATATTCCTTACCCACAACAGAAGAGATCCGTGGGCATAGCAAACCGGGATTTTGTTTTGCTTACAGACATGTTTCAATCATATTGATTATTAGCTTTGATAATTTCTTTGTATATAAGCTGGGGGAGGAATGGTGTCCATAAGCTCAACATTGCTGCTTTGAATGGTAAATGGTCTTGTGCAATCAGAGCATAAAATAGAGGAAGATGGGGTGCTATTGCATGAAGTGTACCTGGAACTTCCAGGAGTCCAAGTCTAGGAGGTGCAAAAATGTGTCTGTGTGAGACAACGAGTCAGTGAAGTACCTTATGTCAAAACTCGGGTGGTGGCTGAACTTAGCTGACCCTCCTGAAGCCTGCATCTGTTTTTTTAAGTGGTCTACCAGCTGTTACAGGGGATAGGTCATGCCTTTTATTTGTCACTAGACAGGAGGAAAAGGTTCCTTGGGTTAGTGGGGGGAAAGGTCAGTAACTTCCTGCCTAAGCTAAGAAAGGAGAGAAAGTATACCATAAGATGATGAGGTATGCTATATAGGAAATTCTGTGGACACTCAGAGGCTCATATCAAAAAAGCAGAGTGACATTTGATCTTACTGTCCAACAAGGACAGGATAAGAAGTCTACAAACCAAGGCTGGTAGAGGAAAATTTCCTAGTGCTCTTAGAAGACACGAGATCATGAGCCCTGCCAAGAATTGCACTAGTCTTACCTTGGTGGAGGAGTCTGGATGAGACCACACGCTTGTCTGCTGAGAGTGGCTTAGAGGATGAAATAATTGCTTTCTCAGTGCAGCAGGATGTGCTTAGCTAACGGGCCCAAATCACTTGATGGGATTAAAGATGTAGTGCTCCCTGTTTTCAACATACAGTTGTTGTTTGCTTTCATGATGTTGACAGTTGTTAATGCAGCCAATTGTTGAAGTAAATACTGAGAGGATCGGGCCACACCTTGGTATAATTGACTTACTGGAAATCTGAGCAGAAGGCAACTTTAGAGGAAGACAGGCTATGGATTTTGGAGGAAAAGGAATTTGATGCTACCAATGATAGCAGTGTTATGAGGGGGACATTTTTTTAAGTCATTGTAGCACTGGACAGCATCTTGATAGGTACATCTATACTGGAAAAGTGGGAATAAAGTACAGATTAACTAGTTCAATGGTGTCTTAGTAGCTCAAAGTTTTGCAAAGTGGTTCACTTCCTACTCCTCTCCATGGTCCATCTTTAAGAATGCATCCTTATTAGGTGAAGACTCCTCCACACATGGTCTTCCTTGAGACTTTTGTGATGGCTTGATAGAAGCCAGATCCTGCACACCTCGGTAGCCAGAACAACTTGAATTGTCTTCATGTTTCTGCCTTCCACTTTTGTGATTATTATATTTTTTTAAGTTTTTACTTTATAAATATAATTCTATAAATTTATAAATATATATAAAAATATACATTTATAAATAATAATTTAATAGAGTTCATGTAACTTTTTGTATTTAATTATCTTAACTAAATATTGATTTGACACATATAATCTTGAGAAACTATACCATGGGAAACTTTGAGGAGGGAGTTCTTAGTGTAACTGAAATAAGATGATACTGTGAAGGACCAGCTGCTGCCATTCAGTGAATTTCTCACCTCACAGGGTGAGTTCCACCAACCAACTGTATATTCTTAGGAAGAAAATAGTCTCCCTTCCTACAGGACCAGTGGAATTTTATGACTCCTGGCTATACATCTGCTTATGGAATTACACATCTATACTACAGTAGAGGGGATGGTGAAGTCATTTAGCATGACTTCAGACTGTGGTTTGAGATTTCCCTTTAGAAGGTAGCCCAACTTTTCACAGAATCTTAAGGGTTGGAAGGGACCTCGAAAGCTCATCCAGTGCAACCCCCCTGCCAGAGCAGGACCAGCTAGAGCAGGTCACACAGGAACTCGTCCAGGTGGGTTTGAATGTCTCCAGAGAAGGAAACTTCACAACCCATCTGGGCAGCCCCTTCCAGTGCTCCCTCACTTGAACAGGGAAGAATTTTTCCCTTGTGCTTCTTTGGAACCCTGCCTTTGAAAGCTAGCAGAAACAGCTTAGAAGGAAATAATAAAATTTTATGCACCAGCATCTTTATAGTAGTGATTAAATCTTCATCATTTGCAGTCCAGCGTGGATGGGTATTAGATGCCAAGCCATATCTTCTGTTTGTAGCGTTCATGGTTTACTTTTAATTGTACTTTACCACTTACTAAACTATTTGTAGTTTTCACCATTTGCTACCTGAGCAGCATCTAGATATCCCACTGTAATAAACCCTCATTGTGGTATGTCAGTGAATGACAGGGCAAAAGCCTCTCAAAATCTTCCTGGTAAGTGACATCCAGTTGGGGGTAAAGCACTGGCATTGCCTCCATATTGCAGATAGAGAACTGACCCCAAGAGTATTAATTGCAGTTTGTTTACAGTGTGGATCTCTATTGCTGGAAGGCTTCAAGGACAGATGGGGCAAACATCTATAAAAATAACAGTTAAAAATCTAGTTGAGCTGGGCAAGAGCAGACCAAGAGTCTTTTCTAACCCTGTGTCCTCCATTTCTAAGCTTGAGTGACCCATCCAGGATCACAAAAATGGCCTGCAGCATGAAGCTCAGGTCTTCCATGTCCCAGTGACCTGCCCAGCTGCAATCTGGAAATACCTTCAAGTGGAGGAGATAAATTTATTTTCTTCCCCTCCTTAAACTACTGCTGTTTGGGGACTGGAAGTGAGTATGAATAAGCAGCTGAAAGCTGAGCGAGGGCTCTTTAGAAAACCCAGGAGGGTAGGAGTGCCATGGCAGTGTTTCTTTCCATGAAGTTTTAGTGCTTGCTTGTAACCCTGTGTAGTTATTTTACTGACGTAAATACAGGGTTAATATTTTTAGCAAAGTCCTTTGATTATTTTGCCTTGCTGATCCTGCGCTAGCAAAGCTGCTGGGAAAGCACAGACCTCGCAGCCAGGCTGCGAGTAACTGAGCTGCCAGTAACAGAGCTGAATCTGTCCTGGGGTGTTGTTTGGATTTCACAGGTATGATTTCCCCTTAGCAGCCTTGCAGAGAACAGAAACTCTTGTCTTGCTGGCTCGCTGGTTCCAGATGCCCTCTTGCTTTGGTCCAGACAACACTTTGCAAGCCTATGTGCCAGGGAGGCGAGCGGGCTTTTGCAGCCTGACACTTCAGCTGTCTCCTTGGTTGAAGCCACACTCCCAGGAATCCGCTCTGGCAAACGCTCAGTCTGCGAGTCGATCCTCCCTCTAGCGTCCTGCCTCTGTTTCTTCACTCCAGGACATCAGCTTGCCTGCCTGCAACATTTGTTTGCAGTAGAGAAAACTGTTTAAGTTGCCATCGTGCACACACACGCAAACCCCAGTGGGCCTGGTAGATTTCTGGTTGGAAAAAAACCAAAATTATGCCAGTTTAGGGAAAGCGCAACAAGCATGAATGATGACAGGAGAAAAAGTGTATTGATTCTGAGAGTATGGTGAGTGTTTGGTACTCATGGAAGGGCAAAGCAAATTGCAAGTATGTTGTTTTTTCTCAGTTGCATTGGTTGTAAAGCTGTGGGCCAAGTACAATATTGTCAGGAGAGGTAAAATCATCCACTGTGGTATTTTGGACAGAAGAAAGACCAGATTGTAGCTCAGCTCTGATGCTGTGGCATTTGATGGGGACAAGAGATTATTGTGCACTAGGAGGTGGTAGCTTTCACAGAAGGAGAGAGCACAATGGTTTATATGGCCAGCGAGACCTGCGGTCCCTCTGTGCCTACCTCTGTGAGGACCATCCGTACGAGTTGAGGCATTGTATGCATTGGTGAGCAGGGAGCTGGTGGGGTGTCTGGGTGGTTTGAAGTGAGTGATAAGATCCCCACAGTGTTACTCCTGCTTTTCCCTGGCTGCTGTTTCCTGACAAATTTTTTACATAGAAGCACCATGTGGGATTTTCACGGCAACTTGATGCTGTGACCCTCAAAGCAGCGTCACCACACAGCCCTCTGAGACAGTGCAGTGAACACAAGGAAACAGCAAGTGTTGGCAATCTTTGTGCTACATGCCCATGTTTTCAGAGGCTTTTGTTGTTGTCAGAAATGGAGAGTCGTGGAGGGGAAAACCAAAAGCAACAGACCAAAAACCTTTGTGATATCTTTGGTTTCAGGTATAAAGCAGGGATTTGATAAACTTCTTCAGGCACCATAGGCAAGTGCTCTTGCAGATACTGGGAAGCAGGAAACACTGGGGATCGGAGGGATTGGGACAGATCTTTGTATTGTTTTGATTTTTATTGTCTTGCTCAAGTTAATCTGCTAACATGTGATAGTTTAATGCTGCAGCTCATTGTATTTACATCCTTGCTGTTTGACTCTTTAACACTAAGTGGCCTTCTGTTCACAGATTCTCGTGTTACCCAATGCTCAATATATAGGTATTTTTCAAACTACTCTGAAAATCTCAACAAATAATGGTTATAGTGCCTAGAATCTAAAAGTTGCTGCTGACCAAACCTGGATGTTTTCACTTGCTTATGAAGAGAAATATAGGAAGAGGGGAAAACACGCCCCCCTCAAAACCAGTGTTGAAATGTAAATTAACTTTCAGATGTTATCAGGGATTGAGATTTTAAGTATGAATATTCCATTAGCTCCTGACAATGTAGGTTTTTGTTTAAGGACATGTTTGAGCTAATATACCATCTTGGCGTTCTACCAACAGAGGTATCTATGTAAATGCAGTCTGTGTTAAAGCCAGACAACACTTTAAAGAATTTATTTAATATTTCCTACAGCAAGCCATCTGTGACTGGTCATATTTTAGGAAGCAAACGAACATCATGGCAACGTTCTCCACTCTATTTGAGTAACTTTTAGACTTTTTAAAATTAAATGTGCTGCCAAATATTTATGTTCTGTTGTGAAAAGAAAAATATTTGTTTGACATCCTAGTCTCCCTGGCAATTTGCAGTTGGTTGCTCCTCTTAGGAGCTATGCTTTTCTCATGAGTACTGTAGGGTAAAAGAAGGGTATGGGCATCCCTGAAGCTATATTCTGGGCTTGCTCCTCAGCAGCAAGTAGGGGCAACTGTAGCACATGGTGGGGCTTTGCAGGGAGCGGGAGAAGTTGAGCCCTGGGTCCTTGTATGGAGGTTGCAGTGTGTGACAGGGGCAGGTTGGGGGCCAGGTTGTGCCTGCTACTGGTATTGGTGAGTGAGAGGGTGGTGGAATAGCCACCATGGCATGAGTGGCCACTGCAGCAAGCTTGCCAACATGCAAAAGGCTCAAGGATTCCCAGAAGAGCCAAACCACTTTGCAAGATGTTTTCCAGTGCATCTGCCACAGACACTGCAGCCATCACCAAGGCAACCAAGTTGCCAGAATTTAACAGCAGCAAGGCAGAAAGAAAAAATTAGTGATGGCCTAAATCATGGCTGTCAAATGCTACTGAGCCTAAACCACCCTAAGAGAACTGAGCTCTGCTCTAAGTAATATATATATATGCCCTGCTTTTAGTTATGATTTTCACAGAAGTCTTGTATTTCATCTTGTTCCACAGATTTATGGCTGGATTAAACCTAATCATTCTAAGGTAATGATACACGTTTGTTCAAGGGCACAGAAATCGGTGTGATCTGCTTGTTACACAAACATATTCACCAGCAACTAAAGTACCCGAAGCAGTCCTGAAGTAGTTAATTCCATTTTGGAGAGACTGAAATGTTCTGAGGAGTCTCTGATGGCGTGGCACCAATTTTTGCTCAGTACTCATTTGGAATGGTCCATATAACTTGCCTGTACTTACCACCTTGGGATTACTGCAGCCAGCACAAGTCCAGGCGAACCACCAGAACATAAGCTGTCTGCATGTGTCTGTCACCTATAGTATCAATGCCATATGTAGAATGTACATAGTCTTACTCCTATTCTACAGAGAAGCTTGTGCAACATATTGAAGGAAGAGAAAGCAGTCCTGATATGCTCTATTACCTCTGACAGGTTTACTTTCACTGTGGCATGGCAATAAGATTAAAGTTTTATAGCAGTATCACCTCCATCCAGACCAAAAAAAAAAAAAGACCCATAAAACCTCTCCTCTCAGCTACTTAGATTTCAAACTCTTTTATAGAGCTTCTGCATCTGTTAATAAAATCCTTAATTCATTTTGAACATTTTATTGTCACTTTGGATAAAAGTTTAATCAGATAGAATTATTGCCCTTCTAATATTCCCTTAACCTTTACATTTTAGACTTAGACCGCATCAGTTAAATTTTAAAATCACTTTTTTATAGACTTGAATGCCCCGTCTCTGTTTTAGAGGGTACTTTTGCACAGAAGTGCTGTAGTCTGTCTTGAGGGTCATGCAGAAACTTAAAAGGCTCTAATGTGAGCACTGCTCACTTTCCGCTGAGGTGTCTTGCATGCCCTATTAATTACTTTAATGGTGACATGCTGGTTTAAGGGAGCTCTTTATTAATACCACTAAATCTTTTTTTATTGTTGTTTAAACACTTTTTCTTTCCTTTATGTAGATGTATTTAATCCTTTCTGTCTTGAAAATAAATGAGTGCATAACTCCGCGTGAGGCATTTGACACTTCATTTTGCATTCTTGGGAAGAGGGTAGGGGAACATTTTGCTCCCTTGCCTGTGATGTCTCCATCCCAGCTGAGAAGTGCACTTTTGTACTTTTGTCTGTAAGCACATGTTAGATTGTTGAGGTAGAAGCAATTTTTGAAAATTGACATCAGTCTTTCCAGAGAACAGTATGCAATGAACTTTGTAGATTCATAGAATGGTAGGGTTGGAAGGGACCTTTAGAGATCATCAAGTCCAACCCCCCCGCGGAAGCTTGCTTTTAGTCTTCCAAGTTGATTAGATTTTGGAGGTTAGTTTGGCTTTCTTGTTGAAAAGTGCAGCACTCTCAATTTGAGAGAAGACTTGCTTATGTTTGATTCCTTTCCAAGCAAGGAGAACACATCAATTGACTCTCCTCAGTCTGAACTCTTTTGAGTACTAGTATTCATTTACTTGTTTATTTAAACTTTAAAGATTTCTAGGCATTAACTATACCAGTTTATTTTTGGACTGAACTAGGTAGCTGGTAAGGCATTGACATTCATGCCTGCATTTGGATTTTAATCTACCAGATCTCTTTTTTTTTTTAAAGTGATATCTTTTATCAAATATGTATCTTCAGTCCATATTAGTTGCAGATTTTCTTGGTCTGGGGAGGAGAAATGTGGTACGAGAAAGAACAGAGGAGCTGGAGAAGCATTTTCAAAAGTGCATAAAAGACTGAGGAACTTGCTGCTTTGTGATCTACTAACCCACTGTGACAATGACACTTAAACCCTTACTACTAAATAATCTTATTATTTTGAAAGTGTTCTGTCCAAAGTCTTGCGTATCCAATAGCTGCTAGTGGGGGTTTCACCATGGGACTTTTGCATATTTGAGATCTATAGATAAATTCCTCTGGTCTTAACGAAAATCACAGTCAGTTGTTGGAAAACTAGCTGTGAAGAGGTTTCACCAACAGCAAGTAGTCTTTTCTTTGGTGAGGGGACGGAGGTTTTGGGCTGGGGGTTGTTTTTTGTACGGGCAAATAATGAAAATCTGTGCATTATGAAAAATGCTGTGGGGTCTGTCTTTTGACCTCTCCCCTTCCAGATGACTTCTGGCTCCTAAAAACATCTGTGCCCAACTGGGTAATAAAGTTTCTGTGCCTTCCACGGCCAGTATATACCTGTACATAACACACAGACTTCGACGGGAAGAATCTGGAAGCCTGAATTCAGTCTGAAATAATTTGGCTTTTGCCTGACAAAAGGTATTCCTTCCTCCTGTCAACTCTCCCTCAGGTTTATCCAAATCACTCTGCAGTTATAAGGAGCACGCTTTGCTGTTGAGTGGGCAAAGCCTTTTGCTCACAATTACTGTTTTAATTTTGGGAGCCGGCAGTATACTCATGCACTTACACAGTGCTAAATGGTACCTTTTGCATTTTCAATTTTTGCTAAATGGCACCCTTTGCGTTTTAGAGTAAGTAGCTAATTAAATGGCAAGGCTAAGTGCTGTTTGACGGGCCATGAGTGTAGAGTCAATCTAGATTAGACAAGGGACCTGATTCTTTAAGTCAAATTAGTCTAAGGTATGGGCCTGCTCCCACTGATCCTGATTTAAATGTTTCCTTTGACATTAATGGGAGCTGAATTAGACTTCTGCTACCCAAGACAACGTGGCTAATGAAAGTCTAAGAGACATAGACCCCCATCTCATAGTGACCCTCTGGATTGTGTAAGGAATCTAGACTGGCTTCATGAAAAGAGTTTGCAATGTCAGTTTTTTAAAGTAGAAGCAAGGAGGATTTCAGTGAATTTTAGTGGAAATTCCCTGAAATGAACTGACAAGCTTTCTCCCCCACTCCCTTTAGGCTTGTGTTTACTTCCCTCTTTCCCTTGTGGATACTTCATTTATTTTTTAAATAAATAATCATATTTTAAAGCGGTGTAAATAAATTGCAAAGTGTACTCCAATGGGGTGGATATATACATTTCATCTGCTGGGGAGTGATTATTCAATAATTCACAAGTGGCAAGCCCAGGAGTGGTTATCCATTTTTCCCTCCTTCATGGGTGATTTTTTTCCTACCTCCCTTAGGAGCTCATTATGTTTTGTTTGTACATAATGTTTAATAATTTTTAAACTCTGGCACTATCTTCTGCATTGACAGTTTCTTCCATTTTTTTTTTTCCAAATATTTGTGCCTGTGTATGCATGTATATGTTGGCAAAGGAAGGTATTTGTTTCCTTTCTTCCTGTTCTTTTGTATTGAGAGAAGGTGAGCATTGATGTATGAAGTGAGGTGGGGAGTTGGAAAGCAAATTTCCCCACATGCAAGAGAGTTTGTTCCCTGCCCCCAGCCTTCTATGAGAATCAATGTGACTTCAGGGATATGGCAGCAGTCAAGGTTTTGTCTCATACTTCAACATTTATAAGCAAAGGAATAGGAAGCAAGTAGAGGGAGTAAAGCGTGCATTTGAAGAGCCCTGTCATCTTTTTCTCTATGGTAGAAGAATTTAGTTATCTTCTAGGGGGTCAAGAGAGAGACTGCATGTGGATAAGCAACAAGCAAGTATCAGATAAAAGGTAGAACCATATCTCATCAGTAGAAAAATTGCTACAGATCTGTGGATTGATGTACTTTGAGTTGGACCTTAAGAGAAGAGCTTGGCTCCTCCTGGTAGCCAGCAGACCAAAAGGCCTCCCCGTGTGGACTTTGAGCAGGCAGGGAGGGCAGCTGGCAGGAGGGCTGCCTGGGGCTGGCACGTAGCAGGAGACTACACAGTCAGTAGCTGGCACCTCCAGTGCTGGATCCTCTTTCATCAATGTTCATGTTCCAGCATCTGCATCACTGGGCAGGAGGTGAGGGACCACCATCCTGTCCTGCAGCCACTCCATGCCAGCGCCTGAGCTCCTGTGGTCAGGGATGGGCTCTACCCCAGGCTGGACACAGACGTTTGCACTAAAAGGACAATCACTATCTTGGTGCTAAAATATGGAGTTAGCCACAGGAAATTCTCTCCTCAGGTCATGAAGACAGGAAGGTAAAAGTTAAAGCTGTTTTTCTTGGGAGTTGAGTGAGATGTGGCCACCCTCATGAGAGGGGAACAGCCATCCTGGTCCCAAGCAGGCAATGCTCTCTGCTGCTCTCTCACATGTGTCAGCCAGAGGGGCAAAACCCTCTCACCAAGAGGCAGGGAGCTGTTTTACTTATCTTTCACTCTTTTTTCACTTTCTGTGTTAGGCATATGTAGACTCTGGGTTTCAGAAGAAGCTGTGCTCTGTACTAAGCATCAGCGAACAGCTTTTCCTCAGGACAAAGAGCAGACTCCCAACAGTTTGGTTTTGACAATAATTTCCAAATGATTCTTGATCCAGAAACTCCTTTTGTTACTCTGCTAATCCCTTCTCCTAGCTGGGGAACAAGGAGGTTTTTAGGGAGAGAGAGAGAAAAATGAAGAGTCGGATGTGAATTAACAGAACCTTGAATGTTTTGCTTGTTTTTGAAGGACCTTTGCAAGAAACTTCGCAAGTTTCTTTCCCATATTCTGCATATTTCCATTGTAGTCAAAGCTCTGGTCAGAATAACACTTCCCGTGACTAGTTTTTGTGCAAAACATGATTTTGCTGCTCTCAATCTAGGGTTGAAGGGCTGCAACTACTGAGGATGGTGCTGACTCTGGGCTCCCTTCCCCATTTCCTGCTCCAAATGGTTGCTAATTTTCATTCCTGGCAATGATGCTCCAATATAGAGGATTACAGGGAAGCTAACAGCCAGGTGAAAGAACTGTGGCAAATGGTCAGATTGAATATGAAGTCCTAGAGCAAGTGAACAGTGTTATTCAGCACTGTATGCACTACAGATGTACAAAAGAGGAGGTTGCATCTTGCAGAGCAAGGGCTGGGAAGATGAGCTGAGGTGTGCTGCCCAGCACACCAGCTGCAGAACAGGTTATATGAACTCAAGTTTTGCAAGGCTGCTCTAACTTAAAACTCAAGAAATCAGAAAAAAAAGAAAAAAACTAAACAGCTGAGGACTGGAAGGGTGTTTGAAGGATATGGCTGGAGCTGGGGAGTACAAAATTACTGCCACGCTGGCTCTTCTGTGCCTGAGGCTCATCCTTACATTAGCAATTCTCCAGCCATTCAGCACAGGGGACACCTGCATTCTGCTTGCAGCCCTGGACTGCTGGCACTTCCATCGAGGATGCCATTTAATTCTGTGTTCATTGATGTCCTTGATAGTAACCAGGACTGAGCATCGTTGCTTGAAAGCAGCAGGGACAGCAAGCTCAGTTCTCTAGAAACCTGAGCTCAGGATGTATATAGAGATGTCCTTTTCTTTTTTACCTGCACATGCTGCATTTACCTTACTGTCTCCAGGTCTCTGGCTCTTTATTTTGGTATGACTTTTCTGTCTGGTATGGTGATATAATTGCTTGCCCTCTCTGTCTAGCACATTCAAAGTAAGAGGAAAAGTGGGTGGGTCAAGTGACAGGTTAAGTCTGAGGGCAGACCTGTGGAGCTGGCTTAGGCATCCCCCCACCCTGCACCACACATCTACCATAATCTGAGCACTACTTCATGCTGCTTTTCCTGCAGTGGCAATGCTGGCAGTACCTCTGCCTCAATGCACGGTGAAGGCCCTGCACAGAAGCCTCCCACAGCAGAAGCCATGCTCAGTACTGCCAGCCCGAGCCGTGGGGTCTGCCGGGCCCCGGCACGCTGCAGCCTGTACTACAATGTGCCATTAAGAAAACTGCAGTTGCCAAATGTTTCTGGTTTTACATAAAGCTATTCCACCGAGGTTGTTATCTGATTTTTCTCTGGTACTGAGAAGAGCAGTTGAATCAGACAAGAGGCCGCGTGGGTGGAATACATTATGTCCAAAAATCAATCATAAGGTAAGGTAGGAAAAGAATTGAGTTTATTTACAGCCCTTTGACTTTTATAGTTAGCACCATTTATTAGAGAAGATGAAGAAGAAGAAGAAGAAAATTAAGCAGAAGGCAGGGAAATGTTTCTTTGTGATATTTTTGTGCCTGGCAATGAAAAGAGATGTGTGTACGAGCTGACAATTTATCTTCTGCCCTGAAGAGAAATGACTTGTTCTCAAATGGGCATGAAATGAAATAGCGCAGAACACGATAAGAACTTTTCTGAGTAAATGGGTCAATTTCCTGTCATTCTCTCGATAATTGTATGTAGAGCACACTACGCTCCAAACACTGGCAAATGTGGTTTTTTTCTTCTTTCTCCCCTCCTGTTATTTTACTCCTCTTGTAAATGGATGGAAAACATATTCCAGTGCTGGCACTATTGTAATCAGCTTTTGCTGGTGGCTAATAGCAGTCCATTTTCGGTGAATGCTTATTACCTCCAAGCAGTCCAAGACACTACATAATAACCCAACACTGTGTGGACTGGTGCTGCTAGGAACAAGATGTAGTTACAGGGACTCTATTGCAAGTGCCCCATCACAGCAGGAAATTCACTTGTCCCTTTATCTTCCTTTTCCTAATTGCAAAATAAGCCTTGATGTTCTAACTGGAGAAGGAGCCTCATTTGCCTTCTGAAACTTTCTGATATGGTTAGGGGCTTTCTGTCTCACCGTCCCTTAGCGGGCTGATGCGTTTTCCTCTGTGTACAGCAAACCCTGCTGTTACTGAGGGGGAATGGATTAGTGCCAGAGTCACTGAGGACTGAGATGGTAATTTTACTTCAGCAGCTGTTAATTAAAAATGGTAGAAGTGCTGTAACAGGTGATCAATGGGTGACATTTAGGGCCTCTATGGCAGGTTGAGTAAATCCCACTGGTGGAGGTTCATACAGTGACAGAGCTTCATGAGTGCCTTTGAACCTCAATCTGAGGAAGCCTTTAGGGAAAGAGGGAGAGTGTTATGGGCTTAATTCCCAAGGTGCTAGGTGCTGGCTGTGACAGTATGTGGATAAATCCCAAATTTCAATAACTCTCCTCCCTCTTAATTCCAAGCTAAGCAATACCTAAACTTGTCCAGTCCATCTCATCATGCATAGCATTATGCTCCTACTGGGAGGTTATAGGAAGGATAAAGACACAGTCCCAGCCTGATGGGGACTGCAGATATCTGAGTTGTGATGAATCACCTGATGAGGCAACACAGCTCCATGAAAACTAAATTCTATCTCTGCCTCTCCAGTGACCTAGGAACATGCACTCAAAGTTGCACAAGAAATAGGTTTCAGATCAAGATGGTTGGGAATTTCTGTTTTAACCCGTTATCCCCCAAAAGGAAATTTTTAATCACATATTTTGAAGGATGGGATCTAAAAGCTTTGAAAGGGAATCCCAAGAACAGATCTTTCTTTTTTGTCCCCACTGGTGCAAGGCTACTTCTCAAAAGCGTGTCAGGATCAAACATTTCCCATAGAAGTTTTCATTTAGGAGGGGAAGTTTGGAGCATTTCCAAAGCTTCAAACAAAAGATTTTTAACCAGCGCTAACTAGAGCTGTTCTGAGAATATTCCCCAGGGTCAATGTCACCTTTTTAATCTGCATGCAAGACAAGTTTCACTCCAGTGCAGGTTGATTTGACCTCCAATACAGGTTCAATGGCCTTTAAAATGGCTATTGAAAGTTTTTAATTCCAAATTACGTTTTTTCCCCCTGCTAGGATAAAAAGATGGCAGCTTCCAGCAGGTGTCTGTGAGAACAGACAGGTCTATTTGACTTTTACGTATACTCTTGATGCAAATGGGCTAGAAATAAGAATACCCACAGGACAAATCCTCCATAACTTCTGCATCTGGTATCAGGAGAGAAGATGAATCCATGTAGTACAACCATACTTTGTGAATGAGCAGTTGCTGAAGTGTGCTTACAACTGCTGCATGGAGTTGGCCCCGTTTGGCTTATGCGTAAGGCTTCAGACTTGGCACAAGTCATGAGGAACTGGAAGTAAATGATCTCTGACCTCCATCAGCAGGGAGCATAGAGAAATGTTCGCTGTTTGTTCCACCTGTCTTTGTAAATGTGCAGCCCTGAAGGACTGATTCAGAAGGCAGTTATGCTCAGTAACTCTGGAATAACTCAGCTGCAGGGGATAGGATCGGCCCACCATAAAAGCCACTTGGGGAAATCAGGTCAGGATCTGGCCATGCTGCTGCTTCAACCAGGGAATAAGACCTAGTGACTCTTACTTGGAGCAAAATACAAGAAGATCAAGGTCAGAATTAGTCATTTTCCCCGTGTTACATAACAGTATTTTAGCAAATGTTCTTCTCCTTGAAAGTTTAAATGCATTGCCTGAATAATCACTGAAGACAATGTGGTAGTAATATGTTCCTGATGTGTTGGAGGCAAAGTGTTTATTCTGGTTCTACTTTAAAAAATAATGTATTAAACTACTCAGTTTTTGTTGATGTTTACACACAGGCAGTTTTGGGGGGGAGGGTGTTTTGATTTTTACTGCTGTTTCTTTAAGGGAGCACATTTTTCATCTGATTTGGAAACAACTGGATTTCTATTAAATAGATCTGATGCTTGTGGTGGAATTCATCCCAGAACTTTGTCTAGCTACAAGGCACGTGCTTGGTCTGACATGCATGGCTCTTGGGAGTGATGGTCAAGACTCACTGGTAATTCTCAGTATTTTAACCAGCCCTACCTACAACTCTCTTCCAATCACTCCAGCATCGGCGTCACCTTTACTCAGTATATTGAAAGTGAGCAACATCTGAATACCTAGAAAGTAGATTTTCCTCCAACTATAGCTCCTACACGGCCTGGTTGTTTAGTCATGCTCTAATTCACTCGTTCAAGGCTGCCTCTACCAGAAAAGGCCATTTTCTGTGACACAGCCAGGAAAAGAAAGTAGAGGTGTGGTACACCCGGACTGTTTTATGACACATATGTGGTTAAGATGGCCCTAGTGATGAGTGATCTGGGCTCTGAAACCTTCTCAACTAGATGGTAAAACCACCCCAAAACCGGTGTCTCTTCAAGATGTAATAGAGGCATGAGCAAAGAGGATGCTTAGTGAGAGGTAGTATTGCAGCTCCAGATGAGGCCAGCATGCAGAAAACCCCCTCAAGGACAGGGAAGACATAGAAGTGCTCATTGGGAATGTGGGTTAAGACCGAACCTATCCTACCACAACAGGCTGTTAACCCATTCCAGCTCAATTCCCTGCTTGGAAAAGCACAGGACTAATACTGCTGCCTGCCAAAAGGGGATGAAAAATGTCTTGCTCTATGGGAGGTGTGCAGTGGGCACCCTGATGGGTATGGTGATACTAGAAGGGTGCAACTGTATGGGCTATAATGCTACCTGTGGGGAAAAGGTGGCCTGAGGAGGCACAGTGTAATTTCTTTGGCTGGGCCTGAGGGGTTCTTGTTGTCAGAAATGAAACTTGAAATTGAGAAATTGTTGTCAGAAATGAGCTTGAAACTTGGATTTTTAAAAAAAATGTCTATATTAGCTCCAGACAGAGATGCGCCCTTGGAATCTTGGAAACTGTTTCACTGCTGGCTTTGGGAGGAAATTTTGGCTTTCTAAGTTACAACATGACTGATATGTTCTATTTGGTTTTTGAGATTTTTTTTTTCCATACTCCCATGACTCAGATCCATTTGAATTTTTCCCTTTGAACCATGTGTTTGTAAGCTCTGGCTAGCAGAGCGTTGCATTTGATATTCTGGCATTGGGCAGTGGAGGATGGTGGAGTGTTTTTCCACTGCTACCACAGCAGTATTCAGCTCACTGTTGCAAAGCACAGCTTTTAGCACAATCCACCACACTCAGTTAGGCTCTGACACATCCCAGGAGGAGCAGGCATGGAGATTTTGATCCACCAAGGCCAGCATTGCTGAATAGAAGCACTGCAAAGAGAGGCATAAGCCTTGCCTCTTACTGTGCTGTCTCTTTCTGGCCTGAAAAGTACCACCTCTGCCCTTGCCTGAGTTTTGTGGTTCTGGGCTTAAGCAGGGTCTGTTTGTTAATGACACAATCAGAGTGGAGAGGTGTCTTCTTCAGCCACCCTCAAGCCCTTTGCACAGTCCTTCTCTTTAGAGCACTGATCTGAGATGTGGGGTATTTAGTGCTCATGTGGAAGTGAGAGTTGGAAGGCAGTCCCCAGTCTTCCCTGCCCTGTAGAGCGGAGATGATTGGTGTAGGCATCTCTTGTTTTCTCTTGGACAAGCATTTCTGCTTTGCACAGGTAAATATTTGCTGGGCCATAGAAAGACAGGTGGAGGAATTGATGCTGTCACTGTATAAGGTCAGGCTGGAGAGAAAGGACACCAGCCCTTCAGGCACACTCTAAGAAGGCACTGCAGATCCAGCTCTGAAAACAAGATGTACAAGGGCATGTCCCATTTGTGACTTGCCATCAGCCCTGAGACTCCAGCCAGCATCAAACAATTGGCACATAAATGGTGGTGTGAATGTCTGATGATGAATAATGGAGGCACCTCAGGGACTTTATTGAAAGACTATGTGTTATCCTTTTCTGCCATCTGCACCAGCTCCCTAAGGGCTCTGAGAGCTGACTCTGCAAGCTCATTTGCTCCCCTACATGCTGTTTTGGCACCTAGGCAGGCCTGTCTGGGACATCCACCCCGTGAGGAACATCACCAGGGTGCCACCATGGCACTGGTGCCCAGTGAGAACAGAGCCAACACACCTCCCAGTGCCTGGAAAAGGACTGGAGTCCACCTTGCTTTCTGAGAGCTGGGTTGCCTGCAAGGCTAAAAGGGATGAAAACTTATTTTTGGTTACTGCTGTCAGCTGACCTGGCTCTGATGCACTCGTGTAAGTGGGCAGCATTTTCCCATCCGTGCTGTTGGCTTTAACATGTCAAACAGCTGATATTTTTGCAAGGTTTCCCTAGCTCCTCCCTCCCCTTTTTTTCTGTCTCTATAAAATAATACTGCTATAATCCAGTTTGACTCTGCAGGATCCCTTTCACGCTGGCTAAGCCCATATATAGGCATCACTTCAGGGAAGTGCACCAGAACGCTGCAATATTTTCCCTAACATTTTGTTTAACCAGGATGACATTATTCAGACAAATTAATTCCTCCAAGATGTAAACTTGTTCTGACTGAGTGCTGCAGCAGCTTCCCTGAGAGCAACAAACCATGATCTGACATCTTAACAGCTCTCCACGCAGTCAGAGGGAGCCTTACATAAAAGATCTTCAACTGTGCATATCTGCAAGGTGCAGCTGCCCCTTTCTGTTGATAGATTTTCTTTTTGGAAAAAAAAAAATATCCTGTTTTAAGAAATGAATGGGATGTAAAGCCCAAGCCATTTTGGAAAATATCCTGGCGTATAAAAACAGAGGGTAGAGATTACCCTACCCCCTGAAATCCTCACCAACAATTTTTTAAATGGGGGGGCTACTTACGTCACTCTTCTTCCATTATGCATTGAGTTCCTCTTGCTCACTACATGGGATTTGCAGAGCTCAGGTGGGACTGTAGCTGATCTGTCAGCTCTATGTGCTCTCACAGCAGCACCTGTAGGAAGGGGAAAGGAAAATATAACCAGCCCTTCACAAGTCTGCCAAAAGAAGGAACTCCTGGCGTGCTTCGTGGGGAGGAGACCCCAGCATAGGGCACTGTGGTGTTGCTTTTACCTCATATAAGGTATGTTTGGGCAGATGAGCTACCCTATGCTCCTCTGAGACACCATCAATTTGGGTAGGCATGGCCAGGCTGATAGAGTTGCATTCAACCCTGAGGTTTCCTGTCCACATTCTCCCGAGGTGTTTTCCTGGTGCTTGAGTTACCTCTTGTACTCTGTAATGTCTGGGCTCTTGGGAGACAACTGAGAAATGGTTATTTCTCCCTCCTGTCCAGAGTATTGTTACATCTATTCAGTGGCTGCCAGATCTTCCCCTTGGTGCTTCCCTTAGTTCCTAGATCCATAATCCAGCA
The DNA here is from genome assembly GCA_013401255.1 of Urocolius indicus. Lineage (NCBI taxonomy): Eukaryota > Metazoa > Chordata > Aves > Coliiformes > Coliidae > Urocolius > Urocolius indicus. The sequence goes on along the minus strand of WBNH01000456.1, from coordinate 427,741 downwards.
GGTATATGTAGTGGCCTCAAGCATTCCAGATCTGCTGAGAGTGCCCTGGAGCAGAAGGAAGAAAATGAGAAAACAGGTTTACTTAAAGTAGCTGGGACTGAGCTATTTGAACATGGTCCTGGGTCCTTGTTTCACAGCCCTTGCTCTTACTCTGTTTTTTTTCTGCTGCCTTATGTCTGTTTATTGCTCAACTTGAGTTGTTTCACTGTGCCCATTTTACCTCCCTGAGAAATTGTTTGATGTCAGTCATTTGACAGTTGCATGGGGTGACTTCAGAGGGCTTGGCTGACTGGAAGACCACAGTCCTGGGATCCTGGGAGCTTCTTTAATCTAGATTTCTCTTCTACACCTTACCACCTCCTAGGCTGTCCAGAGCAGCTCAGTGTAAACAAGTTCTCCACTCTGCAGCAGTATATTATTGATGGAAAGCATTGCTAGAGGCTCATGGTACTCCACTTAAAGTATCTTAATGTCATCACCATTGATTCAAACTGAGTTAAGGTTGTAGCACGTAAGTGTAACATCCAAAAGACATTGAATAATTGAAAAGGTTTATAAAGTTACGGCTTACAGAAATGGAACTACAGATGCATAAAACTACCTTACACTTAGTTTCTGAGGTTCCCCTTGCTCTGCATTGGCCATTGCAGATGCTTCCTAGTTTCTTTCCCAGGGATCTTTCACATGCCTTTCTCCTGGTTCTGGTTTTGAAAGCTTTTGGCATTGGGAATGCACCTTGTTTTATACTGCAGTTTTGTCTTCTACGGAAAGGTCAGTCTCCAAGCTCTCTCCTGTCTTCCAGTCCTAGCATCATCTCTGCCTGGTGATTTTGAGCCCTTTCCTTGTTGCAGAAGTAGGCTTTAAAAACGTTGTCAGTCTGACGTGCCAAAATGCAACTATCACCCACACAATAATCATCAGTTTGTTGCTTTCCAGAGGCTTGGCAGAGTGATTAGCAACTTTGTTTTTAGCCTGAAGTAAAATACTTTTTCCTCCTGTTGAAACAATTGTTAAATCTTTCTGTAAAACCTTTTATACACAGAAGTTTTTATTTCAAATAGATATGTAGAGTAACTGCTACACGTTATATGAACTCTGAAATGCCATTAAATCACACAGCTTGTTAATGGCTTCTGCGTAAGACTCCTTGTGATGGCAAATGGGCAGCCTGGGATAAGCCATCTGTCACTCAACCATATCTTTGGGATCAGTGCAGTGGAAGAGCATGGCTGAAATGGATTTCTAGTGTGGTACTGCAGAGCTGTTATGTCTGATAGTACTTCATGGTTATGTGTGATCTGTTATTAGCAACAAAGAAAAACCTGTTGATAAAATTAGTGGATTAATAAGATGTCAGGGCAATGGAATGGAGGGGCATGAACTGATGAATGTCCTGAGCTCATTTGAGCACAAATGGTTTAATACACTCAGCTGTGAGGCCATCTCTCTGTCCAGGAACAAAACCATCATCTTCTGGCACATCAACTCTATTTCCAGCTGGGGGCTTATTCTGCAAAGTGCCTTCCTTAAGAAAGAGCTGATCTTTCTGTATAGCCAGCTAAGGAAACCTTCCAGTGTTGTGGCAAAAAGGGCTGATACCAGCCCTTGCAAAAGACCTGCTTGGAAAGACTGGGAAGACTAAGTTGAAGAGTGGTTTTATATCAAGTCCAATGTTGGTGAGAGAGTGGAATCCTCTATCTAGTCTGCTGTTCATTACTTAAAAGGACACTGAAAGACTGAAGAAGGTGGAGAAAATAGCCCAAGGTGGAAGAAAAAATACTTGAAAGTGAGTTCAGACAGTTTAGCTTCTCAGAGGTGATGTGATGTAATGTACAAGGTGATGTACTGGCTAATAGAGAAACTTTTATAGCAGTGAAAGGCAGAACAGTTATAAGCAGTAGCCAAACACTCATAGTAGAAATCAGACAAACAGTTTAACAGTATGACTGATTACTACCAGAACAAAAGACACTAAAGCAATAAGTCTGCATCTCTTGATGTCTTCAGACTATGCCTGGACACTGCCGTGGAAGTCTTGATTTAGTCAAACCTGTAAAGCCCAAAAAGTCATAAATGTTGAACATAAAAGTTGCCAGGGATTCGGCACAGATACAATGCTGTGATGGTGCCACGGACCTCCCAAACTGCGGATTTGGGGTAGAAGGAATGGTGCCTTGTTTTGTGTTCTTTTTGTCACGTTCCCCAAGACAGAGCAGAGAGCCCAGGCATGGTGGGAAGATGAGGAGCATGCATATTGTATGCTGGCAAGATCCCTGTGTCCCATACACGGCTCAAACAAACACATTCCTCCTGTTAGACCAGTGCCATGGCAAGTCCACATGTCAGTAACTCCAGCTGATACCACTGAAGAATGATGATTTATGGCCACTGGAGATTAGTTTGCCCTCATTCAAGAAGCACAAGAAAAAACACGTAGAGGTGGTGCTTGGGATGACTGGCCATCTAGGTCAGAAGAGGTAAAGCTGATGTTTTCAAAAATTGTCCTCCTTTCTGTTCATCTTGTGGTTTGTCTTCTCTGTGAGAGACTATGGGCTGCTTTGTTTGGTTTTGTTTTTCCAAGATGCTGACCATACCCCAACTCAAGCTGCAGGCATGCAGCATCTTTAAGAAAAGGTGGTTTGAATTAACCATCCTGAAATATAGAACACTCCATCCCTGAGGATACTTTGCAGTGTGTGCCTGGGAATGATTGGTAGTTAAAAGTGAATTAATTCACACATTGGGCCCTGAAAAGATCAGCTCTACACTCAGCTGTAGTCCTGGGAATGTCAGGCAAACAGTAGCATTCAAAGTGCATGGAAACAAGAGAATTAAATTGGAAAGACGGGTTTTTGGTATCCAGGCAGTGTTTTCTTACCAGCAGATCTCAAAGCACTTTCCAAAGCCTGGTTAGAACAAGGATATGTGGGGTCAGATGAACCCTGGAATGAGTGCCTGGTTTTCAGTCACACATTCCAGATCTCACCTCAAATATTTTTGCGTTGAGTTTCTTTCAGAAAAGTACAGAAAGACCCTGAAGCCAGAAATGCTGTAGAAAACACGTGAGGTAATTAGCAACTTCCTGGAAACATGCACAACTTCAGTAAAATTTAAACTCCAGTTCCTTCCCGCAGGTGGAGTCCAGCAGTACTGTAAGCAATGTCCACAATTAAGCTATTTTTATGCCTCTTCATCTGAGAATGTGAGTGTTAAAACATATATAGGTAAAGCAAATGGAAAGATTAAACTTGCATGTGTGCCATGCTGATTTGAACTTGCTGCATTAGCTCTGCAAAAAAAAGGCTGAATTGCTGCTGAACAGTGTACTTAAAGTGAAGATTTTGCAAAGAGAAATGTCTTCACCTACAAACCTGGCTTCTTAAAAAGCCCTTTGACTTTGCAGCTCCAGAAGATATTGACTTTCCCTGCCAACCACAAAGGGGAATAAATGACTCTGGGAAGGCTCAAGTAATTATACAAAGTGCCTGGATCAACTTTTCCATGTGGAACCTGTAGCTACTGGTCTGATGGCTTAATAATGTGCTTCTGAAATGGCTGCTTTCCACTGCTGTTTCTCTCTGGGGCCAGATTTCCAGCAAGACTCCTTAGCTGCCCTTACAGAGCTGGCAGGAGGATGCTCGCTGGACTCACGCTGCATGTGAAGGAGCCAACGTTAACTTTTCCATAGGAAAACTTACAGGTAGGGCAGAGTTAGGCTATGCTGCCCCAGGAGCAAACCCGGAAAAAGAGCATGACTCAATGTCCTAGATCACTTCCTCACTCCCCACCTTTCACTGACACTCGCTGTCCGTCTGTCCTTCTGCCTCATCTCTTTGGAAGCTGTTGTGGCAGTGCATGTGGGGAGAGAGCACTTTGCACAGCAGGACTGGTATGGTGCCAGTAACAAAACATGTTCCTCTCATTAGGAGACCACCAGCATTCATCTGTAGTGCCTGTGTTACCTGGATCAATTAGATACATGAGCCACCTGTTATTACCAGCCTGTCTTGTCCCTGTGTAGCTGGATCTGGTCCATAGTGAGAGCCTGATGAAGAATGGCCCTTCTTTCTGTTGTTCATAGTACGCCCACTAAATGAGCAGCTATGGAAAGATGTCAGCCATAGCAGTTTTACTTTGTGTGAGCTACTTGGCAAGAGGCAAGGGTCAGGTTACTTTGGATGTTCAGACGTTCTTGCTGGGGAAATGGCAATTTCTGGTCTTAAGAAAGGAAAATTGGAAGAAACTGGCGTGAGGATGGAGATGAGCAATTCAGCAGTTATGTTAATGGGAAACAACCATTGGTGCAGGTGATCTCAGACCTTTTAAAATACTGTGTGAAGCACCAGAGCCTGGTCTTTTCCACTGTTATGGAAAGAAAATGCCCATAACAGAATGGAACAGTTACAGAACAGAATCATCCTGGAATAATGTTATTTTTTTCCTCTATATTCCATAACCACTGTGATTTCAGCCCTAGAGTCCATGCACTGAAAGGATGCTACTGACTAGAGAATGGATATGTTATATAATATCTTTTATACCTTCAATCTGTTTATATAAATGCACATTTCTTATGTAACTATCACTAGGAAAACAGTGAGGTTGGATAAGTTGGTTTCTCCTCTGTTGCTGCTTTGCTTTGCTTGTTGATTCTCTCGCGCTGTCATAAGACTGTGAAGTCTGTGATACTGCTGTCTGTGCCCAAGTGAATCTCCTTTTCAAAAGCTCCATTCACATTTGGGTTTTACCACTTTTTTTTTCTCAAGTGTTGTTTCTTGTTTTTTAAGATGTAATGTTTGCCTGAGAGACTTTGGTGTTGCTTTCACCAGCTCAGGAGTCATCTGGTTAGTATATATTAGGGGCTGACAATTGACTAGCAACAGTGTTCAACGGCTGTGCTTTTCAACTTCAAATAACATTCAGGGCAGCCTCCTAAAGTAATGTAAAAGACCTGGTAAAGAAATGTCAACTGTCAGCTTGATTTTTCAGCCTGCTCTGCTCTGACATAAACCTTCCCGACAGCTCAGACCAGTGTCCTTCATGTTCCAAATTAATCCAAATTTTCGTGTGGTGATGAAAGGGAAAGAAATTACTTCAGAGTGCAAGTTTCGTGCTCTGAACATCCTTGACTAACCCTGCTGACACTAGAGAATTGCCACCTACTCAGACATGCCCATGTACTCTTGATGGCAACTCTGAGCCTAAGACATTTTTGTTTGCATTCCAATAGTTTTGCCATCCAAGATCTGTGTATCCAAGTCTACGTGTCTATCCAGCATAAGAAAACTTCTTTTTTCCACAAGGAGCTTTAATTTTTCTACTTTGAGAGCAAAAGAACAGTGCCAAGAGGTTACATCAGCTAGGTAGGCAATTGTGTTGCAAGGAATCTGCCCAATAGTCCCACCACAGTGTCTTGAACAGAAAAGTAACCCAAAGCTTCTGGTTTATTTCTCACCCATCATTCCAGGAAGAGTCTGATCTGTATTGCAGATATCAGTTTGTAAGGTTAGAAAGAATAATGTGTCATCCTTTCTGTCTCAGCTTTACACTGAGCTGAGTTCTAGCAGAAGCACCTTTAGAGGTGGGCTGGAGGTGGCAGAGGAGCTGATGTAAATCATCTTCTCTATCTCTGTCTCTCTCTGATCATCTCATAGTGGAGGAAGGAAGGAAGATGATGGATGAGTTCTCAGGGTGGAACATAAATCTCCAGCTAGAAAGCATATGAATTGTCACTTTTCTCAAATCTTACTTGATTTCTTCAGGAAGTTCTTTTCTCTGTGCCATGCCTTGTTTGGATTCTTCTTACACAGCTGTCTCCACTTTCCCTTTTTATATGCCTTCTTTCTTTGTCACTTACCTCAGCAGGTGGCTTAAACTTGCTTCTCCAGACCAGAAACTGAAGCAAACATCCAGGTCATCTAAATGAAAAGAATAGGAATGTCATTGCATCTAAAAATAATGCCAGTATCTGGGAGGTGATGTATTTGTCCCTGGACTTACTGAACAGCCTGCATTTATTTCCAATTAGAGTCTGACTTCAGATAGAAGAATGGGTGTCACTCCAGGGGATAGCTCAGTTCAAGCTTCTGAAGAAATCCTGCCCCCCCTAAAAAAATCCTGAAGTTGGTGTAGGGAGGAAAGAGTATAGTAACACAGTCCTTGCTTTACATTGACTCAGTAAACCCTGCTTTCTGTTGTTCTTGACAGTTGCTGTGGTCCCTGACCAGTTTTCTTCCAAAGTTTTTAAAATAAGCATATCACTCAGGATGGTTTCTTCAGGAAATAGGAAACCACTTTTCCCCCTCTTTTTGGAAGGCTCTCAGAGCACCCACAAAGTTCTCAGCCCTCATATTCCAGGCACTCCTAAGTCTTCCATTGCCCTAAAGGCTCCAACACATTCTCCTCACATCAGGGACTTAAATGCATTTGGCAACTCTTTAAGAAACACATCAGGGATTTGGGAGAATCATGTTCTCACTGTCAGTTCTGGTAGCAGCAGCATCCAAGTGCTTGTGAGAGTTTTGGGGTTTTTTTCCAGGCTTTATACTGGATTATGTTATCTATTAAAAGCAGCTATTTTTATGCTGAACTGTTGCCATGACCTGTATTTCACAACTTGCACGTATACACTGAAAAATTATTATCTTGCACTCAAAAGGTGTTTCAGTGAAAGCTCCGTGAAATTCTGTGCAAAATCTCATTACCTTCTTGCTTCTGTTTTGGTTTGGTTCAGTTTGGGGAGTTGTTTATTTCTTGGTAGTTCTATGTGCCAACTTGGGTGTTTGTAATAGAGATGTGACTTCTTGCAGAGCATCACAAGCCTCCCAATAGTTTGCTAAACCCACTCCACAGATAATGTGGAGCACAGAAGTGGAAAATAATGAAATCAGACTCTTGGAGTCACTGGTGAACTCAAGGACAGAAGCCAAGCACGCTCCATTGCCAGTGCTCTGCCCCTGCCACTAGAAAACACGACTCCTTCTTGTGAGTTGTACAAGAGATTCAGAAGAAGTTTTATATTCTCTTTACTTGAGCAATTTACATGGAAAAGGGAACCGTTAAACTGATATTCAGCTGGAATATTTGGTAGCTATTAGAAGCAACTTAGGTATGTGCCTATCTGCAACTTAAAATAACCAGGGGGAAATGAGTTGTGTGCCTTTCCTTGTGTTTTAGATGAAGGGTTTTAATTGTCAAGGAGTGAAAGCGAAGGATCCTACTTTTTTTTTTTCTTTTTAAACAAATTATAGAAGTACCCAGACTCTTGAGTAGTAGCCCTGTCGTTTCCCTTGTTTTCTCCAGGAAATGTAGAGCACAGGAAGCATGAAATGTCAGCTTTAAACAGGTTGTAGTTAAAAGGCTGATGACATTCAATCTGTAACAAGAAGAGCTCAGCTTTGCTGAATGCTAGTTTACTGACAGAATTTCCAGATTAAATTTGATTTCCATGTTAATCAACAAGATGCCATTTTCCTGACATTTTTTTTTTTGTTCTTTCACAAATCCTTGCACTGCTCAGACAGTCCTTCAGGAAAAGTATGGCAGGCAAGAATTAATTTCTAATGTAAAAATACCAAGAGGAGGGTGAGAGGAACTATAAATAACCACTGAGATGTCACAGAGACAGTCATTTTTTCCTCCATAAGTCAGCTTCAGCAGTTAAGGTCAAGATAACATTTCCATGTCAATGGTCAGTTACATCAAAGTTCTAAAACAGGAAGATTAAATGGAATTTTGGATTATTTTTTTCTCGTATTCTGCCCAGATTTGACCAGTTTATAGACTCTTTGGTCTTCCAGCTATGCATTCCAGTGTTATTTTGGTTAAGCTCTTTGCCAGAGCGGCAAGCTTGAATTGGAGCATCAGGTTTATTAAAGGCTATGAAATTAAATTCTCTACCAAAAGAAAAGAAAAAACCCACTTCTTGCTGATAGTCATTTCTTTGCATTTCCTTTGATGCGGTTCAGTTTGACTGGACTTTAGCTTAACGATTTGCTACACAATTTAGTTTTGTTTTCACAAAGTTCTAATCAGTTTAAACTAGGAGCGGTTGGAAATGCCTCTCTAACAACTTCCTTGGCGTTGCTAATTAAGCTTGAAATCCCTGTGTTGTCTGCAATTGTGTCTAAACAAGGAGCAGTCTATCTGCTCACTGTTTGCCACATCTCCCAGCTGCGGGTAATTCTGCTGCCTGTGCAGAAAGTCATCACAACAGGACAGATCCTTCGGTCTTTATTTAGCCAGAACTCCCAGGGTGGCACACAAGGTCAGGCACATGGTGTTTTGAGGGAACAGGGGGATTTAATGGTGAGAATACGTAAGTCCAGTCAGCACTATATCTGTAGCACAAAGACTGGAAGCACTTGGGCATAGGAAACAGCTTTGCTTTATCCCCCAGAGCACTTTGTACCTCAGAGCCTTGAGTTACGATTACAGCTTGTAGGTGCTCTCACTTGACGTGTGTGTATTAATAATAGGTAAAAGCACAGGATATGAAAACCCATGATGTATTCTCCCCTGTCCCGCAGGAGCAAAGCTAATAGAATATGATTGTTTTCAAAGCTACCAACATTCACTCCAGTGGAAAAAAGTGTCCTAACAAATCCTCGAACCCATCTTTCTGCAGTCGGCAAAGCCGGCGGGGTGATTTATCTCTAGGTAGCAACCTCAGTGGTGTGAAGCAACACTAATCTTCTGAGGCATGGCTGCCGTTGTGCAACAGGGTCCAGAGATTTCAGCGGTAGCTCTGTGCCAGTTCGCCTGAGCTGCAGAAGCCTTGAACAAACTGTTTATCTTTGGCATTCTGGGAGGGATTTTGAGGGATTTCCTTCAAGTCAGAAGTCTTAGAAAATCAGCATCTTGTGCCAAGCGTTATATTATGTAACAGTTTGGAACAAGGGCCAAAGGTCTGGTTGTGAGCTCAGGATCTCCTTGGAGTGAAGAAATCGGACATGGAAACTGTCTTATCAGATCATCCCTCCCTGCCAAGGCAGGCTCATCTCCTGTGCTCTGCTGATGCTACTGTGCTTTATGGATGCTCCAGCGCTCCGAAAGCCTGCCCTAGCTTAGTGCCTGAGTGTTCCCTGGACCAGATGTGGTCCTAGGGTAGAGACTGACTTCATGTGGTTATATTTGGGTTCATAAACTGGCATGTGGTGTGGTCAGCAGTTCTAATAGCAAGCACGAGCTGTACTCACCAACATGCACAATGCTCAGTTTTGATTCTGTGGGGAATGTGCAGCGCCCTGTTTCTGGGAGCAGTGAACAAGATGTGAGAAAGAAATGCAGTTTCACTAGAATGAAAATGACTGAAGGAAAAGGAGCTGATTACCAAGATGTATAGACAACAATGTCCTTTTCCACAGTAGTTGCTAAGGATGATTTCCTTTGCTTGGCTTACTGTAGTATTGCATGCAACTATAATTGTTGTTGTTGAAAAGTTTACATAAGCAGAGACTGCCTTTTCTTCATGCTTGTTTGAAATCAACTAAGTTAGAAGCATTTCCTCAATGTTAAAATACTGCTGCAAATTGCTGTAGCCACAGTGGAGTACCATGAGCTCAGATGCCATTCCCCAGTACTGTGCCTCCCAAAGTCAGACCTGTTTGACTTTTGAGGTGTTTGCAGTCATTGCAGATTTTTAAAGTGTGGGTTTTGCTGTTAAAAAATACCTCAGTTTCCATCAGGTAACTGTTTGGGCACACAATCTGCCTAACAAGGATTTATCAAACCTAAACAGCATCTACTTTCTGGATGGAATATGCAACTTCTACAGCCATTTTACTGACAGACCAACCAATGCACGGATCATGGGAGTGCTTTGCCTCTGACAGTTACTTGGTTGAAAAGCCAGAAGTAAAATTGAGGCATTTTGTCTTCTAGCTCACTAGTTTAGAGAATGAATTCTCGTTTGTTACAGTTGTAAGCATTGCTGTTTTAAAGTGTCAAAGATCTCTGTGTTGTCAGAGCAAGGAATGTACAGAAGATGAGTAGCTTTGAGTGCCAGAAAGTAGTTAAGTTATTTCCAACAGCAGGCTTCTTGTGGATTTTGAGCTGGAAGGAGTCAGCGTGATTGTGGTTGGACATTGAGCCTAATGCAGAGCAGATCATTTAACCTGATGTTCCTTCATCACTCTCAACTTGGTGGTACTGGAGACAGACATGGCTCTTATCTAAACTGTCACTGAGCAACAGAGAAGTCACCCTGTCCTTACCTGTGCTATTCCAAATGTAAAAACTCTAAACCATTAAAAATATATACCTTTCTCCGGGTAGCATGGCCAGCTCATCTGCCTGCCAGATCCAGCAGCCTTTCTTCTCCAGCCTTTGGTGTGCTCAGACAATGGCGAAGCATCCCTTAGCCTTCACTGGATAAGACAGCTAGCTTAGGAAGGTGCAAATGGAGCTCATTCCTCCTCTCACTGTAGAGTATATTTTGACATCTGCATATCATTTGTGAAGCATTTTTCAAGCCCTGTTCCATTTTCATCATGGCCTTTATGTTAGAGAGCAATTGTGGACTCCATTACTTGTCATTGTCACCTTTGCTACTAAGCTTAACTTAGCTATAGTTACAGGACAAGGGGAAGGGACTCCTTCACTCCGTATGCTGAGAAGACTTTCTGACAGATTCACCTATAGCTGCTCCTAGTCCAAAAACACAGAGCTGAATTTGGTTTCCCTGACAAGAAAAGCAAATTCCAGCAGAGGGGAAGCGTGCCAGCCACACTATTGCTACTGTGCTGGGAAAGCCACTGAAAACTGAGCTGAATGGAAGAACTATTTGAAAGCCACTGAATACAGCAACCTCCAGAGCCTGAGTCTACCCCGTGCAGCTCGTAGCTGTATGCCCAGCTCAAACCCACATCATACTGGTAATGTTGCAGGGTTGCCAATGTAGCTTATTACAGTGTCTTCCCCTTTCCCTGCAAAACAAGTTATACCAGCTAAAGAGTGCCCTCATAGCTTACAACTGTGTCCATATTAGGAGATTTTGCCAGGATATTTTGGGCTGTCAGGGGGCGCATCTTTTGCCTCAACACACTACAGCAATATAGCCTGAACATCATGGAACTGGCCAAGATGTTTCTGTAAGGCTCTCCCTTACTGGACCTAATTCTCTGAGAGCAGCAGGAAGGGGAGTGTCATCTACTGTTAATAATGTGTCCAGCTGGTCATGCTAAGTGAGAAGGATTAACTCACATGTTCCCAATTCTCCACTCAAATATGGAGGAAGGAATTTCATGCTGCCCATTAGTGAATTAAATGTTGTATTTGCCAAGATTTACCCATCTATGGAGACAGCAAGTGGGCATGGGTGGGGATTGAGGGGAGTGGACGTCAGGTCTTAGATTTTCCTTTTCTAGAAATAATGCCAAGGAAAAGGTTTTGAAAGTGTTGAAATTACATCTTGACACTTAACTCCTCCAGCAATGTCTGCTTTAGATTTAATTTATAATCCAACTACATATTTGCAGACCCCAAATCTAAATGAAACCATTTGAAATTATTTGAAGTGCAGTGTTTCAATTGACCTGATCTAATTTGGGGTTTTTAAATTCACCAGGCTTCTTCAGATTAAAGCATTCTGTCTTCACTTAAGTATGGAAACATTTTCAAGCCTCAAAAATTATCCCAGAATGGGGAAAATGTCTCCTGCTCTACTCTCCTTGCAGTCTGAGGAAATGAAGAATGGAGTCACAAGATTTAAAGCAATTCACTTACCACACTTTACTAAGTTACAGTTCAACTACAGTAGTTGACTATGTGCCTGTTTTTAGCACAACACTCACTTTTGATTCCTGCAGTTAATACCATCTCCTCTGCACGGTCACTCCAAAAAATATGTTTCTTCTGCAGTGCTCGCAGAAAGTGAGATCATGTCCCTGTGCCTGAGTTGCCAGTGTCATTTATTCCAGCAGCTTCCCTCCTCTGTCCCAGCAGAATAAGCCATACCACATTTGTGTCCATGTGTGTGAGCTCCCCTTGGCCTTCTGTTCAGAGGGCAGGAGAGATTATTTATGTTCATTAGAGCACCGGATGAGTTTCCAATACAGAAGCAGCAATGTCTGATCTCAGTGAGGCTTCTCTTCCACATTCATTGCTAGGGCGTTGTGGGAGGGTCCTTGTCCTGCACAGTATTGTGAGTTACTGCTGTCACCCAAGATTTGCTTATGAAGGATTATAATCTACAGCATTAGGGAAGCAAAAGGAGCTGCAGCCCACAGGCTGTCCCTGCAGCTCTGCACTCCAAAGTCATTTGCCAGCTTTCCATCTGGGATTTGAAGTTTTCAGGAGGTGAGTCAAACACTTCCTACTTCTGGTCTTCAATGGCTTTTGCACCCCAGAAGTCTTTCCCATTAGTCTGAATTTTCACTTTATGTCCTAACATCTGCAGAGCAACTACCTGTGGCTTTCTGTGGCTTCTGAAGGGCTAAGTATTGCTATAGGGAGGACCTCAAACATTTCCCACCACTTGCTATCAGATATTTGTCCCCAAGCAGCATGTTCCCACTTTGCTGCTAATTGTACTGTACACGTTTAAATCTCTTTGGTTTTACTTGCAAGCTGATGCTTGATGTCCTAGTCATTTCAATTCTTTGCTTGTGTTTTGGTGTATCTTTGCTTGGAGTTATTTTTCTTACTGATATATAGGGTATGTTATTCTCCTCAGGTGAGATTCTTTTTCTTTGCCATGGATAAGCAGTTATGGCCCCAACAGATGTGGTCTCAGATTCAACCTTTAACACTGGGACAACAACCATTTAGAAATTATTCCTTTTCCATCTGTTCAAACTCAAACTATCAGTTGGATTTGGAGACACAGATGTCTCTAAAAAAGAAGGGCCCTCCCTTCCTCTTAGCCAAAACTATGGGACAAGGATGGTCAGTTTTCCCTCAGTTCATGCTGGATTTGTGGTCCAAACTCTCGTGACATGAATTTTATAATAGCCCCTAGGTCTGATATTTCCTAGCTGGTTCTTAGCTTTCTTCTCTGTGACTTGTTTTGACACTCTGTGTAGCACATCAGATGCACTGAGCTCTACCTGTTGATCACAGAGAGGGCTGGCAATGGCAACTTTGGAGAGAAGAAGAAAAATAAGGCTGTTGGGTTTTTTCCTTCATCCTGTTTGGCTTTTTGGAGGTCTGAAAGCTCCAGGAGGTGCTAGGAGAGTTAGCTAAACTGTGAAGGAGAGCTAAATCAAGAAGCCAAACTTCTAATCCTACAGGGATACTATTCCCATAATGTGCAGAAATACCTTTGTGCAGGTTGTTAGCTGCTGGGGCAGCACTTAGGCATGTGGGATAACTTGATTAGAGAATCAAAGGAAACCCTGTTAGCTCCACAGGCAAAATCCTGCCCTACAGCAACTTTATGTCAAATGGGTGTGAATCAAGGAAGCTTTCCCTTTGGCATCTTCTGGTAACACCTTGAAGAGAAGGGTCTGAGCCAGGGTTCTAGCAAGGAAAGAGGCTTAAGCAAATACACTCCCAGACAGGGAGTGAGCTGGAGTCTGAAACTAATGACTTTGTTTTTCCTCACTGGCACAGACTTGGAAGGATGAAAAGAATAAATTTCTCAGGTCTGATTTTCAGGTTGTGTATAAGACTTAATCAGGAGTTGGTTAATTTAAAATGCTTGTCTGTGTCAGCTGTGAGAATGTCAGTGTGACTGAGCTGAGATTTAGGAGCAGAAGATGTGTGTTTTCTGAAGGTATAATCCAGAAGCATGACTACCTGCTTGTCCTGGTCATTGCAAAACTCCCACCAAAGCCACCATTAACACAAGATGTTAGACAAATGATCTCATGTAGTCTTAAGCTCTGTGGAACTGAAACATGTGAGTAGAAATTGTATCAGACCTATGGTGAGAGAGCATTTCCAGGCTATGCTGTTTGGTGTTAAATCTCTTCACAGGGTGGATTGTAGCTCTGGGTTTCTGCTCTGTTCACAGTCCCAGGTAGGCTGTGCTCACTGTTGCTATCTGGGCTGCTGTTACTTGGGCTGCACAGATCTGCTTTGCAGATCAGTCTGAAACGTGTAGGTAAACTGGGGAAACTCCCAGGCATGTTGTGGGTGCTCAAAGTTTATCAGAATTCAAAAAGTGATCAGGAAAGTTCATGGGAAAAAAGTCTACTTGAGGCTAAGTATGGAGAAGCTCAGGCTCTGGCTCAGGAAGTCCCTAAGCCAGAAACTGCTGGAGGCTAGAAGCATATCCTGACGAACTGCTGTGTTTTGCTTGCCCTTTTCTCATGCTTTGGCCTTTGTTGTTGGCAACTGTTGGAAATGAAGCAAGCAGTGACTTAGTGAAGCAAATGCTGTGTACTTGCGCATATTCAGAAGGTGTCCCAGCAAATGCTTTACCAGTGGCACAATCTTCCACTGGTATCTGCAGATATGCTGCATTCCTTCCTTGGCAGGACAGAGAACAGCGTGGATGCAGACTGAGATGATGTGATCTGCTTATGCAAAGCAAAACGATGAATTTGCCAGGTTGTTTTGCCAAGGAGAAAATGATTGACCTTGCTTTTTCTGGCATACCAGCTACTGTTATAATGATGATGATGGTGACAGCAACCAGACAGAAAGGCCAGCAATAATTCTTTCATGCTCATTAATACAAGGCATAAAGCAAAATTCAGTCTGAAACCAACATTACTCTTTCTGTGCTCTTTACAAATGTATGAGGCAGTTCTCATGTGGGTTGAAATTTGGGACTTTTCATATTGACCTTTCCATAAACAATCCTTCTGATTTTCTGATATAAACCTGTGTATTTCTATGGTTGTATCTTACCAGTGATTTGCAGCCCAGAGATAATGTCTGATAGCAAATATGTGAGCATAGAAGTAACCTCTCTGAGCCTCTGGGTGATTTGTCTCCTGACAGTACATTTTGGCTACACATGTGAGGGCTGGATCTTGCCCCTGAGAATATTGGCTCAAAGAAGCAATAACAACGTGGTCAGTTAAAGCACTACTTTCCCTGGGAATCTGTTGCATGAGGAAGCAAAATAACTTTAGCCTTCCTGTGTTTGTCAACATGATCTGCCTTCCAGCAGCTTTTTATATTCCTGTCCCGTTACATTTTTTCCTTTCTGTCTTTCCCTCTCGTTTTTCTCTGTTGTAATCATAGACTTTCTACCTCATCCAAGATTCAAACAGTGGTTGATAACATTATTTGATAACTCCAGATGCATCAAACAAGAGTAATAGGGGAAGTTTGCTTTCCTGAAGTCCAGTGAAATAACCCAAGTCATTGCCACAGATTTATCATTTGCATCTATGTGGGTTGCACCCTCCATTCATGGCATGTGTCAGCTGTGGCTCACAGACAACCATCTGAAGTGAAATTATCTTGGTGCTTCTATAATTAGCTGTAAGAGTGAGTGAGGGTTGAAATGAGAAGAATCATTCAATGGACCTCACTTGAAAGGTGAGGGGTTATTTTTTTGGCTCCAGCACTTTAGGAGCAGGCCAGTATGTAAATCCTATGAAGCAAGGATCATGACCTTAGCACTGGCATTTCACTGTCATTATCTCAAACACTGTGGGCCACAGATAAAAGAACAGTTTAAGTCATCCTGAACTCCTTTTCTTGTGATGCTTTCATCGCAGACACTTCTTTGTTCTTGCCTTAGACTCAACAGTAATCTCCATGGCGGGAGAGGAAGAATGAAATTTTCTTACAAGGCAGATAAAGATCCTTTTTGGGAGCTGTGTTGGCATAGCAGTTAGGTGGTCTCTGTATAGCCCCAGAAGTTTGTACTTCAGCTTTGCACTGGGGTGCTTCAGAGGCTGTCTCTAATCAACTCAGCTGCAAAAGGTCGTTCGGACTGGGCAGTTGGGAGGCAAAACCCCGGGTGTACAGGCTGCAAAACTCCTTTGCATGCTCTTGTCTACAGAACCTGCAATGTCTCAGATATACCCACCTGTAGGGCCGTCTCTGATCATGTATTAGAGCTGCTGAGAGAAGGCTCTGGTTTGTGTTCTCACACTACACTAAAGGCTTGACCCAGGCCCTGTGCTGTTACCACTCTTTGTTGACTGTACTGCACTTATCTAGAAGAAATGAAAAGAAAATATCTAAAGCTTCCAAGTAGCCCAGCAGCAGCCTGCAACCCAACTGACCTTTGTACATGTCCTGCTGAGATGGTGCTCACATCTGATGTGTATGTTTTGTTTGCAGAACACACTGGAGCAATGCAGTGTCTGCGCAAAGCCCATCATGGAAAGGATCCTGCGAGCCACGGGGAAGGCCTACCATCCCCACTGCTTCACCTGTGTGATGTGCCACCGCAGCCTGGATGGCATCCCCTTCACTGTGGATGCCAGTGGGAACATCCACTGCATCGAGGATTTCCATAAGTATGGCCTAAGCTGCTCTCAGTGGCTTTGCTTACTATCTTTTTCTCATTTGTCCCTAAAAATTTTCCTTTTTCAGTCTGTGTGCCCAAAGATCTGAACCCTCTGACACATCCTCCCAAGGCAGAGCCTTGCTCCAAGCAGGCACACCGTGGCATGCAAGAATAATTGCTTAGGGGACGATGCTGCTTGATCTCTGTTTTGCTTAGATCTGAATTTATGGATAACCTCCGTGTTCCTCCCTTCTAAACACTCTGCATTCATCCTGCTTTCCCCTGCACTCAGCATGTGCATGTTTCTCCTCATTGTCTGTACTTGCACTCCCACATCAGCATCTCCACCTTCTTCCACTGAGCAATTAAGAGAGGTCTCATACTGTTGCACTCTGCAGGTGTTTGCTTACCAACTAGAAGGATCTAGGTGGCCACAGGCTGCTCACAGCTCTTTTTGTTTCTAGTTGCTAATTATCTTTGTGAAGCTGCTAAAAGTACAGCCCTGGTAATAATTTATAGTGAAACTGCTATTTAAAGTAAGTTCAAAGGTATAGTTGCAAGTAGCTTCTGTCACTGCCACGCTACCACCCCCATCATCACAACTAATCTAGGGAAGACAGGTAGATATAATCAGAACACAAATGTTTCCCCTCTATGGAAAAGACAGACACATTACACTCCTCAATTAAAAGAGGAAATCAATACTGACAAATGTGAGTTTACATCTCAGCCATTTAGCTCTTAATTTCTAAGGGGGTAGACTTAATTAGAGCCTCGTGACATGAGTGTGTGGGCCTGAAAGCTCAAAGAAGCAGGCTGACTTGACGGAAAGGGAAGCAGCCCAACATGAGGATGTTCCCTGGAGCTGAGATAGGCTGGGTTAATTGGCAGCTGCTGTGTTGCCTTGGTTTTCTGTGCCAGCAGTTGTGTGTTAGGTAAAATTTGGTCCTGAGCGCAGGTTCCACAGGAGGCTTGCACACCGCTTAGGCTTCTGAAGGATTTCCCTCACACCCACTTACAATCTTGAGACTGCTCCTTCCCCAGGCCCCACAGGTCAAGGGCTCATCAGGAGAAAGGTTGGCAGCAAGAGCTGAATTTCCTGTGTTGAAGTCTTTTTTTTTTTGCAGTGACTAGATGTGGACCTCAGGGCACTGAGGGTGGGAGGTGGGAGACTGTTGCTCCAAGGAAAGGACACAAAACCACTGAGTGAAAGGTTGAGGGGAAAATGATGGGAATAGCACTAGACCTAATGTGACACTCAAAATGTCTTTGGCCAACCACGTGTTCAGCAACACTTTGGCCAGTTTTAATTGATTAAGGATGACATGTTCTCCTGGTCTGGAGGTCGAGTGCCTTGCACATCCTCTTGATAACAAAACTGTAGCTGATGCTCACACTGTCACTTAGCTACTCCAAGAGCTTAGGCCCCGCAGTAGCACATCCACATCCCCTAACATCTGCAGGAGTCATCTCTGGGTCCTAGGAGTTAATTTTGGCTCATAATGAATTAACCACAGTGGCCTGGCCAAAGGAATGCTGGAGTATTTTTAAGGACAGCATGTGAGCTAAGTGGCAGGAGGAAGTGCCTACATGAAGCAGCATATAATTAACTGCGATTGCAGCCCTGGTCAGATCATGATCCATTTAAGTTATTTTTCAGAGCACTCGCTATAGCCACTGTTTAATTCATTTTTTCATTAGATCACAGCTACACAGACATCTTTCATCTGCTGCCAGTGAAATTAATATTTTTCTTTATTCCTAGTACAGATAGATTTTTTTTTTCTTTTCCCTTTTCTAAGCTGATGAATTCTGAGGTGGTTCATGTGACAGCCTGGGTGGCAGAGTCAATCTTTCCTAGGCAGTTGAGAAGAGAAGGGCCTTTGATCTCACGTTATGATGTTTGCAATAAGCATTGCCCTCTGTTGCTCCATAGCCTGTGACCTCAGCTCTTATTACATGGCAGCAGATTCTGTAGGTATAATTTATTATTTTGTGTGTGTGTGTGTGCAGAATTTGCAGCCAGGGAATTGGTACCCATAGGTTTTGAACCAAAAACTGCAACTAATGATTCACCACAGGCTAAATGTTCTCAAGCATCTCCACCTGCCTAGGAGCAGGGGTGGACACTTCCCATGAGCAACTGGGGAGAGCAAAACCACAGCTAATACAGAACACATGTAAATTAGCTAGAAGAGCACACAGTGAGCAATACAAGGGGAAAAAGGAAGATCTGTGCTCTTCTTTATCCCTGAACTGATCCTGATTCAAGTCAATCCCTGCACACAGTGGGTGATTGTCACTGTACAACTCTCAACCAGTATGGCTGTGGAAGAGAGAGAGTCGGTGTTTGCACCCAGACCTGTTGTCTTTGAAGTCTGGGCAACCCACTGCGGGATAACTGAGAGCTGATTTTACCTAGAAAACACAGGTAGTCATAATTGCCCTGATGCTTCTTGTTTGAGAATGGGTACAGACAGGAGTGTGCTCCTGTGTACATAAGTGGATAAGTTGGCTCAGAAGTTTGAACTGGATGGGATAAACCTCAACAAAGTAGTGTAGTGCAGGACATATCTCTTTACCATCTTTATTAAGACTTTTTACCAATTTGTTCCAATGTTCCTATTTTAATAGTTTGGTATTTTTTTCAAGACATGCTTTTTAAGCAGATCCTGGTCATCTTTCTAACCTTTGGATTTGCATGGACTTTCTTAGAGCTAGGCTGGGGGTTGCAGCAGTGCGTAGGTGCCGCAACTGCAGGTCATTCAACAGGCACTTTAGTTGTTAATGAGTGCAAGCAGAATGTTTTACTGTCTTGAAGTTCTCTCCAAATAGTCTGCATTTAATATGTGACAAGCCTGAAAATGCACTGTAAAACTGATGTGCTCCTTCCTGTTGTCTTTCCAAGGAGGCAGCTGTGCAGAGTTACAAATCATGACATATCATAGAATCATTTTGGTTGGAAACAACTTTTAAGATCGTCAAGTCCAACCACTCCCCTCACACTGCCAAGCCCATCACTAACCCACGTCCCTCAGCACTTCAGCTACACGGCTTTCCAATATCTCCGGGGATGGGGACTCCACCATCTCCCTGGGCAGCCTGGGACAGGGGCTGACAACCTTCTCAGTTGAAAAGTTTTTCCTAATATCCAGTCTAAACCGCCTTGGAAAGGACCCAAACAGCAACTTGAGGCTGTTTCCTCTTGTGCTGTCACTCAGTACTGGGGAGAAGAGCATACATATGTGTGTGACTGTTTGTACAAATGCACATGTCTCTGGCTTGCTGGTGCAGCTTACAAAAACTTTCATTCTGAGTTTGAGGGTGACTAGGATCATCTCTTCTTTCTTCAGGAAATTTGCCCCGAGATGTTCAGTGTGTAAGGAGCCCATCATGCCGGCCCCGGGACAAGAGGAGACTGTACGCATTGTCGCCCTGGATCGTGACTTCCATGTCCAGTGCTACCGATGTGAGGTTGGTATTGTAATCATGACAGAAAGCAAGGTTTGGCTTAATTTCATCCCTGCCTCTTGTTGTACACACAACAGGCATATCCTATTGTAACACCGTCGCTACAATCAAATTACTTCATTGACTTCAGCATGCAAGGAATTTTTCCTCATTTATATCAGTGCAAATGAGAAGAAAATCAGGTCCCTTGTTTATAAGAGGTTCATTAGGAGAGCAAGAGAAGGTGACTCAGGTAATTTGAGCTTAATATTTGAGAACTTCATAAGTTATAGCCTGGACACAAACATTGCTCATGTTTATGCTCTTAAAATGAAAGGTAATGCGTGTTAGAATTTGAGCAAGATTGTACAGGAAACTCAACATATGGCTCTGGGTTGAAGAATTTTAATGGACACATAAACATGATCATTCTTGTTTTGTGTAATGCTTTTTGTGCTACTTTTCTGTTCAGTTTCATTATGTACTTCATATAATTTTGATGGTAAGAATCTGAAGACAGAATAAAAATCACCTTAAAGCAATTAACGTGTGGGAACAGCTGTGTTAGGGAACCTTCAAGAATTCTTCAATGCAAGTGTTATTTGTTGGATTATACATCAGCCAGATGGCAGGGTAAGAAAATGAGACCAAATGTATTTCTTATCTCAGTTGCTGGTTTTAATAACTTTTAGCAGAAAGAAGGATGGGCTAAGGCTTAAAGGTCTAGGCTGAAATTTGAGGCACCTGGTTCACTTCTTAATCAAACCTTGGCTTCCAGGCTACATATCAGCCGATTACTTAGGCTCAACCTTTTAAAGATGCTAGGGCATTCCTGCACTAAATTTTGTAGAGCCTAATTCATCACACAGTATGTCCCCGTGCTGGCAGCTGAGACACCCAAGCTTCACACACATGACTGTCAGAAGTAGATGCAGTTGAGAGCACAGGACGCAGGCACTCACTTGCCCTTGGTCTCCACATGCCTCATCTATCGCAAAAGGATCAACAATGATATTCTTCTTTCCACCACTGGCTTGCCAGGTATATTTACAAACACAGGTTTGTGATGATAGTCAGCAGTGTTAGTCCAAATGGGTGCCTGATCACACAGTGAGAGATAATTCCCAGCTTTCCTAGCAGTGATACTTAACCTTATATACTTAGAGGCTGAGGCCTGGAGGAGGTTTGGGGACTTTTAGTGGAATTTCCTTGTGCCTTTCTCAGTGATATCCTCCTTTCAGCTACAACCTGTTAGGCCAATTTCAATACAATCACAGGTGACAATTCTGGTAAGGGGAGATAGGCAGGGAGTTTCCTTAGCTGTCAGTCCTGGAATGGTTGCTACAGTCCTGTGGCATTAACTCTTCCAAAGGAGATTACCTGTAGTCAGATATTGGTACCAAACTTCTTTCCAAGTGATGCTTCTTTCTTAACCTTTTATGCATTAATAAATAGGTGCTTAAGTCTGACGTTTTCTCCAATGCTAAAGACCTTCCCTTCCTCAGAAATGTGAAAGGAATAATCTCCTTTTATTTTCAATTGGATTAAATTCAGCAGAGAGTTTGGGAACTCATCTTCTCTGCAGCATTGTCTCTTATCAGGAAATGGATTAATCGTGAAAGACATCACGTACTTCAGCTTCGTGCTTTACGCCAACTCAGGCTGGATCCCATTACAAGGTGGAGAGTGAGGAAGAAGTTTCTTTGACTAATAGATTCTTTGCTTCATCTTGTTCTTTCTTATTTACACTTTCTTTTGGCTTATTTCCTAGGACTGCGGTGGCCTTCTGTCTGAAGGGGACAATCAGGGCTGTTACCCTCTGGATGGGCACATCCTTTGCAAGACCTGCAACTCTGCTCGGATCCAGGCTCTGACTGCCAAGGCCAGCACTGATCTCTGAGTATCAACTGTGACCCTTCCCAGAATGCCCGTTGGGGGATATTGCACAAGCTTTGCATGATTTCTTTCCAGCCTAGGGTCTCAATCTCTGGGTTTTTTCTTTTTTCTTTTTTTTTTTTTTTTTTTAAAGAAGTGAAACTGGAAGGCCTTGGAACAAGAGGGCAGTTCGGGAGACCATGTTCAGACTGCTCATGACAGGCACCTAATTTAGACCTGACTTGACAAGAGAGCAGCGAGTCAGACCACCTGCTGTCTCTGTGCCTGATGGAGGCAAGGAGTCACAGCATCTAAGTTATCTGCCTGTAGAAGGAGGTCTGAACATGGTCCTGACTATATTTCTGTGTTTAATCCCTGTCTCTTAAGTAGTACGTGAAGGGAGAAAGTGAAACGTGGCTGAGCTACTTCTCCAAGTTATTTTGAGAACCTGACCAGCTGTCATTGGAGTCATAGAGAGCTTCTCTTTGACTTCCATAGCATCTGGATCACTAGCAGAAGTAGCTCCACTGCCCTAGAAAGTGTGAGGGTAGACCCAGCGCTCATTGCATCACAACACAAGCAATACAACTTCATCTGTACTGCACCTAAGAGCATGGGTGTGACCTTATATCCTTGGGACACGTATTTGTTATCTATCTTTTCTTTCATAGGTCCTTACTTGTCTCCATTTCCTTCCAGTTCAATAGGGCTTTTTCTTTTTCTTATGAAATTATATTTTGCTATTGCATAAATTTATTCAGTAGTGATGCTTCCAGCTCACAATATATGAGCAATCACAGAAAGATGTGAGCTTGCACACACTATACACTATACACTATACACTACACACACATACACACACACACACACACACACACACACACACAATATGCTTTTGATTTACCAGAGGAGTAAGCCAACATGTCCATTGAGAAGGTCTTGGAATATAGAAACCCATTTTTTTTAAATCCCAGTGGTTAAATAAAAGAAGCCTACGTAGAACTGCAGTGCAAAGCGATGCTCAAAAGCAACCTTATGCCACTCTCACACAGCCCGTTCCAATGGGACCACTGGCAGTGTTGCTTTCTGGGTAGACATTTAAGCAATAGATTCTTATTCCATCTCCTGTTTATTGCAATGGGAGGATTTTCCTTCTACTGAATCAGTCCTTGTGAGATACATTTCTGTGATGTTAATACACATGATCCAGAGTTCTCATTAAAAAACAAAAAAATAAGGATCTTATTTCAACAGCATCAAAAGAGATCCTCCTAAATCCGTGCTGAGGTTTGGTTTTATCTGAAGAAAACTAAGGAAAGGTATTAAACCCTTCTCTATGCCATTCCAAAAAGTAAGCTCTTTATTTCCCTCTTTTGTTTTCATCCCAGCCACTTACAACTTCTCCCAGGTGAAATGTCACTGGAGAAGAGTGTTGGGCCAACATCAGCACTTTCATCTTTGGTCCAAAATTAATAAGCATGCCAAGGTGAATAAAAGCTAGGCACTGGTAATTTTGTTTCTCATGATGATGGGTGTTGGTTTTTGAGTTTTTTTTTTCTTTTAATTTGGTTAATTAAAAAAAAAGGAGAAATCCACAGCACTAAGCAGCTATAATATTCTTGTTCATGAAACCCATAATAACTAAGGTGCAAATTACATAGTGAGGGAGTAATTTTCATATCACTGAATTGACATTAATATCTTATTTGCAGATGTAATCAAAGAAAATACCTTTCTTTGCGCTTAACAAATTAAGGAGCAGAACTGAAACAGTTTCAGGCTGATTGACTGTATAAGTGACAAACTGGCACTTTTCAAGAGTAAGTTATAAGAGGTTTTTTCATGCACCCACTGAAAAACAATAAGAATGTGGTTCTTTCATCTTTATTCTCTATAACAGAAGCCTAATTATAATTAAATCCACTAATGCCGGAAAGAAAAGTTAGATGAGTTAAACTAAAAGGAAACAAAGAGGAAAAATGCAGATGCTCACTGCAGCTCCAGCAAATGGTGCATTCCCTTTCAGTTTAGCACTAACCTTTACGCAGGAGCACTGTGAAATTTAACTGTAAAATCAAATGCAGAAATACCAGTCTGAAACCTCTGTTCCTTACATGGTTTATATATTGGCAAACCCCATCAGTGTCAGGGAATTTTCCCAAAATTCACAGCTCAGAATGAATCCTTCTTTGTAGAAGGGTGGCATCATTAACCAAAAGAAATCATTCACCACCACAGTGGCTGTGCTGAAGCAGTTTGCCTTTTTATACTAGATTTCTACCTTGGCCTTCAAGAATTTTACTGCCTCAGACATAAACAGATTTTTTTGCACCATGTCTCTTGCCAGGTTCCATCTGGGCTCCTGCTCCCTGACCCATAGCACATAAGGTGCTTCTGAGCTCGCTTCTTTACATGCAGTCTGCAGTGCTACCAGTCCAAAAAACCTCACAGCTATTCAGCAAGTTTGGTTTGAACTAGCCCTACAAAAACACAGGATTGCTAACACCATTCTATCTCTGTGGAGGATTTTACATCTTTGCAAGCACAGGGGAGGATGTGATGCACCCAGGTGCAGAATAAGCCATTCATCAGGCAGCAAACGTAGCTCTGATCTTCCCTGTTCTTGTTAGTGTTAAATCAAGTGGCTGATGAGACTTTCTTGAATAACACTGAGGATATTAATGAAAAAGAGTTATTGTGCCTTCCTGCAGAATGTAGCCTAGGCTAAGAACAACAGAACTCCAGAGCTTTGGAGCTTGTTATTGCTTTGCCATAGACTGGTCCTGGAGCAAGTCATATGGCTTCTTACCTTCTGCCCTCTGCACTTCTTGACAGCTTTCCAGGGGCATTGTGTGAATTCAGATGATCACAGATTGGCCCAGACTACTGATCTTTGGAGTTCTGTCTTCTCTTCCAGAGAAGTTTGCTGGTATGTAGGTTTGGGATTCCAGCCCATTTCAAAGCTAAGGGCCGGCCAAAAGATCTAGATCTGAATCCTCTGTGTTATTAAGGTGCTGTGGTGAGTTGGACTGACATGCCAGGAGGTGAGAGCCAAACTTCTCAAGCATTAAATACTCCATGGATGGAAGATGTTTGACAATGGGGCAGTTTTGATATTTGAGGTACTGTGGCTAATTTCTAGGCCTGATAGATACCTGTGGGCAAAGGTACTATCATGCTTTTGTTTTCACCCCTGAAACACCAAAGCCAACTGCCTGTTGGAAGGAGTAAGAGTCCAAAACACTCTCTTTTCTGTAGTACATGTGGGTTTGGCTTCTAAAATGGCTATAAATATATATTCAGAAGATATTGCACCAGTGTGTATACATCACAGAGGCTCTCATCACCTGCATATGTCTGGAAATCTCCCCTCTCACGCTTCAGGATTTAATTAGGAAATGCTGGTGGACTTATCTCAATTGCACTGCAATTAAGAACCACTGGGATATTTCTTCATCACACTATTTATCACATATTTATAATGTATCCTGTTTTTCTGTTCCAAAGAAGGAGGCTTTTTGCCAAAGAGACATTGCTTTTCTTAAAGGTGGACTTCTCAGCCATGATAAAAATTCATGTCATCTGTGGCTGTGGTAATGTCCAAACTGTTCCTTTCAGAAAGAGTTGTAAGATCACACAGACATTTCCATTCAAGCCTGCAGTTTTTACTTATGCTGCTTTGACTTTGTCTAGTATTTGTTGACAACCAAGGCCTGGTCTCATGATTTTTGTGGCCAGACAGGACCCAGAAGGGTCCAGGATCAGGTCCTAATTTAGCAAAATATTTAAGCTGTTGGGGTTTGTTTAAGCACAGGATTAAAGCCATTGCATGGTGTGACATAAGCCATGGGTCTACAGTCATTAATACCAGACTGATTGTGTATCACCCAGTCATACAGATTTGGTCTGGGTAGGATGTGGGCACAGCCGGATTTCTGTCAAATTACTCAGAACACGTGAAATGGCTCCTGTGTTGCCTTTGTGCCAACAGCAGGAGGGCACCCGGTGGCTGATCCAACATTAACATTTGGACAACAGGAGGATGAGTTATTACAAGATGAGTGCTTTGTGTCGCTTGGCTGTGGCACTTTCCATATGTCATAAGTAGCCCTACAGCCAGATTTACTGTATCTTTGAACTGTGGCTTTAAAACTGTCAAACTTTCTCCAGAAGATTGGGTTGCCTTGGTTACAGCCCAATCCTTAAGCATATCCCCAAGGCTAACAGTAGTACTCTGTGAATGTGACGGGTTTATTGTCACTTATTTTAATCGTTGCCTCAATGTTGCTTTAAAAAGCAGGAAGCAACAGCATTGCCTTGGCCTATCAGATAATGCACCTTTCATTTTGGTTTTGTTTATTTAATAGTTTAATTCTTAGATTTTTACCATGGCTGCAAAACACTTGGGTAATGACTTAATCATAGAGGTGTGGGAGTACCAAAATGTTTATCACAGTGAACTCTACATAACAGTGTTCATCCCGACAGCAGGAGCGAGGCTTTCATGAGACACAGGCCTTGGGTTGGCTTTCTGCCTATCAGGCAATGTGTGCCTGAGAATAATGAGAAGAAAAGTATCCTTTAGAGAAATGGTGATTGTTGGAGTGAATAAGTCATACTGAAACCTCTTTGGACCTGTTACGCTGCTGCCTGGCCATGGCCAGCCAAGCGTAGCTTGGGTATGGTAGATGCTGATTCCTCTCGATTTGGAGAAGGTCCAGCAGATGAGGGATAACAGGGCCCAAGAGAAGGTCCTCCTGTGCCTTTGACTTCTTCAGCATCAGAGATAAATGTTAGATACCTGGTGCTTCAGCTGAATGGCTCAGAAAGGATTAGGGTCTGTAACTGTTTTCTGTTGATGCCCAGCTCCTGCAGTTGGGTCATAGTGTGGATTTGCTCTTTGTTCTCTGTGTTGGGTTGACTATGCCTTATATAGACTTTAGCACTGTAATTCTGGGCTGCCAGAGAGAGAGGTGCTGAAGAATCTCAGTGTGGTGAAATTCCCATGAGAAAACACTAGTGATGGTAATTGAGGGTTTGTTGCCAAAGGATAGCAGGAACTCTTTGTACTTTATTAACTTGCAGATGGTACTAAGAGAGAGCTGTGAGAACACTATTTCCAGTTAGAACTGGTCACAATTTTTACACTAAATTTTGTGATGTCAGAAGAGCCATTTTTAAAATGAGAAATTCTCTCTTTTTGCAATGGGGGTGGGGTGCTTTTATAATTAAAATCATATTGAGTTTTTATCTAAATAAATTTCAGGATTGTTAACAAATATTTTCATTTCCCAAAAACCCCATGTCGTCTTTCTCATTTTACTGTAGTTCTTGGGTTTCTTCTGCTGGTAAATTAAAGTTTCTGTGATGATTTTGAAAACATCTTTGGATAAAAATTCTATTTAAAAACAATCACATGTGTTCTTGGGAAATGGTTCAATATTGGACCTGATGAAATAAAAAGAGCTTTGAATCTTTTCACAAGATAGATTTTCCCTATTTTTAACTAGTTTTGCTAATTTTGAAGTCACTGTTTCCTTTGTTAGAACAATCCAAATAATGTGACTCTTCTTAAAATAACTGTGTTACTTCTGTTGGGTTCATTTTTCTTTCCTGTCTAAAAGCCATGGCATGGCTGGCTATGGAGAGTGCCAGCATCTTTTTCTGTGGCAATTGCTATTTTCTTCTTTGGGTTTTTTTCCCCCTGAAATTACTGATGAATGTAAGCACATTGTGGCAACTGCCATGAAGATCAAGAGATACTGATTGAACTTCATCTACACATACACTTCTGGGCTTGGGAATGGCATTTCTCCTTAAACATTTCTAGAAATACTACTTGGCTTCCTCAGCATTTCAAGTTTGACTTTGCAACAGTCTATTGGCATTCAGAGCATGAGAGGGAGTAGACTTTAAACTTGTGATATTATAACATTCACCCAGCAGATAAAAATCTAAGAGAAAACCCGTAACCTCGGTAGGTTTCCTTGTGGGTATTGAGGAATAGCTCTCATTTCAGCCTGCAAACTCTCTGCTGTGATCTGAAAAAAATAAGCTCTAGAATTTGCAGACCTCTTTGGCATGTGCTCTCACACGCAGATGTGAGGTGGCTGTGGGGCTACAACTAAGCAGGAATACAGGCTGCAATGTGGAGCGCTGCTACTCATACCTCACTGGACTTTATCGCTGGCTACCTCATCCTGGTTGCTTTGGCTTCACGTTAGCTGTGGAAGCACTGCTATCAAGAGCATTCAGTTCAAATCACTGTTTTTTTAAGATGTTTCTATTTATCCACATTTCTCATCGGACCTTCTAGAAAATGAGGAAGAAGCCAGAAGCCCCAGGTGGTGGCATTACTTTTATAATTCCAGGGATTAGAGTCTCTCACCAGCAACACGACACTTGGGGTATCTCTGCTGTTTTGCCTCTGTCTCCCTTTGTCCACAAGCAGCTCTTACTCACTTTTTCCATTTGCTCAACATGCACCCATCTTTCCAGTGAAGATGGTATGTTACTTACTTCACAGGGGCATTGTGAGTCTTAGCTAGTAGATGGAAAAACTTTTCCAGATCTTTAATCCAGTAGTTTTTGTGCATCCATAGTATCAGTGGCCTGCCACATGGATATCAAAGAAAATTATTATAATTATTGCTTTTTAAATGATTATGAAATTGTGCCTTACTTTTTCAGTCATATTTAACCATGTAATTTAGAACCACATGATTGCAGGGATTTATCATGAAGAAATTTGTTTGAAGGATAGTTTGTTTGGGTTTAAGTATTTTTTTCTCCAAAACGGCATTTATTAGTTTTTCCTCTTTTATTTTCTCCTCCAGTTTTATTCTTTTAATAATGTTTGTGTAAAAGGGCAGCCAGAATTTGCATTCGTGAGAGACACAAGATTTTATTTGGTCTTGTACGTGGAGCTTTCATTTTCTTTTATGTTCCTTCAGGAAAATTCCTCTCTGCCTGATTACTCATACTTAGATGTCTTTAAATGCAGGCTGACCAGTAAGGGGGTTTTGTTGTTGTTTAATTTAGTGTGTGATTTGCTTGGTGGGGTTTTCTTTTTAATTAACCAGATATTGGGTACTGCAGAGACAGAATGTTAATGCTAATTTTCATAGAAAAGACAAAATTAGAGTCTTTCCCTGTCTCCAGTGCAGTTTTGTTACTGTTCTGTGTACAGTGCTAATATTAAGCCAGACTGTAAAGGGAAAATACTCAGTGACCTACTTCCATTCACCAGCAAGAATCCTTTGTCAGCTGACTCTTGTTTGTTTGTTCATTTTTAAATGTTGGATTACAGAATGAGCATCTCCTAAAGATGAAAGAAAACAGTGTTTTCATGTGCAGGAAATTTGGGGTCGCAGTAACTGAACATTTTCTTTGTGAATTTGGATGTCATGGTGTTTTAAGCTCCTGCCTGGAGCCTAAATCAATTTGGCCTCTCATCCAGTTCATCTCACTGGTGCTTCTAAAAGGCTGCAGCCCTGCAAAAGCTCATGCAGCATTTTTGGCTGCTTTCCCTTGCTCCCATTTGGTACATATTTGCACAATTTAACTGAGCTTTTCTTTCTGCTGAAGGTCAGATGCAAGCGATACGAAACACTAAACTTTATAAACAGGCAAAGCCATTTCAACCACAGCATTTTGGACCAGGGTGGATTTTTAGGTGGCACGCTGTCTGCTGGCCTTTGGAGAGGGGATCCTGAGACTGCATTGAATTGGAACAGGATGCAAAGCCACAAGCCTTGGTTTTTTTAATAAACTACTTACTGTAATCCATCTACACAGTTTCAACCTCACACTTCAGAAGAAGCTTCCAGCAACAGTGCATGTACAGTCGCTTTCTCTCTTGCAGAAAGTGAAACTTTCCCAACCAGAGTAAATTTAACCTATTGCATAAGATGCTGGAAGTTTTTGAAGTTGGTTCTTTCTTTTCTTTTTTCCTTGGGATTCTCACTGTAACCTCTATGTGCAGAGGATGAATAGTTTTTCTTTTTCCTCCTCTTTTTTTTGATAAGATTAGATGTTGCATATTGATGAGCTAGCATTTCAAAGGTCCGTGGGGCTTTGGAACGTATTAAGAATCTCTGAAGTTTAATATTCACCATGTTTTAAATATTCAGAAGGAAAAATCTGCATAAAATGGCTTTTGATAAATATATTCTAGGGATTCTTTCTTTCTATCTTACGCAAGTGTTGTGGGGATTGTGGCTGCGCCAGTTTTGTTCCGAAGAGTCTTTTGTTTCAGTGTTTCAGGACCATCTTGATCCCATTTCTATGCCCAGTACTTGTCCTGAAGTCTTTTATGGTTTCTACTGTAACTGTACAGCAGGCAGGTGGATGTGAGCGAGGAAAAGGCACAGCCAAGAATGGTAACTCCTGAGTGTCTGATTGCTTCCGTCCTTATGACAGCAGGGCATGACCAGCCTCTTTCTGCGCCTGCTTTTTGTGATGCCCATTGGGATTAGTCCAGTGGCCAGACCTGGCTGAGAGCCTTCTGCAAAGGTGCTCCACACCAGGGGAGATTTGAGAGTGAAGAGGACAAGATCCTAGGTGAAGGAGCAAAACAAAGTACCATTTGGTGCATTTCAGATCTCACAGAGCAGTTTCATTTTCCTCGGATGTCTGTCTTTGGTAAAAGTCTCAGCTGCAAGAGAAGTGCTTTTAGAAGAACCCTCCTGCTTAGGGATGCCCTATTTCCCATACTCTTCAAAACACAATTGAAGCTTTAGATAAGGAAGATCGGTTACAGGCTGCAAACGTGCAGCTATTTTACTGTATTATTAACTCACTTTCCTTACCCTTGACATCCCATGGTACATGCCATGGTGTGCAGGACAGCTTCTTTGGTCCTGCTCACACACAGCCTTGACTTTGTTGTGCCAGACCCTGTTGAATCCGCGCCTGGTACTTGTTCTCAGGACAGCTCTGGCTTGGGCCAAGGGCATCTCATGCTCCTATGCAAAAAGGTAGTGGTGCTTCTTTCAGGTTTTGACTTGCAAATAATGCAGCCCTTTAAAACTCACCTCTCCTCTCTCACATATTCCTGAGAGAAGTAGGATTTTAAATATTTCATAGCATTCTTCTTTCTTTTTGCCAGATGCCTTGAAAACATTGTCGGATTACGATCAGGGTGGGGGTTTTCAGGATCGATTTCCTTTCCTTCTTGATTGCATGGTGTAGGTTTGCAATGAGGGTTTGTCCTTTTTTTTCTTTTTCTTTTTTTTTTTTCCCTTTTTGTTTTAGCCTTACAGAACAGATGCCTTCAGTTTACACAGAGAAAGATTGTCTATGATTAGAGCTAATCCAGGATGGCAGGATTGGACCCCCACAGTGAAAGCTAGCAAAGTGATTGCAAAAGTATTCTGTTTCTCCTTTATTAATTACACAGGAAGTTTCCACCAAAGGCTCATGTAGCATAACAGGCCTATGTAATAAGTAGCAGGGCCTGTAATTACAGTCTGTCTTCTGATCCTATCTGTGCTCTGACTTTCTAGGCACAGCAGTTCTGTTTACATCTGTGTCTTTGTCACCTTTTGAATTTTTGATTGGTCACTAAGGGAAGTAGAGCACAAGCTGTGAGCCCTGCAGAGATGCAGCCAGCTTAAGGGAGCCTTCCTCCTCGGGTATCCATCTGATTTGGGACATGGCACAGAGCATGAGGAACAGGGGGATGTTGCCAGCCGTGCAGCGGGGGGAGTGAGCTGCATGCCATCCGGGTATCTTTCAAGATCTTGGTAGTCTTTGTAGGACTGGAAAATCGAAACTTTTACAGGTCTTAACTGGTGTACTATCCTGTGAGGGAGTTTATGTAGCAGCATTTCTTTGCTCAGGGCAGTTTCTACAGGATTTGACCTATCTTTTCTGTAAGCATCAGGGGGTTGTAGTTGCAAAGAGGTCTTTCCACATATGGCGTGAGGAGGGAGATGACTTTTGGCATCCTGCAGAGAGGCTGGGATAGAAATCCTGGTATAAATGTGTGAAGCAAGAGTAACTTGAGTGGAAGGGAGAAAGCAGTGATTTATGCATTGTTCAGTACCAAGTGCACCATCCTTGAGCACCACTGAGCACAGGCTGAAGCAGATCAGCCCACTGGGGTGAGACCTGGCAATAAGTAAATGCACTCCTTGTGAGAGTGTTTGGTGCTGGTCACTGTGGCAGTAATCTCTTATCTCTTTGGAAATGTAAGGGGGAAGCTACAGAATGGTGCCTCCTGGTCTTCTTCTTCCAGACATACTCCCAGTGCTGCACTTGGTCAGGAGAAATGAAAGCCATTGTGTAATCTATGCAAAGAAAACGTTAACAATCCACTATGGATACTTTGGATGCTGTGTCCATTCAACTGTTATGTATATTGTCCCTTTTCTGCAGCTTGCACTGTTACTTAATTCTTTTTGGTCTGACTTTTGTTTAAAAACAACCCTCAATTATTTTTTAATTTTGTCTAACTCTACTTCTAAGAAAGTTGATGCTTTAAAGGAAAAAACAAACCAAACCCTTAGTTTCAAACATGGGTTTTTCAGGCTTGGAAATTAATAATTTCTACACCTGACCCAGTTCCTGCAGCTGCCAAAAAAGAAAAGAGAAAGCTATTTAAATTTCTTATAGAACCATTTATCTCTTAAAATATGCCAAGGCAATTTGAGGTGGGGGTGGAGACTCAGCTATTTATCTCAGCGGCTTGATTTTTCTCTTTATGTTTCTAACTGTCAGGGGGAAAAAAAAATGGTAGGAAGCTATTCTTGGGCTATTATTGATGTATTGTGTTGCCATTATGCAGGATGTCTGCTTTGCTATATACGGAAGGACATTAATAATAGCCATCTCCCCTGCCCCCACCCTCGGTTCCTCTTTGGGAAGATATGGTTTAAATTGAAGCATCTGCCGTGTTCAAATTGCTGCTCACTCCTCCCCTTCCCCCAATTCATTCCCAAACTAGTTTTGAGAACTGGGCTAAGGGAATAAGGAGACAGGTTTTGTTTGCCATTTTTCTGCCTGCTCAATGTGGTTGCTCCAGGCAAGTTATTTCCATGCCATGTACATGTCTGCCCTCTTCCTTCCCGTGTATTGCCCCTCCTTTCATTTTAAGCTAATCAGTGTAAAAAAAACCTCTTTTCTCACTGTCTTTTTCTCATAGGGGCCAGCTGACAGAACAGGCTCAGCAACAGAGCTCTGATTTGTTAGTCCCCACCATTTCAAATCCAGAAACATTGGTTTCATTATATCCCATAAGCAGGGAAATTTATTCCCATCCCTCCTACCCCAGGTTTAGAACATTGTTATGAAACTTTAAAGGGTCCGTCCGCTTGTTTAAAGACTCAGATGCTTGTTTTATTTTTGGAAGTAGAGTGTACAGTGAACAGGAATAGTTTTGATGTTTAAAAAATAGCCTCACTTCAGCATTCCCCCGAAGTGCGGGAAGTTCTGTCTCCACAGATCTGTGCCAGCAGCGTGACAGCCTGGAAAGCAAAGCCAGCTTGAGTAGGAAAAAGAAGTGGCCTGCCCCAGTTCATCTGGGAAGAGAGAGAGGTGAAAATAACAAATGTGGCCCAAAAAAACAAAGGGCACAAATGCTCTAATTCTTTTCAATGTCTGTTCCTACGTCTCTGGATAATTTTGTCCCACAATTTTGCTTAGTCAGCATTTCTGGTAGTAAGAACCTTGTGCATTTTCAGGGTGTCATTCTTTATAATCATCATGTGTTCTGTAGTAGTCTTGCTCTGGTCCTTATAAGGTACAGAGACATTTTGATACAGGGACTGAATTAAAACAAAGTTAGAAACTCTGTCTAGGAAAGCTCACTTAGACTTTAGGACCAGAAAGTGCAACCAGAGTATTTTCCAGTTCTCATGCAGGGAGGTTTTCCAAGTATGAAGTCTAGATGGGAAGAATACCTTCATTTGGGAAAGTGTTCAGGGTTCAAAATAAAAGGGAGATGGTCATTCTTTTTCTTTTATAGTATAGTTTCTTCTTGCTTTTATTGTCTTCCTTGGTGGTTGCCAAGGAGAAAAATGCCTCCCTCTGAAATGTTCCCTAAACTAAAGCCAGAGCCCAGCACCTCCTCTGAAAGTGTTTGCTCCAGCTCCATCTTGCCATAGTGCTGCAGCAAGGGCATGGGGAGGGCCTGTGAATGAAGCAATGTCCACCTGCTCCCCAGGATGAGTCTGTGCCCAGCCTAGGACTTGATCCTGCCTTCCTACTGCAACTGTTTTGCCAGAAACAGATGTGTTGTCTCGGCTGTGAGCTATGGGATTGTGTGCAATGATTAGGATTTGCAGGGAGGGAGGAGAAGATCCTGTTCCAATTAGGCTGCCTTTCTGCTAATGTTTCATTCAGAGCGGCATGAGATGAGAGCAGTTTGCACTGAAATGCACAGCCGGAGGTTGTGGTTTGCCTTTCAACTATGTTGAGATGGCACCCATTGAAAATACAGAACTGGGGCACTTTTTTACATCTGCCAGTGCTTTACTGACAGCTCTGTATGGGTCAGAAACTCATTTCAGTTTGGCAAATGGACGTTTTCTGCCTTGTCTCCTGAGCCTGATATAGTTCTTTGCTTTATCCACCTGAAAAGTAGTGTTTCTAATGAGCCTAATGCCTAAGTAGCTAAGCACCTGACAAGCATCCAAGCAGAACAACCAGCAAGGTGAAGAGTAGGCTATTAACAGAGCTGCCTTTAGTGTATTCCACTTTCTTCACTATGTGCCTTTTCAGAGACCTGCAGTGTTCCTTCACAGAGGCAGCAGACAAATAGCCCTAGTGTTGAGCGGCAATGGGAACTATGTGAATGATGTAGAAGAGAAGCAAGAGGTGAATTTTGAGCATCAGTTCTCTGTTGGGATAAGCAGAGTAATGGCTTATCCCATCAGCACTGCTTGTTGTCTTGCTTAACACACCTCCCTGTCTGGTAGGCAACTGTTCAGTAAGCAGAGGTACTTGGGTATATCTCCTCTAATGTCTTTATCTTATCAGAACTCCAGAGCCATTCATATCTAGGGATTTTATTCACTGAATATTGTCTCTTAGAAGTTCTCCATTTTTCATTTTTTTTATATATAACGTTAGAAGAGAAAATTTGAAGGTGAACCAAAGGCTGGGTGTTTGATTGGTGCTACTATACTAAAAAGGCTGATGTGCTCTCAATTCCAATCCCTGAAACCACGTTTTGGGAAACTTTTCCCTGCTGTGATCAGAGAGAAAATGCAAGGTCGATTGGAAATGCAGCAATGGGAATGGTTTGATGTTTTAATACTCAGTACTGCATCACTGTGACCTCCTCTGCTGTCCCTCTGGACAGCAAGGACCGAGTACTTGTAGAGGTATGAGCAGAGCAGGGTTATGCTTGAGCTTTCTCCCAGTCTTGCTAGACAGGATCTGCCTTGGTGAGACTTCAGTTTCTTCAAGAGTCCTATAGTTTGCCATACCATGGCTTGTGTTTAAAATTGCAAGGAAAAAGTGCCCCTAGGAATGTATTTGTCCTATGTAGCTGCTAAGTTTTGGCCTATCCCTGCTACCTGTAGGCCTGTCTGCTCTAGGGTTCACCGGTGATGATGGTTGGTGGATGCACAGTAATTCTTGGTGGATGACGAGGCCAGGCGTGAGGTGGCATTTCAGCTTTATGGTGGCTGTTGGTTTAGCCCTTCAGGTAGAGAAGGTTTTGCATTGTTGGCTTGGTTGCAGTTGGGAGGGGAGTGTGACTGACTACACTTCTTGTCCTATGCCAGCAGACAGAGGCTCTCAATGGTAGGGGAAGCATCTTCCTTTTAAATGTGAATCACTAGCCTAGGTATCTGGGCAAGAAAGGGGCACAAGGAGGTATTCCCTGTATGAGAGATGTCTTCTGCTGCACACTCCCTGCCCTCCGATCCTAATGAAGTAACATTACTTGAGTTTTTAGGACTGGTCTCTTCTCTGTCAGAGCTTGGGAGTACCAGAGTTTTAGCCCTTGCTGAGCACAAGCACTAACAAAATCTGCGAGGTGTCCAATCCTGCTGAGATTGGAGTTTCCCCGAATCCTGCGAGTTGCTGAGTGCACCTCCTGTGAGCTGCTGAGTAGCCTTCCTTGTCACCAAACCCATCAGGCCACTTGTCCCCTTCATTGACTGCTTCCACGGAGCTCAGAGGGCGCTCAGGAAATGCAATCAGCACCTTACAGGATTGGTCGGCTGGGTAATATATGAAGTTGATTTTTTTTTTCTCTGGTAACTTGTGTGCATGAATTGAAACCCATTTTATTCCAGTTTGTTCTGAGGACAGATGCAGCATATACACATTTTCTATATTTATAAATATATATAGATATATATATTTTGTTCTCAGCTAGTTACCTCTTCTAAACTACAATTTTCAGAGCAACCGGCGTATATTTTTTATCCAACACGTAAAATGACTTTTTCCAGTAAGAGAATGAACGCTGTTTGAAGCATGTGTTTTCTGTACTTTTATTACGCATTATCCAATTATATTGAGATGTATTTTCCTCTCTGCTCTCTCAGTCGTTATCCTTTTTATCAGTTATGCTTTTCTAATGTTTTGTAAGGGAAAATAAATATGCAAAATTGCCAGATGCCTTTTCTTTTTCTTTGCAGAAGAAGTATCACAAATGCTTTTTTTGTTACATTTTACCAATCCAATAAACTCTTTATAAATTCCATTTTTGTTTGCCAGCGTGTGAAATTATTTTTTCAAGTCGAATGGTATTTACATTCTCCCAACCTCCACCTGCAATTACGCTCCGTATTCTCTGTCTCTCCCTCTCTCTCTTTTGTGTTCAAAATTTCACTCTGTGGCTCCTCAACACAATTCAAGAGCCTCTTTCAGTGTTGGGTGAAGCAAGGATGCTAGAAATACAGGAGAGGCATTCCCTTGCTCATACTGGCCATCTCTTGATGAATTTTGCACTGTTCTTACAAATGGGTGCCTCTGCAGTAGAGAGCACTCTGTTCCTAAACCATGAGCTGATCTGCAGAGGTGGGTCACATGTGGAGGTTGCCCACAAGTGTTCTCAAATTGGAGCTGTGATGGGGTGACAGCAGAGCCAAGCACCTTGCTTTGCAGCTGAATGGAGCAACATTGTTCAAACTGTTATTGAGTGACTAGAAAGAAGTGTGGTTTGCAAAGCCTGTCTCTTCTGGGAAGTTGCTTCTAGGCTGCCGTGGCAGCACATTATCAGGATTATTCCTGGTCCACTCCAATCTGCTTCAGAAATGCCACTGATTACCACACAGCCTGACCTTCACCTTTCCACTCAGAGAACCTGGCACAGCCCCAAACCCTCA
Source organism: Urocolius indicus (assembly GCA_013401255.1). Taxonomy (NCBI): domain Eukaryota; kingdom Metazoa; phylum Chordata; class Aves; order Coliiformes; family Coliidae; genus Urocolius; species Urocolius indicus. Next base: position 390,772 of record WBNH01000456.1, on the reverse strand, counting down.
TCAAAGGCCTTCCCTGACCAAAACATTTCAAATGACAGAGAATTCCAGTAACCTTTTCCAGTGACTGTTTCTTACCTGATAAATACCTGGACCTTGTTCATAGCCTCTGTTTTTCTACCCTCTCTATCCTTGGACCTTTTCATAAAAGCCCTTTGCTCCCAGAACTTTTCTCCTGTGCAGAGCTTTTACCAGTCTGTAATCAAAGCCAGATTCATCTCCATGAACTTTAGCAGCCTGCAAGACAGCTTAGTTGTCCAAGGTGGCCTTCTAGTCCTCTAATGAGTGGAGAAGGTTTGTCATCTTTCTTCAGGTAAGTGTCTGAGACAAGTTTATGCCTTTAAGCGTTGAATGAGATGAATAGTGTTCTCCATACTTCAGCAGAAGTAGATTTCTTAAAAGCAGGTTTTCATGGAGTTGTAGAAAGATGCCAAGGTACGCAATACAGCTACACTCGTTCCCTTTATCTAGCATGCCTTTGAAGACATCCACAGATGGACATACCACAGCCTTCCTTGGCAGTCCATTCTATAGCAGTGTTGATTTCAGCCTTGGACAATCTTTCCTATTGTCCAGAATAGATATTCTTGACTAAAAATTACATCTCACACTTCCTTTCCCACCTCCAGTGGACATGAATGGCTTCTTTAGTAGGTTGTGTATTGTCTGGGATGCTTTGTAATCCACGGAAGGAGCCACAAACAGCAGCTTTACTCCCAGCTCCTCCTTCCCTTCCCCAGGGGACTTCAGGAAGGGCCTGTATTGTCCCTCAGCGAACTCTGCAGCTTCTTCCTACAGGACACGGGAGTCTGACAGGCTTTGTCTTGGCAGTAACACGAGTGTGATGGTGTAGGCTTTCAAGTCCATTCAAACTGCTATATAGTTTTCAAAACTCGATATTATTACTTCCTTTATAGCACAAGGCATTTTTCCCTAAACTTGTTATGATGGAAGAGTTCCAGGGATATGTTGTCCACGTACAAATCAAAATGCATTAGCAGGCCAGGGGCCAGAGGTGAGGGCCAAGGGTGGAGGAGCTATTAATTCAACAGCTTGGCTCTGCTTTTCTTGCAATCAAAGGCAATGAGAATCCTTTGAAGAGAATGAAAGCTTTGGGAGTGAAGGGTATCTAAAACCCAGGTGCCAAAGCTAGCTGTGCCAGGGGTTTAGGGCAGGAATGGAGGGAGCATGGACTATTTGGCAGCCCAACAAGTTGCTCTGTTGGTGACATTCCTGGTCCAATGAAGAAGCAGCCATACAGCTGCGTTCTCCTGATGCAATGGCTGTCTCCAGCTGTAGCTACTGTAGATTTAACCACCTGGCTTTAAACAAACATGAGCCTTGTATGTTTATCTTCAAGATATCCAGGCTATCTTGCTGTATGACTTTCTCAGTCACAAATGAAGTTTTATTACCGACTTTTGCTTTCTGGTCAATTTTAAGAAGATTTCTGGGGCTTTTTATGCTTCTTTTGCAGTTTTAAAAGCTGGGAAGAGACTTGGACAGCTGGGGAATCTGTCCACAGTGCTGTTCTTAGCAGGCAGTATTGGTGTTCTGAGCAGGGTTCATCTCCTCCATCTCCAATAGTGTGGGAGAGTAGAGTCCAATGCAAACAAGCTGCAGGGCTCCCTCTCTGATAGATGAACACCTCCAAAGGACCATTCCTCCAATGTCTCTCACACACCTTCTTCATGGCAGGGTGTTTTCTGGAGATGCTTCACTCCATTAACTGTCAAGGGACTCTGAAAGACCAGTATGGACCAGACCTCTTGCTTTTGAAATTGGAGAAGATAAATGGACACGGTGAGTGGGATCTTTCATTGCTCTATTCCCCCCGAAATGTCAAGTAGCTGCACCATGCAGCACCACCTCCACTACAGAAACAAGCAGAGAAAGGAGGAAAGAGGAGTGTTTGGATGGAGATGTCTGGAGAATTGTTGCTGTGTCACCTGTCACCACCTGCCAGGGTCGTGCAAGACCTGGTGACACAGAGGAGCTTCACCCTCTGGTGAGCTTTCAGGAGGAAGGCTGGGAGCTCTCTGCTTCTGAGTTGCTCCACCAGATCCAGGCACTCTTGATCATGATGAGTCGAAGTGGGGAAAGCTTACACCTCTTTGTCCCCAGAAACTCTCAGCCACCAATGTTTTCCTGATACCGAATCCTCTTAAAATACACAAGGTCAGTCCTGGAGCAGAGCAGAGATACAGCAACTGCTTTCAAAGTGCTAACTGCACCTCCAGTGCGGAGTCAGCGGGAGATGCACATGACACTGTTTTCCACAAGGTAAGGAAAAATAAATAAGCCCAAATCATTGCATAGCAGAATGGGCTGCTTTTTTATCTTGCAATATTGTTGATGTTGGACCGAGTCTGCTGCCTTAAAGTATAAATATAAAGACGCTGCTAAATCATCACTATTTCAGCAACTAATTAAGGGGTAATGCTCATGGTGCAGCAGTATATGAGGCAATAAACGGCTTTGGCGGCTGATTAAATGCTGGCACCGAGGCATTTAATTACAGCAAAAGCCAATTACCATGTGCATATTCCGACACCATGGACATTACTCCTGTTCCATGACAGAACACAGAAAGGCAATAAACCGTGCTGTAGAGACATACAGTACAGGACTCTCTAGCTTTGCCAAAACCAGCACCTTTCCTCTCCACTGGCTCTGAAGTGGGGCTCAGGCTCCATAGGGAGGGCTTGAAAGAAAGTCGCAGAGTAAAAAGCCTTTGTAATTTGTAGGACTCATTTGAGATCTAGAAACGTAGCCAAATATTGCAGGTTCTCTCTGCATTGAGGTGCATTTGACCATTCGTAGCAAATAATGAATATTGCCACACTCAGGTAACAGGTGCACTTAAAGCCCCACCTTAGTATATTTAGCATCAATGGTTTAGTCGATGACACTAATGGAAGAGGTTATGCATTGTCTTTTTTCCCCTTCAATTATTGCATTGCAGAAAGTATAATCAGTTGCAAAACACCACATGCCATTCTTCAGCAAATTGATTTAAAGGCTGGAGTCTGATTTTCACAGGCTTTCAGCTCCCAGACCATCCGTTTGACTTAACCAGCTCAGCACCTCTTCAAATTAAGCCCTCGTTTTCTTTCACCAGAAGTGAATTCTTCCTTTTGAAGGAGTTTCCTAGAGAAATTCTCTCTTAGAAAATCCTTGGCACGAAACCTTAGCCAGCCTTGGCATGCAAACCTGCCTCACGCTGGCATTAACAAGCCTCTTATTTAAATGTTGATGAGCTCTTTGCTGCCAGTTAGCAATGGGAAATGCAGTCTGTGTGTTAAACGAGAGCTGGGAATGACTTCCAAATACCAAAATGTTTGTTAAACTCACGGCCCACCTCTTCCCTCCTTGGAGGTGGGAAGCTTCCCAGCAAATTGGCCCCATTTTGCACAGAAACTGCCAGGCAGGATTAGACCAAGGATCCCTCCCTCTTATGCTGTGTCCCACATGGGACTGACACCAGCAGCAGGCTCCCCAGGCTGCCCCGCAGTACTGCTGGGGTGGTGGTCTGCCTCTGGGGACCTTTTGCCCAGCCCCATTGTTTGGAGATGGTCTCAGCTTTGAAGGCAGGCTGCCCTTACTGAAGTGTGCATTTGGGTTTACTTGTTTGCTTTAAACTTATATTGTTGCATGATGGGTCTGGTGGCTGTTACCTGTGCTGAGAGCTGATGAGTTGCACCCCCAAGTGCTTTTTGGAGTCACTTGGTTCTCCATAGTGCTTTATAGAAATGCACGCCACAAGCTGATTGGGATATTATATGTATTGGTATACCTTTTTAGCTAGACAGACACCCGTAAAATTCAGCCTGAGGCTGTGGGAGTAGCCTCTGCTTGCTTGCCATCCCATGGAGGCCAAATGTCTTGTTGCCTCTAAACCAGGAATATCTTATATATGGTTGGGACTCTTCTGTCCTGGGGCTCTTCCCTTTTGCAGTGAGTGAGGTGAGTCAAAGGATGAGATTCAAATACTAAATGCCAGGCATGGGAGTCTCCCTGTATCCTCGTGTTACCTTTGCTGCCTTCTGAAATCAACACGTTCCCTAGCCAAGGAATGTGTAAATTCTTTCGACTATCACTCACTTTTGGATGAATCCCAACTGCACATATATACAATAGCCAGTTTCCTCAGTGTTTGAATGAACCAAGAAAGGCTTTGTCTGCTATAGATGAGAGCTTTCAATCCCATTTATGGTACATTATATCAGTCTGGAACAGCATCTGTGAGGTCCTTAAATTGAACCACCATCAGATTTACAGCTACCGCAGAGGAGTTAGCAGTCTGGCTCCAAAGAGCTATGAGCAGTAACCATATTCTCTTGAAATATTTGCTTTCTCTGCAAAGTTAACCTGAGAAGGAATGTGTTGTTCATTTGAAGATCTCGGTTTGTTCATTTATTCAGAGACTGTCCTCACTTCAGAACGTAAAGAGATCAGCTTCAGAGCTGGTGGCCCAAGACTTGCCTCTTGTCATTGTGGAACTGATGACAGCTGCTCAGACAAGGAGCTTGCCCTGGTACCTCCACACACCTGCAAGGTAAAGCACAGGGGGGTTGAGTTGTTCAGCATCATGGGATGAGTAAGGCAGATCAACTAAGCACAATTTTCCACTCAAACCTCTGCTCAGAGGATGAGTAGGACCTTGACTGAAGCTCCGCAGACAGAACAGCAAATGCACTGATACTTTCTCAGTTTTTCATCTCTCTGCCTCCTTGAAACAACAGCAGGGCCAAAATAGGGTGCACCAAAAATCTCCCCCGGGAGCCCATCCTTGGCTCACATCCAGTCTGTGGGTCACCTGTGCTCTAACACAGGCCAAACTCAGGGAGTTTTCCCTGGGAAACAGCTGGGGGAAGCCAAGTGAGCCTGGGGAGGCTTCTCCCAGTGCCGTTCAGCCATGGCCAGTGCCGGCCCATGCCACGGGCATTCCCAGGCTAGGCAGGCAGGACACACGAAGAGTGGGCAGCACTGCCAGCTCAAGCTGCCAAAGCTCTGTGTTCATGTGGAATTCTTGGCTTTCATTTAAAATAATAATAATCATCATAATTTTACAAAAAAAAAATCTGACCTGCTCATTTGGAAATATGATCCTTAAAGAGTCAGAAACCACAAGGCCATTCAAGAAGGAGCATAATTCATATGTACATGCTTATAGGTCTTGGTTTTTAAGCCAAAATCATGGTGTTTGGAGGCCCAGCTCAAGACTTAGGAATTCCTAGAGCCTGACAGTACCGAGCGGGGAAAGAGCAAAATTAGCACATGGGAAGAAAGAGAGTTGCCAAAGGTATGACGGCAGGTCAGTGGGAGAGCCAGGCCTCCTGCTTCGTCACCCCATGTATTTGCCACATTGCCTGGCCCCCTTCCCCAAAGGAAATTAGGAGCCTTTAAAAGCAACCATGGCTATTTCAGTCTTGTGTTTCCATTTTGCTTCTGATGCTCATATTTTCAGCAACACGCAGAACTTGCAGCGTCCTGCTGCTCCCCATAGGATATTATTCCATCTCTGGGGCACATGGCCATGGTACTGTGTGTTGATGACAGCTGCGGGAGTAGGGAAGCAGCTTAACATTTGCATGCCATGAATATGCAGCTCCCAGCATGGCCCAGTTCTCCATGCAGTCAGCCTGTGCATGTTTGTCAGGGACAGCAGCATCCTGTATGTCTCTCCATCCCTGGAGACACCACTTCCTGGTGCCTTGGTTGACATTTTTGGGTATGCTTGGCTGTTTGTAATCACAAACACCTGGATAACTGGCTTTCTGTTCAGCACCCTGGGAAAAGTGGGCTTGCTTTTAATCACAGCAAAAATCAGGGTCTTGAGAAGCAATGGCCCCTACCTGAGCCATTTCCAGGATCTGATTTCTGCCTGTGAGCAGAGCGGAAGCCCTCGGCACACAACGCAGCACTGGCCAAGGGCAGAGCCTGCCAGCAGCTCCTCTCCCTGTCACACCGACTTCTAATTTCTGTTTACACCAGCACAATGTCAAACATCACAGCAGCAGCTCTGGCGGAAGGTGAGTCTGTTAGAACGGAGGTGTTGCTTCCTCTGCTGAGGCCTCTCTAATAACACCAAGATGCTTTTCTAACGAATTAATTACAGGGCTTTGGCTGAGTCTCCTTAATGACTCCCATCTTCCTGCTGCTGCTCTGCAATCAGCACTACTTGCAGTGCTGTTCAGAGCAACACTGATGGCATCAGCGCAGACGGATGAGCGATATGAGGTGGGGAGGATGGGTTTTTAAGGCTGTCATTCTGTGAGCTGCTTTCCTTTCTGCTCTCTGATGTACTTTCCTGGAGAAAAGGATAAAGGTAGTATAGGCAGGTAGCTCTAACAGGCCTTTAGCCCTGCCCAAGATTGCTGTCTCAAGGGAAAAGTTTATTTATAAGTAGTTCTCACCTTCTCATTAAAAAGCCATAAGGTCCTCAGGGCCCAGCTTGCTTGCACATCCAAGCTGACATGGTGGATCAGAAAAAATTGAAGCTGAAGTCTGGATGCTTTGTTCCTGGACCTTGACTACTGAGACTGGCCCTAGATGGAAGGGTCTGGTCAGAGTCAGTGCTCCAGCTCACCTCTTATGCTCTGATAGCACAGATAATTGTAGTCCATGGCTTCCCATGTATATACAAATCAAAAACTTGGATCCAAATACTTGCAGACTCAGGAAAGACTACTGCACATCTGCAGTAGGCTGGACCAGACTATATTGTATTATAGCATAACTGTGTGCAGGGCCGATCTTCAGCTGGGAAGCCACGTTAACTGTTGTTGCTACTTACCTCTTCCATTAAGTTCATGTTGCTGTAGGAACCAGCTGCCCTAGTCTTGCCCAGCACCTTACTGCAATGGCAACAACAATTCCTCACCTCAAGAGCATGATAAGCAGTAGAAAACTGGCAGGCAGCAAGAGCATGCATCTGGGAGAGCAGCAAGTCATCACAAAGGCAGCAACTTCAGGGAACCAGTTCTTGAAGGGCTGTAGATCATTGCAAAGTGAGATATCAGGAAGAATTCAAAGGCAGATACTGGTGTCCTGTAAGGCCCATTCCAGGAATAAGCCTGAAGAAATATTATGATTTTCTGAGACATACATGGGATGCAATAGGTACATCAACAGAAATTTTGGGTTGCTTTTCCATAAACGTGGGGTTTATTCCATTTCTAAATGCCTGTATAGGTACTCCCATTTCAATCCCTGGCATTTGACATGAGCTAAACAGAGATCAGACAAAGGTTTTTTAGCTCTATAATCAACAGCTGGTCCCCTGAGCAGCAGAAGCTATCGAGCCTGCTTTCCTATGGATCTGTGCCATATGTGGATTCTTTGCTAAGGAGTGAATTCACTTCCCAGTCCTTTGCTGACAGAAGGCCTTACTGAGCTATTCCTGTCTGACAAAACTTGCTGGAATCCAGTGTCTTTAAGACTTCTTCCCTTTCCTTCCCCACCAGTCTGAGGGAATGAAATTGGTGAGGAAGTCCTGAAGTTTTCATTGGGTGGGAAAGAAGGATGGTGGGGAAAAGGTGGCAAACTGATGAAAGCAGATAATGCCATTTTGTGTAAGAAGAAACACCATGGGTGGAGGAGAGAGTTTATCTGAAAGGAGCTAAATTAAGGTTAGAGACCTATTTTCCATAATTCCTTCCTGGCACACCTGTAACACTAAATAAATGACAGAATGGTCTCCAGCACAGCAACTCACCAGCTGAACCCACTGCACTTGGTACAGCTCTTCCAAACAGATCCCTGCAGCCAAACATGGCAAGGGTCACCCCATTGCTACAGCCTCTGTCCCAGGAACACTTCAAATGAAGCAGAAGCTCCAATGCGAGCTCGATGACATCCCTCTCAGTCTAACTGAAAACTATTAGCAATACCTTTGTACTGCCTTGAAGCTTTTGTGCTGAATTTGCATCTAATAAGAAGGAGCCTTTTAAGGAGCAAATAAATAAATAAATGGAGGAAACCTTCTCTTTGAGCTAATTTTAGGCACATCCATGCTGACAGCTGCTCTTCCCTGATATATCTCAGCCACATCCTGGAGGGGCCAGGGGAACTAAGCTCTGTTCGTGCCACTGCAGCTGAGAAGAAGCCTTTGGGGTTTTTTTGTTGTTTTTAAATGATGGTAGCTGGCTCTCCAGAGCCTCTCTTCCTCCTGGTTTCCGTTACAATTCTAGTGAGAACAGGGGAGAGGAGTCACACAGGGGAGCCCAAGCTGCACACGAGGCAGCGAGGGGTTGTGGTTGCCGGGCATGGGGTGTCAGGCTGAGGTTTGCGCTCGGGGGCCTCTCCCCCTGCCTGTGAGCTGGGTAAGAAATCCCAGAGGACAGAGACATGAGCCCTGGAGAGATCCCAAACATCCAGCAAACAAGTCTGGCGTGTGAGGTCACCTTGGGGGAGAGAGGCCCTGATGGACTGCAGATGTAAGAGAGAGAGCTCCAGGGAGAGGAGTGAATCAGGACTTGCTTGTGTGAGCCTCAGTTTCAGCTGTCAGTGCCTTGACAGGTCTGGCCATACTTCTAGTGGAGAGATATAGGGAAGGCTTCTTCCTCCTCTAGGCAAGACATGAGCCAACAACTGCTCCTTGCATTGCTAACCCTTTAATCTCTCCTTGTTTGATCACACATGGCACGGTATAGATGAATACAACTGAGATGAGCATGGTGGGAAAAGTACTGGCCTGTGTCTGCTTGGAGAGACAGATAACGTGGCACAGACAACTGCTCTTATATCTTCACCTGTAGCTTTTTTTTCCCCCCCTGCTCAAATTGGAAACTCGGGACTTATGTAGCTTGGATGATTGTTTCATTTCCTCGTTGAAAAGGTGATTACCCCTTTAGTTCTCTTAATTACCTAATCAGCAAAAATCAAATCAATCAATGTTAATTTCAACCATAATAAATATTCTGTGGTATTCTATACATTTATGTACATCTCAAAACTCATCCTAATTTAAAGGAAAATATGATTTCACAAGTCAACTTGCTCAGCAGCAGGTTCAGCAGTGTGCCACACATCCTGTGAACACACAGAGAGGGGATAGTATGGGATGGAGGGAAGCTGAACAAACACACCTGGGAAAGGCTGCCACATAACAAGAGGTCACCTGGTCCATACTGTGCCACAAGACAGGGTCAGCTGGACCCAAACAAGTCCAGACAGATGTTTGCCTCTGTCCTGTTCTTGAAAGTATTTGAGGATGCAGACTCCATGGTCTCCTTAGGCAATTCTTTCAGTGTTTAACTGTTCTTACCAGTTGAGATCATAGAATCACAGAATGGTAGGATTGGAAGGGACCTTTAGAGATTATCTAGTCCAACCTCCCTGCAGATGAGATGTTAAACTTTCCTTCAAGCACTTTAAGCTTATTGTTTCCTGCTCTGCCCACACTGGACTAATACTCTGGTCCCAACCCGGGCTACTGCTTCCTCTGGTGGGTTGGTCTGGCGGTGATGTTAATGCCAGTGAGAAATTGAGCCTGGACTGGCTGTAGTTGTTCTCCTAAAACTGCCCAATGGTTTCTGAGTTGGTCAGTTCAGGAGCCAGCTGACACAAGAGTGAAGCCTTTGCTAGTCTCCTAAAAAACACAGAAAGTCTCAGCTTTGGGGATGAGGTTCCCCACTCAGGACAAGTCTCACCTGCTCCATAGATAGGGCTGGAACATTTCTCTCTATGTGTTGGCTTTGATGCTTGTTGACTCCCACAGCTCCTACTCCAGCATGGATATGTGAAGAAAGTCAAGGGCAGAAAAAAGTAGCAAGAACTTAGCAGTCACCTACCTGCTGTTATTTGCCCCCAAAAAGGGGGGAAAATTCTTCTTCTGGCACTGGTGACCAGAAATGTTTAAATTGCTATTATCTCAACCTAAATCTTCTCAGCATTTTACCAGGTGCTGAGATGCTTCTGGCAACTTTTGCCCCATTTGCACAGCACTGTCATATGTGTCCTTCCTGCTGACTGCAAGTTGCTCCACTGCAAACAGCTCCTGCAAACAGCAGGTGAGTTGGGTCAGGACTCTGATGTCATGCTGGGTTCCTGCACTGTGTGCTGTGGTGTGGGTTCATCTCTGTAGCAGGGCATCTGCTGTGGAAGGACATGAGACAGACAAAGAGGATGAGGCTGACTTTGCTGGAAAACTGAGACTCTGTGTATTCCTGCACCCAGCTCTTCTTGTAAGGGTATTCCTGGAGAGGAGCTTCTCCTTCCTTCCTTCCTGCAACCTGTGCCCTTCTCCCAGCTGTCCTGCATTGCAGGACTGTGTCTGGACCTTCTCATCCTTTAGAGGAGGCTGACATGTGGCTTACAAGTCGGGAGGGTTGCATGTTTGTGGTTAGCCTAGGCTTATGTTTCAGAGGATGCTTTGGCCCCTGATGACTCTCTCTATGAGGCTGGCCTTGAGGACAGATGCTTAGCAGTGAAGTAACTCAGTGCCAGAATGTTAGATGCTGGTATTTACTGTGGTTTTGAGGAAGTTCCTCTTAACAGAAACACATTGTTTTTTCAGGACTTTCCTTAGCACCTCCTGGTACAGGTAAACCCGACTCATCTGTTTCTATGGCTGCAGGTGGCGAAAAATCCTCCATAAAGCCATGTCTGGCAAAAGCAGTGAGCAATCGTGGCCTCTCGACACCCAGCCCCCGTGATGCAGATGGAGCTGAGCAAGAGGAAGTTTTGTGCTGTTTCTAGTCTTTCAAGGAAATAATTCCTGAAGAGGAAGGGAAGGCTCCATCCACTCTGGGGAGGTGAGCAGTCCCATTGAGCCAAACCTCTCATGTCTCTTTTCCTAGTTCATGACAGAGTGTCCTGAGTGGTGGTGCAAAGGGGGTGTCAAGCCCGTGGGAGCAGGGTGAGAACCCTCAAACACATGAGCACCCTCTTCCCAGCATGTGTCCTAGCTGCACTGCAATGCTGGGGACTAATCCTTCCCCTGAGCCCTGAGCACAGACCCTGCCTGACATGCTCCTGCCATGCCATGGAGAGAGCAGGGCTTGGAGCAATGCTGGGCATGCCCATGGCATTGGCTGGGATGTGGGCAGGCTTTGACACCTTGCCTGTGGCAACCTGTTCCCCCAAGCTCTCTCGAGGCCTCCTGCTTTGCTCGGGGGAGTCCCACCTTCATCCACTGCTCCTGACACCGTTCATGCACACCATGCTCAGAGGTGGTTCACACAGCTTGTTTCCCAGCATCTCTTGTTGTGAGAGGGAGTGAGAATATTCTGGGACCAAGTGAGGGAGCTGGGATGAGAGATATGCTGGGACCAAGTGGAGCTGACACAGATGTGGGAGGGAAGAAAAGCCCAGGAGGCCTGGCAAGGTTTGGGGTTGAAAAATAATGTGACCATGTGCCAGTGCTTTGAACAGAAAAGGTTTGTGGCACATTACCAGGGCAGTGCAAGCAGCCCAGGGCATGATGGAGCTGCAGGTCTGGCTGAAAGGCTCCCAGAGTAGCTGTGAACACAGTCCAGAACTGAATTAGCAGGAGATACTGCACCTAGGTAGGATGTGAAAGCTGTAATGGAAATATAAGCCTGGAAGAGGAGGGGTTCCAAGGGTTCCTCTCAGGTCAGGACCCTAAGCTTTGTTCGCAACACTGCCAACATGTGAGAGTCTGTGGTTCAACGAACCACTTAGAAAACAATGTGGTTTTTTACCAGAAATGTGGCACAGAGTGCCTGCAAGGTGTCTCAGTGCGTGTCATGGCTAAGGGATCTCAGCAGAGCTGCAGGTGAAGATCCCAGCGTGGCTCAGGAGAGGACATCAGCCCATTCACCGGGCAAAGGTTTGCAGGCATCTGTGGAGTGTATGATTGTGCTGGCCTCTAGCAAGGGCAGGCACCTGCTCCTAGTAGGGTTGATAGCTTAGCGTCCATGTGAGATGCACATTCAACCCCTGCCAAGAGAGCCTTCCCTATGGTCTGACTTTCCTCCCTTTACTGTGTGAGTGACTGGATCTGAAGCAGCCAAGCTTGCCAAGCACAGTACATCTGAGCAGCATCTTTTGCCCCAAATGCAAAAAAGAGAAATACAAGACTGCGCAGGAACTCCTTTGTCTTTTCTCCCCTCACTCCTCATTTTCCTGGCTAAGACCCTGCTCCTCTTGGGATATTAAACTCTCATTCTCATTCAGGAAAGCAGCTTCAGTTCCCTAGCAGTATTTGTCCTGGGCACAAGGGCATCAGAAGCAGGAGCTTGACTGTCAGCGAATCCGGGAAGCGCAGGCCTGTGTGATCCCTGAGGGGGAATTATTTGCTGATTGCATCTTTTTCCCAGAAGCATCCCTCCAATTTACCCTGGGATTCACGTTTTTATCCAGCAAATAAGCACCTTGGGAGCTTCATTTCCATCTCAGTTGTCAAATTTAGAAGTGGTGCTTCCCCTTCTCCCACCCTCTCCCTGCCCCCTTCCCAACGGCTCCTGTATCTCCCCTCCAGCCCCCACCCTCACCTCCAGCTCTCCCTCTTTGTCGCATTACATAGTAATCTGAGATGCATTGGCTGAGCTCCAGGGAACAGAATGTACTTGGCAGGGAGACGGGTCTTGATGTCTGCAAAATGTCGGGAAATGCAGCCAAGAGCTGCTAACTGGGTCATTAACCTCCAGAAGAAGAGCAAGTTGTGGAGCTGTGCTCTGTCTCCCTTCATCTCGCCAATAAAAACGTCCCGGCAATGAGCGAGGGAAGAAGAGGTTTACAGCTTTAAGTCCAAAGTAGTCAACGCAACCACCCTTCCCTGACCCCCCTCCTCCTTACCCTGTCCCCCAGCACAGTGTTACAGCTTATGTGGCCTTTTAAAAACCCAGCAGTCCCTGAGCAGCTGTCCCTCAGCGCTTGTAAAGAGGCTACTGGAGCAAACCAGTCGCTTAAGCGTTACGCAGATCCTGCGAAGTCAGGCTCAAAGGAAAGGCCCTTTTGCTGGGCTGCAGCCCCCTGCAGCCCTTCTGCAAGGTGGAATGAGGTGTTGTAATCGCCCTGTGGACCTCTCTACCTCCCTTTGCTGCCCTGGCATAGCTGTATACCATGTTTCTGGCTATCACACCTCTGGGAGTTGCCTTCTTGTGTTGGAGGCACTGCAGCCAGGCAGAGCTGCTGGGTTCCCCTCCATGGGCAGGGGTGCAGCGCTGCAAAGCAGCAGCCACCCAGCCAAGCAGGGTCCTGAGCTCTAACATGTCACTTGGTGTAGCTTGAAGTAAAGCAAATGTGTTTGCAAATGACGGTGAGAGCTCTGCAGGCTGGGAGAGGAGACGTCTGCTAGAAAGGGGGGTTCCTGGCCAGAGGCAGCCGAGGGGCAGGGGGAAGGTGCTGCATCTCCCCAAATCCACATCTCCCACAAGAGATTAGAGGAGTGGATGTGAGAGGGGAAGAAAAGTATCACATTGACAGACTCTTTCCTCATAGATGCTTTATTTTCATCCCTCTCATCTGGAAGAGGAGATCCATCCTCAGGAGACATTTGGCTGGGCTGGCCAAGGACTCTGCTGCTTGCTTCTTTGTCTGGTGCCTTTACACTGGTACTTCCCACGAGTTTTCCCACCCGAACACGCATTTCCTTTGCTCTTCATCCATTCCTCGTTTCAAGGAGCCATAGCACATCTGGGACAGAGAGGAGCAGGGCAAAGGGCTGCCTTCAGAAGCTGTGTGTGCCCAGGTGCGCCAGGCTGGCCACGGTGATGTGCTGCGTCTCATGGTCACATCGAGCCCTTCAGCAGCCCAGGACAAAGCACAGCCCATGGACCTGGCGTTTCGGACACCCGCTGCCAGTCTCGCCTCTGTCACGGCCGATGCACGAACATCGATGTCCCGGGAAGGGATCCGGCAGCTGCTCTCTGGTTGCCGGCCTCAATCCCTCTCCCCGAGTGCCCTCTGCTGCCCGGCGCGGGCGGGCGCAGCCCCGGCTCCCCTCTGCCCTCTCCCATGCGCTCCCCCCAGCCTCCGTCCGGAGATCTGCGCGCAGGACAGCCCCCGAGGGTTGGATTTGGGGAGATGCAGCACCTTCCCCCTGCCCCTCGGCTGCCTCTGGCCAGGAACCCCCCTTTCTAGCAGACGTCTCCTCTCCCAGCCTGCACAGCCCTCGCTGTCATTGGCAAACACATTTGCTTTACTTCAAGCTACACCAAGTGACACGTTAGAGCGCGGGACCCTGCTTGGCTGGGTGGCTGCTGCTTTGCAGCGCTGCATCCCTGCCCGTGGAGGGGAACCCAGCAGCTCTGCCTGGCTGCAGTGCCTCCAACACAAGAAGGCAACTCCTGGAGATGTAGTGGCCAGAAATATGGTATACAGCTATGCCAGTACAGCAAAGGGAGGTACAGAGGTCCACAGGGTGATTATGACATCCCATTCCATCTTGCAGGGGGCTGCAGCCCAGCAGAAGGGCCTTTCCTTTGAGCCCTGCTACCCACGAACAGCAGTCGCAGCTCACCACTAGAGCAACTGGTTCCCCACCTCTAGGTCTTGTGCATAATTCAGTCTGGTTTGTTTTAACTTAAAGGTTCTTGTAAGGGCAGGGAGTATTAATTTCTTCCTCAGCAAATGCGCAGAATTAGCACCTTCTCCCTTACCCACCAAAGATAATATTTGTCACCTGCCAAAAAAACTTTCTAATTAATGCAGCCTCCCCTTCTCCAACACAGAAAGTTCCCCCAGCCCTTCAAGGTCAAGGGCAGTAAAGCTATGCTAGAAATCAAGCCACTTTAATTCCCTCCTCCCCTTTTCTACCCTACCGCATAACTGCCAAAGCACAAACTAACCCCATTCCTCCTGACTTCCCCAAATGCTTCCTTAGGTTTACTGGGCGCCTTGAAGAAAGATCACAGAGCAAGTGCAAAAAATCTAGAAGCCTCTGCTAGGGTCTAACTTGCCTGCAATCACTCCAGGACACCTAGCACTTTTGCTGGGATTTGCTGTGGGAATACAGGCTAGGCAAAGCTGGCTGCTTCTAAGGCAGAGCAATCCCCGGTCTCTACCAATTGCCTATGTGATCCTTTTTAGAAGAAATGTTATCTCTAAGGGAGGAGCAGAGTGAAGGCCCCTTTGAAATCACTGACCCAGCTGAAGAAGCAGCTAGTGACATCCAAGCCCCCATGCCTACGGCAGCAGTCACAATGACACTGTCCTCCTTTCAGCAGCATTTCCCTCGGAGGAAATGAAAGCATCGGAAAAGGAAATAGGGCTGAAAAGGCTTAGATCCCCATCGAGAAGGCCTTTGTTTTCCCATTGTGCTAGCCCAGCTGAGCCTGTGTTGGAGCAGAGCCCTCCTGCAGCTGGGCCCAAAAGCGGCAGCCAAAGAGAAACCCCGGCAACCGTCTGTGGCAAGAGGAGGAGAGCTGTGCAGAGGCTGGAGCGCTCACCCATGCTGAGGAGGAGAGGCAAAGGGCTGGTAGCACCCACAGCACAACTCTGCAGCCTCTCAGGGCAGGGCTGCTGCCCACCCTAGGGCAGTGGGAGCTTCTTGCCAGATTTGAGCAGAAATCACAGAGGACGAGCCTATGGGGATAGGTCAGAGGAAGCAGAGGTCTTGGAGAGCAGGACAACAGCTTTCGGTTGACCCTGGACCACAGCAGCACTGGCCAAGGATCCTGAGGGCTGCAATCTCTCAGGCCATAGCACTGTGTGCCATGACCAGCCACTCTATCACTAGCCAGCCCAAAAACCCTATAGGCTGTGCTTGTGCTTCTTGGCATGCAGTGAGAGCCTGTTTCTAGACATCCCAAGGGGTGCTGGGACCAAAAGTGGCTTTTGAAAAACACCACAGCACATTGATGATGCGTGTGCCAAGTTCCACATGCAGAGCTGGTGGTAAATCTGACATCTCTGGCAAAATGCTTTCTCTAATGCCATGCCCAAAACGACTGAGCATGAGTAAGTATGCTGCAGAATACAGACCTGCCAGTGACCTCAGCTAGTGTGGTATCAGTGCAGGGAAAGCTCTGCCCTCTCCTTCAGTAAGCAAAGGGTTAAACTCCCTCTTTGCCCTGTTGAGGGAATATTCTATCAATCAGCAATGGTCTCACCTCCATCACAAGCTGAGGGGCCATGTGATTTCCAGACTCAACTACTGCTCTCCCTCTGAGAAGACATCTTACAATGACTTGCCCTAAAATGACTAGATACTTCTTGAAGCGAAGTCACTGCTTGGTGGATGAGAAATCAGTGCCGAGTCTGGGAGAAGCTATGAGAGAGGACAAGACCTGGGAATGCCCAGATTTGAAGATGTGGTCCTTTCCCTCCCTCCTTGTCACTGACAAGCAAGCAATACTGTAGCAAGCAATGCTTCAGGTGTTCCTTATGGCTTTTCATGCCTTCCTCGGACAGAACAGATCTGCAGGGACAGTTAAGCAGCTCTGCTCAAGCTGAAGATGGGGACTATCCTCAGCAGTTAACAGAGCTTCCTCAGGTGTCTAAGTTGCCCTCGGCTCAGCCAGCAAACCAGAGGCGTCAGAAACCTTTTCCTTTCACTTGGGTGAAGCTGGAGAATGATGCCTTGGGAACTGTGCCTTGCAACATCCTGTTCAGTCTTTCTTGGCCTACCTCTGAAGAACAAGACATGACTTAAAACAGCTAGAGATACAAATTCATGTTGACTTCTTTATTCCCAGACCAAGAGTTTGTCTACTCTGAATTTGTACCTTGTGAAGGCTGTGATGGAAAGACTCTGCCCACTAACCCTGCTACTTAATACAACCACAGCTGCCAACAACTCAAGAGAAGAATGATGTTGCTGGTGTCATCGCACTCTCATGCAAATGTTTGGCTGAGTAAGGGTCCCTGGGGTTTCTGCTCAAGTTTTTCAGTCATATGACATTTAGTGGCTTTTTAAAGCCCTTCTCCCTGGATTTGTGCTATTGCATGAATGTTTTTATTTATTTTTGGAGAAAGGGCTTTTAGCCTGCAAAAGTACTGAGGGGAAACGCTTGATCCTTAAAGGCTTCCTAAAGTAAAAAAAAAATTAAAAGGACCAGCACTTGAAAACTTCTCTTTAAGCAAATGATAGGAGAGTCTGATGACTTGGGGCCTCTGAACTCCTGGAGCCAAACAACATTGCTTCTGCTTCCTGAAATGCTTTTTTTCTTAAAGGACCAGCATGTGTGTTCTACAGCTGATTAGGGATCTACAATGTGTTACTCATGCACAATCGGGGATTATCAGCAGTGTTTTACATTTCAAACTAACCATCGCCAAGACTTCCCCAGCACTTCCTCAGTGCGGCTTGAGGCTATTCCTGGAGAAGGTGTCACAGCTCTTCATGTTTGTTGCCCTTCTTCATTAACCTCTGGGATGAACTGTTAATGCTGTCTCTGGTGCTGCCTTTGCTGGCTGGTTTGCCTTTTTAATTATTTTTTTTCCTATGCTCCCAAAATGCTATGGCAAGTGATCATCTTTGTATGAGTCAGTGCTGAACCAGTTGTTGCAGTTTAAGTGTCAGATTTTATCCAAAGAAGGAGCTGTGCTTCGGCACTGGATAAAGGATTTATTGGATATACACGAACATCTAGACAGCAATATTCAGGCATCCAGGCCTAGCCAGGAGGTTCTCATGGCAGTCTCTGCCTGACAAGGGGCCCGCTTGGAACTTCACAGTGACCACTTCCATTTCCAAAGTGTTATCCCTCCTATGAGTGAAAAATTTCCTTCCTGTTGTTAATCCTGCAGGGATTAAAACACACAATGATTTCTGATTGCTAAAGAAAGCGAGTGGTCCGTTGCATTTGTAAATAATAAAGACCTAACTGCTGAATCTTACTGAAGACAAAGTGGTTGCAACAGCAAGTACTTCAGCCATCTGAAGAAGTGGAGAAAACCCCCAGCCTCCTGCTGTATGGTTACTTGCACAGCAAAGAGGGTCATATATTAAAATTGTGAGACTGTTTAAGCACTCTGTAATTAACTGCTGTCTATTTAACCAGACAGCTAAAGCAAGTTAATTCAGTGTCAGTTAGGAGACTTATTAAGTGTCTGTATTTTTTTAACAATTTACTGGTCCATCATTAACTACCCCTAGATTATCTTGTCAAATTGATAATTAAATGCCTCAAAAATTCATTATGGACTCAATATATTAATAGGAATATAATTAAGTAATGTTTGCCTATGTGATCTGCAGTTTATTACCTGCATGCTGATTTATCTCCAAGGCATTTATTAAACCTTAGCTCTAGCCTATTCAGAATCAATACAGGCCCAGGAGTCAATAGACATGGTGTTAGATCCAAACAAGCTGTTTTAATGTGAAAACACATTGAATGCATCTTCTGGATCTCCAGTGAGTTTGATGAGGGCAGTGTGATCTTACAAACACCAACCAAAAAACTTGCAGTTGCTGTTTTATGGTTGGGTAAGAATTTCCCCCTGAAGCACAGGGGTTTTGGTCTAATTTTGTTGACTGTTTGGTTTGGGTTCTGTAGTCTGTTAGAAACTGCCTAAATTGGTCTTACTGTGCTAGTCAGTCAGTGCAGTGATGAATCAGAGGCTCTGTTTTGTGTAAAAAGACAGAGTTAACTCCTCTTGTCCTGTGTAAGGAAGGCAGCTTAGTGATAATTTGTAACCCTTGGACTTTGCACTACATGTGAATTTAAATTATGAGGGGAAAAGAAACGCTGCTTCTGCTCTGAGTAACTGTAAAGTTGGAACAAAACAACATCAGAGATTTGCTGTAATGCTGAAATTCAGAGAGGCCCTGTGCACAGCTGTGTTTAAGGACATCAGCTGTCAATTAAGGTACGTTATCACTGGTTACTGTCTGTAAGGATTAACCAGCCTGCAGATAGGCCATTGATCAAAATAAATCTGCGGAGGGGTAGTGATCACCCTTCCTCTACAGCTGTGTGTGACAAGTGATGTTATGGTGCTGCTGACTTGATGGGAGGAGGTGAGCTGAGCACATGTCTAGGCCCTGGGATTGGCTGTGGCTATAGCTACCTCCAGCTGCAGAGCTGGGCTCTTGCTGAGTGTGTAGGCTAGAGCTCCATGTATGGTTGTGTAGCTTTCTTGGTCATTTTAAAGACTAAGGCACTGTCATTGAGATGGATCTGCGTTTGGACGTGTACATGTATATGAAACGCGTGGTTTAAAAATAAAGAGGAGGCTGGCTGGATTATTCCAAATCACAATGTCATCAACCCCATGAAGTAGACAGATATATTTATAAGAAATTTTAAAAGGTTAAAGTTAAAATAATATCATTACAGCAGTACTCTCAGGGACTTGAACTTCCCTCTGCTGTTGAATGATGTTACAAAAGAAGTGAATTGTCATCAAGAAGATATTTCAGTGTTCTTTGGCTCAGATTAGATTAAATTAGTTTTTTACATGGCGTATGAACATTTTTGTCTTACTATTTTCCATTGTGGCATTATCACAAGCTTGGAGCGTGACTAACGGGCACAAGCTGGAACACAAGAAGTTCCACTTGGACATGTGGAGAAACTTCTCTCCTGTGAGAGTGAGGGAGCCCTGGTGCAGGCTGCCCAGGGAGGGTGTGGAGGCTCCTTCTCTGGAGGTTTCCAATCCACCTGGACATGACACTGTGCCCTTTGACTGAGGGGAACTTGCTTTAGCAGGGGGTTGGACTGACTGATCTCTAGAGGTACCTTCCAACCACCACCATTCTGTGATTCTGTAGCTTTGTTTTTCACACTTAAATATATTTGGACTATTTTGTTTTCAGAACTGTTATTCTACTGTTTTAATTATATGAAAATCTGGCCAGATCCCAGCTGAGTGTTCCTGGGGGAGAGTTCCCAGCAAGCACTCTTGTGTGCGTGCAGCCTTTGGTGTCTGCCAGGCTCCTCCATAAAGTGATTATTGCACTTCAAAAACAACAAGGGGCGGGGGGGGGGAAACGAGCCTGGTTTCTGCTCTAAAACTCTTATGCAATTCTAAGGAAGTCTGTTGGCTGTGGAAGTAATGCTGAGGGCAAAACTTGAGTTGGTACCTACAGGGTGTTTTTCCACGTGTTCTGTATGTGCATCATCCTTCCCAGCGTCTGGATGTGGAACCTTGCAGGTCCTGATCAGAAATGCAGAACTGTTGTAAAATTTACACATGCTTGTCTGCTAAGAGCCTTTACATGGGGAATTTGGTTAGGAAATATTTTTCTGTTTCATCCTTCCATGAGCTTTACTGGAATTAAAGCTGAACTAAACTTTTCTGAAAGCTCTGAATTGCTTCAGTAACTTCTGTTTGTTTTCCTCGTGCCTCTGTACTTGGCTTCTGGCAAGGACTGAAAGCAGCACTGAGTCACTCAGTAAAGAAGTCTATTTTGACAGCATCCTCCTGGCCTAAGCAGGACGTTCTCAAAGGCTGAAGACATCAAGGGTGCTGGATCTTGCATGGTTAAAGTCTAGATGTGCAAACCCTAAGGGCTTTCAGGGAGGTGTCTAAGCTTCCATAGCTGCCTAGACCCTGCAAAGTGGCAGTATGGAGAACCTCGTCTGTCACTGGAGTGAGCCAAAGAGGTGGCCACGGAAGAAATACTTAATCAAACATGCATTTTTAAGCCAGAGTCAAGTTCTTTGAAGTTTTTCTCTTCTCTAATGTCACTCAAAAAGGAAAAGAAAAGGAAAAGAGGGGTTTGGGGAGAAAAACTCCTCCTTACTCCCCAGATCTGCAGCCTCTCTGTGTTCTGAGCCACAGCTACTGGCTGCAATGACAATGGCAAAGTTTTTAAATTTGCTTTCTATCCTCATTAGTACAGTAAGAGCAAAGGGATGGATATAGGATTGTGCAAGCATTGACAAGATGATAAATTGGCCCATTGATTTTCCTTGCTGGGGATAATACTCAGTAAGGAAAAGCCAAATTTTAGTCTCAGGCCCCAGTAGAAGTTTTGCAAGGTAGAAATTAGAAATGAGAAGTAGGGAGATGCGGGAGGAGAGGAGGCCAGTAGCTCTTCAGTAGAAGAGGTGTTCATATGATGTGCAGTCTCAGAGACAGTTATGTTCCTCTGTACAAAGATACGCTAGCATTTTTTTTATATGAAAGAGGCACTGAAGCAAATTCCTCCACAAACTTTATATTGGTCAAAGGGGTGTTCCTAGTCTTGCTGTTTGTCACCTTGCAAGGGAAGCCACAGAGGTCACCCCGTGTGAATTCAGCTACTATCTTTCATCTTTTGAGATGAAAAAGTGAAAGATATATGAAAGGGGAAGAGTTAGGGCTCCCTTGATATTTGCTAGCTATATGTCTGCCATGAAAAAGTCAGTGCTTGTTAACACTTCCTACATGGTGGGATGTGGCACACCACACTCCTCACCCTGTGCACAGAAAAGGAAATCACTGATAACTGTGATAGCTTGCTGTTGGAGCTGCCTCCCTCTAGTTATCTAAACTGTTATGAAATATATCAAGGTGAAGAAAGGCTCCCTTTCATTTCAGTAGCATGCTAAATGCTGCTCTGCTTCCTGTATTCAAACATTATCCGTTGCTGCTCTGCACTAGTAAGCTACCTCTGAGTTCTCACCCTGAAGCAGTTGTGTTTTAGTACTGGGTACAGCACTTTGTAACATGTGAATGGTGACATGCCCTACACTCCCACGGCCAAAAATCTCCAATAGAGCTTATTTTAAAGCTGTTCCCAGTCTTTGTGTTTGTAGATGACTTTGGGTACCATCTGGGAAAAATTGTTCTTTGTTAGATTCCCCTTTATTCCCCTTGGGATATGTTTTTAAGGCAGGAGATGCTGAAGGATGTTCTGAGGACTTTAAAAGCAGCTTGAAGTAAAGATGTAGGAGGAAAAGTACTCAAGCTGTTTTTCTGCTTTTGCAATTGAAAGGAAAGTCATGATATAGCAAATTTTAAATGGCACAAGAAATTCTGCTGTCTACTTCAACATGGCACTATTAGACCAGCAACAGGGGGAGCAGCTGCTCAGCCATTGTACAACTGACATTGCTGATAAAGACCTTGGATTTGTAATTAGGGTTCATGAGGATCAGGGGGAAAAAAAAAAAAGAGAGAAAAGAATAAAACCCCACCCTTAAAAAAAGGTCACAAACAACCGTATGAGTGAGCACATTGGAACGCAATGAGGGCTGCAGAAACCCTGCCTGTCCCAGGGCCCCACAGCGGGTGAGATGTGGGCGCTTTTGCTGGGAGAGGTTCCAGCTTTCTCTTGGTGATACTGAGCAGTTGACCAGAAGTGCTGACACTTTAGGAGAAGACCAGAGAAGTTTAGGTTAGAACATACTGCTGTAAAAAAAAAAAAAAAAAAAGGAAAAAAATAAAGTATTTTCTCAGGGATGAATGAGCAGGTTTATACCAGTAACATCAGATCTACATCAAGGTATAACCAATGCTTAAAACAGCTGTGCTGGCATGCATTGCGTGTGGATACCTCCTTTATCATATGTATCTGAGAGCTTGGGCTTTGATTGCCACCTGAAACTAGGTGCTGGATTTCCTTTTCCCACTCAGTGGGTCATTTGGTTGTGCTCCTTTCATGAGGCTCTTCGGTGTCCTGTGTAAACCTTTCTCCATTTCTCTTTCTAGCAAAAATGTATTTCAGGAAGTTCCATAATTGCACATGTCTATATGGTGAGGTTTGGCACACAAAACCTGATGTGAGGTTGGCTTCTTTGCCTTCACTTTAACTTACAATGTTTAAATTGGGTTCCTCCACAGATTCAAAAAACACATTCTGCTGGGTCACGGTGGAGCTTTGAATCACAACTTTTGACAAATGGGAAAGAAAAACACCCTGAGCTTTCTGCTGCAAGTTGCCTTTACAGAAAATCACACAGTATTCCTGTGTGTAGAGAGCTAGCCACTCAGTTTGCTTTGAGCTTAACTTGAGCTGCAAATAGCCACAAACCTGTAGATGGATGTAGCAGTGCTATAGTCTGCAAGACTTGCAAGCTCTGGATTTCCCTTGGGTTTAGGTTGAGGACCACTGGCTGTCCAGGGAGGGGACTCCAATTTCCTTTAAAAAATAATATTTGTGTGTGTTTGGGAAATGCCAATCATGTTTTGGCAGATACTGAAACCTAATGCATAAGAAATATGAAGCTCGGTGAGCAGTTTTCTTCCAGAACAGTTTGTGTGGCGTTCCTGGAGGGGGTTATGCACCTTTTTTTACTGTGAGGTAGAAGGTCTGAACCTATTTCAGAGCTTCCTTGAAAACTCATTAAATACCTGCTTTCATGAGGCTGGCTCTTAATCCGCAGGCCTCTGATACCTTGTGGGACATGGATCCTGTCAAGCTAAACTTGGGATTATTTGTGATGAAATTAAAAATAAGGTCAATAAAGATACTTGTGGTTTGAGACTCATGAAAAATATTTGTTTTGGTACTCATAACACTTAAATGAGAATGATTCAAAATCAATGTGGCAGAGTAAAAGGATTAAACGCTGGCTTGGAAGCATATCCCAAAATGTCATTGTAAACAGGAAATCAGAACTGAGGGGGCGTATTTCTCGTGGGGTCTCCAAGATTGCTTTGGGGCCTCAAATAACCCACTGCTTTAAGAGTGACCAAGCAGAAACCAGCGAGTCAGTGGTTGGTGTAGCACGTGGCACAAAGCCTGGTCAGGGACACGCGGTAAGTTGGGCTACTCCGTGAGCTGGGCAGGCGAAACACTGTGCTCTCCAGAGTCACCCCGATGGGAAAGGTCTGGCTCCAACCAGCTTTCTTCTGCTGCAGCCATTTGCACGTAGCTGTTGGTGCAGTCCAAGAGCACATGCTCCTCTGGGGAAAGGAAGAGAAACAGAGATAAAATAGTTGAACTGCAGCTGTCCCTTATGAGAAGCATATTAATTATGTAGAAAACACTGTCAGGGTGCCAGGGTTCCTGTCTAGCTTTCCAGTCTGTATTAGAAGAGTTACTGGTACAAGGATGGGCTTCACCAGTTCTGCACTAGGGAAGAAGTTGAAGCGCAGAAGAGAAGATGCTTGTGACGTGTGAAAAATGAGGCTCTTGTCGGTAGGATGCCTTGATGTTCCTGACTGGAGAAAGATCTCCTCTGTGGCTCCAACATATGCCTAGATCCAGACCAATTGGGGTTCACTCCCACCAAACTTCCAGTCATTTTTCCTGCAGCTTTTTCCCTGTGCCATTTGAAATCAGGAAGGAGACTGCAGCTCCTCAAGCACTGCCTTCCCCTGCTGCTGAGTTTTCCTGTTTACCCTCTCTGCACAGATTGGACTGGGAGAGCTGAGACTTGGACAAAGGAGCAGAAGCTAAATGTGGCATCTGAAAGAATAAACAATCAGGATTAAATACTGCACAGGCTGTGGGGCTGAATTAATACCACTCATTGCAAGAAAGAAATGATAGTGATATGCATTTCCATACCTGGATCTAAGCACAGCTGGAAGAAAAGAGCTACAGGGCAACAGAAACTCCTGCTCTAGATAAAATATAACAGTGCTTCCAGAGCTCCTTGAAATACTCTTCCATCTAAATAAATAACTAGATCAACCCTGCGATCATCCTTGCTTCTTACTTCTGCCAGTGCAGGGGACCGGTTTAGCACTGGGATTGGTAACGTCACCTTTTAAAACCTCATACAACTCTGTCAGAAGGTACGCAGGGAAGTAACAGCAGAGGGACAGCTTGGGTTTGCTCAGAGACACAATGAGGTTACTTTGGGAGCAGAGGAGAGGCAACATGGCCATACATATCTAGACATTACTGATAAAACTGTTGATTGGGTGATCTTGACTACGACAGTGATGTCTCATGCACATCCTCTGCCCACTGATGGGGCCTCCTCCTGCCTCAGCTCCCAGCGCTGGCTGGCTGCAGAGGAGCTGCTGAGGTTGCACAGGCAGCACCATCCTTTGCTCACAGATGATGGGGAGGTTTTAGCAGTAGGGAGGCCAGACTGGCTTTCTGGGCCTTGTGAAGCTTGGTGCTTTTTTCCCTCTCCTTTTCTTTTTTTCTTTTCTTTTTAAGGTCTTAGTTCTGTTTAGTTTTGCTTTTAAAGGGCGAAGAGGGGAAAAAAATCAGCTTCCAGAAAAAAAACAACAGCTCAAGCTCCAAGAGCCAGATCTTAGCATGAGAACCCGACCCAGCGTGGGGGAGGGCTGTGTCAGATCACTGCGTGCCCGAGGAGCAAGAACTCGCTGCCTGCCGAAAAGCCACAGAGCTCAGACCCTATTTGAAAGAGTAACATCTTTGATATAAAAAAACCCCAACCCAACCAACAACCCAAAACCACCCAGCCAATAAAAAGCCTCAGACATACAGGATCCCATTCATGGTGGGAGGGATTTAGTGGAAGTATTTTCCTTCTTTAAGGTTTGGCACAGCCTTAAAGGAATCTCTTTAAAAGCTTCCAGAGCAGATTATATTTTGGATTGTGTTTCAAATCACCCTTCCCCCACGATGTTTGGTGAGTCCTCAAACAAGTTCCCAGAATAAATTAGACATAACGGTAGCAGGAGGGTTTTTATTCTTTTTCTCTTTTTTTTTTTTCCCTCTCTTGAGGAGGAGGAAGGAATAAATGACACCAAATTCTGTAATGGAAAGAAAAAAGAAAAGGGGGCGGGGGGAAGCGTGTGTCGGAAACTGCTGCTGAGTGACTCACGCTGCTGGACAAACGGAACCTCACTCATCACTCCATCTTCATCCTCCTCCTCTGGTGAGAGAAAAAGTCTTGGACAAATATCAGCTCCCCGCCCTGCCCTGCTGCTTCTCCTGTGGCATCCGCACACAGGGACATGGGCCAAGCCACAGTGATGGCTTCGGGCACTTCTTGGGGCAGGCGTTTGGGTTCTTTTTTGTTTTAATAGCCAACTAGGAAAAGCCTCCGAGGTGACCTTGGAAAAATGTATGCACCAAAGGAAAAAGTTGGGGGGGGGAGGGGTGGGGGTAG